>BLSH010494645.1:57424-71347 GCA_018402905.1 Glandirana rugosa
CTAATGTTCCACTGACCTCAAGTCTGCACACGAGAAGGCTAGAGAGTAATTAAAATAGATAATATAAAACATAAAACTTATATGTTAATATAGTCCTGTTCTTTAACAATTACTACAAAAATATAAAAGGAAAGGTTATAAAAATAACTTTCTCAAGACTAATTTTTTGTCTTCGTGTATATACTTCATTGTCATGGCGTCACGTCAGCACTTATCTCAACTCGCTTGGGCTTGACATTTCAAACCCAGGCATGGTTTGAAAACCCACAGGCCCTGGGCTTGGATTTTATTATTTTAAGTTATTTCCCTATCCCCATTTCTTTGTAGGGCACTTGTCCGACCCTTACCCCCATTTTCCTTTCTTTTGCAGACCTCTAGGACTTTCCAGGACTTTGCTACAGCAATTTTCAAAACTTTTATTAAATTACCAGAACCCCGGACCCGAACCCGGACTTTTTTTGAAAAGTCCAGGTTCGGGTCCCGGACACCCAAAAGTTTGGTACGGACCCAAACTTTACAGTTCGGGTTCGCTCAACTCTATTCACGACTGCACTGCGGTACTGTTACTTCATATATGTGCTTCTGTTTTTTAATCAGAACTCTTTCAATAAAAATATTGGAAAGGAAAATATAAAAACATCATTAACAATTTCTTGTCCTGATATAATTGTATATTCAAAATACAAAATATAATAGATAAAATTAATGAGGTCTATTTTAAAATATCAGAAAATAATTCAACATAAAAAAAAAATCATACATGATATGATAAAATGTAAAGGGCCTATCTTAATTAATATAAAACAGTAATTGCTAATGAATTCAATGAGACTGAAGTCATTATTGAGGCCATAGTTTAAAGTTTTTGCCGCATATAGCCACCTACTTTCCTGCTTAGAGATTTCTCTTTTCCAAACCCCTCAACATTGCCTATGGACCCTCTATATCCCTAAAAGCTGCATTCCTCTTGGATCTTTATTATATCAATGCACACACAAAAAAAAGAAAAGCACAAAAAGCCTCAAATTATAAATGTAAATATAAATACAGCAATAAATACAGCAATCAATAAATAATGTGAACTACAAAGTGGGTAACTCAACACCTAGACACATAACTATTACACACTAGGAGAAGTGCTGTTGTAGACAGGGAGAGGGAACTTTACCTGTGAAGACAAAAGCAAGGGAAAGGAGAAAACGGTGTAGACCTCTTGTGTAGTTAAAGGATCAAAGGGCTTTATTAAAAATAACATATTATGTACTCACAAAATAAAAGATTGTATGTAGTCCACGAGAAAGAGCCCACTCGACACACAACACAGTCCCAAAGAAAGGATGGATGAGCAGCCACAGCTGCTGTGACCCCACTTTTACAGGAGACCTTCATCCACTGAGAGCTGCCCTTAAGATTGAGCGAGCTGAGCTGGGACAGAAGAGATTTCTGGCATCCAGCCCAGCTTTTCACCTGTCAGCTGGCCACATAGTGATCCAGACACTGTGGCTGCTCATCCATCCTTTCCTTGTGACTGTGTTGTGTGTTGAGTGGGCTCTTTCTTGGGGACTATATGTGTTCCTTCACATTTTATTTTGTGAGTACATAATTTGTTGTTTTTAATTAAGCCTTTTACTACAGCAGAGGTCTAGACTGTTTGTTTTCTCCCTTCCCTTGCTTTTTTCTTTATTATGATGTAACAATATGTGTTGCATTTGATAAATAATATATGATTTTTTTTTAATCAGACATAACTATACATGGGACTATGTGTTTAGTAGTTTATCAAAGAAACAGAAATCAGGTTACATTTAAGGGGATATTTGTCAAACAAATGCCTTGATAACAATTTCACAGGCTGTCCTCAAACAATGGGAACTTAGATACCATTGTTGCATTTACAGTTGGATCAGTCTATTGTTTTGTAACCATGGTCAATAGCTTGACAACCTGAAACTGCCCAAATAAAAGCCAACAAGAGAGACTGATAGAGAGGACTCCATAATGCCTTAACACCAAGGAAGGAAGGGCGGTACCAGCCAGAACCTGAAGACGCTTTTGCCTGATCTCCAGAAACTACTTAGATGCTTGAGTGCTCATTGGCTACGGAGATCATGAACACACCGTAACCTGAGTTAAGTAACTTTTAAGCGTATTTCTACTGTTTACAGACCATAGTTTCTTCTCATTTGCTAGGCATCTTGCTTGTTATAGGTACCTGTATATCGGTCAGTCTTGTATTGTATTCCTAATAGTGTAATCGTTTTGTATGTAAAGCATTTCTGTTTAGTAAAAGCACATGTATGCACCACATACGTCTCAGCTTCCTTGCTTATACTGCAAAGTAACCCTACTAGATATACTAGATGTAAACAAACTGTGGCCTGTCTGGTAATTTATATGGATCTCAGTTGTACAAATGTTTTGAAATGCACCAATGTTTTTCTACGATGAACTCCTCTTTCTTATATTTTTAGCGTTCCCCTGACTCCCCAGCATCAGGGAGGGCTGACATCTCACCTCAGGGTGCTGGTTCTTAGGCATGGTGGGTTGGTGTGATAGCAGAAAAGATGGTGTCAGTCACTTTTAAAATGAACAAGGCAAGTTTATTAGTCACAACAACAAAAATAATGCAGAGAGAGCGGGTTAGGACATAGGACACCCTTAGGGCAGTAAGCAGACAGATTAGCAGACTCCAAAAACAAAACCAGCCAGGTAGACAGCAATACAGAACAAGGGCCTTAGGCCTGACCCAATGCTCTGTATCTACGTAGCAATGGCTGTCTCCAATGGCAACCAAAAACTCATGGCACCATGCAGGGTTTCTTTGGATGAGTCCCTCTTGATGCTTTCCCAGCCTCTCCACAGTCCCCAGTTTGTGGAGGAGTAACCTCTGGTATTCAGTTGGGAACTTCATCCCTTTCCTCATGCCTACAGGCAACAACCAGGCCCTCTCCACCGTAGCCTTCCTTGTGCCTTCAGGCAACAACCAGGCTATCTCTGTCAGAGCCTCCTTTGCACCCCCAGGCAATAAACAGACTCTTTCCACCAGAGCCTCAAGCATATGGCCAGGCCTCAGACTCCAGGCCTCATCCAATGCAGCTGTTCGTCACACATCCATTCCAGACCAAGGTGTGGGTGGGAGGACCTGACTTTCTCCAAATATATATTCTCTCCTAGCATGCTCAGTGGCCTGAAATTCCTACTGATTGGCTGAAAGAGATATGCATATTCATAACTCAGGCTCATCATACTAATGTCAAAGGCAACAGTGCCACCTATAGACAGAAGGGAGGAACCACAGTTCAACCAGGCTTATAAGAAAACCCAACTAATCACAAAGACTACAAATTATCCAGGTTAGTTACCACCTAGCACAGCTAAATTTACTAGTCTCCCCTGTTAAAGAAAAAGTAAACCCAGATGGGGGAGGGCGTGACCAGATGCTAATGTGAGCGGGCGTGTGTAGCTCGGCTCACCTGGGCTACAGATCCTGATGGACGGGCTGAGTACCCTTTGAAGCCGGCCAGGAGGTGCTGGGTAAAGAGGTGGAGGCCGTATACAGCACGAGGACTTGGAGGAGAGGGAGGCAGAGCTGGTGCATTAGGCTTCCTGCTGGACTGAAGCGGAGGGGACGGAGCAGAGCGGATCCCAGCCATGGACACCAGCTGAGGAGGAGGTGAGGTGGAGCTCCCTTTGAGGCAGCCACGGCTGATGGGGAAAGATCTGCATGGTGGCGGCCCCCCCCCTGTAGTGGGGAGAGACTGCTCAGTGTGCCGTTCAGCGGGGTTGCAGTGGGGAGAAGTTGGAGGAGGCTGGTGGAAGCCATACTCACCTGCCCAGGTGGGAGTGCATACAGGGGAGCCCACACCGATCGGAAGGCTATAACATCAGAAGCCTGACCCCTGGTAGCTCCCTCCCCCTCTCATAAGACATGCTTGGACACTCCCTGGTCTACTTTGGCTGGGTGGCTGAATGGAACAAGGATACCCCGATGGTTTTTGAGGAAAAGACTCTTTGATGGCTTTTGGATATGAGCTCCTTATAAGACAGTATCCCATGATATAAGGGTGGATTCTCCTAAATGAACTAGCGCCTGTTTTTTCTTTCCTTCAGACATACAATCCTGGCAGCAATATATGGTAAGACTGTTTGAGTTTCTTTTTTTTTTTTTTTGTGGATTGATCGGGGCCTCCCCTTGATGTTCTGGATTTTTCTCTGGCTCCTCATATATGAAGATAAAAAACCCATAACTACAGCTTAGAGAGCTTCCCTTGTTTTTTTTTCTCTCCCTTGGAACTGTGATATTTTACTTACAACTGGAGACACGGGAAGGAAGGATGACAAAAAAAAAGGGGGATACGTCAGTGGTACAGGAGGTTTCCCTCCCACAAATACACAAGACGGTGAAAAATAAGACTAATGAGACGGTTGCTAAATTGGAGCAATTTTTATATAACTCTTCCCAAAACTCAGGGAAGTTACAGCAGCCCAAGACATCCCTTTCCCCCTCAACTACCCTTAAGGGGTCAGGCCCACAGCACAAATCCTCTAAAGCAGCAGGGCCACCTTTGTTACCAATAATGACGGACTCACAGGACCCCACAACTTCAGGGGTGCTTGTAATGGGAGAGCCCTCCTTGAGAGAGGTACTGTCGGCAGTGAATGACTGTAAACAGGCTCTATCCGAGATGTCCGATCAGTTAAAAAATATGAGGGAGGAAATGACAATGGTTAGGCATGATCTAAAGAAAGTGGGTGAATGCACCACAGAGTTGGAGGGCAGAGTGGGGGTTGTTGAAGACTAAATATTTCCTATGAAAAAGGAAATGGAATCTTTTGAAAGAGATAGTTTATAAACAAAATGATCGGCTGGAAAATTTAGAGAACCGGTTAAGAAAAAACAATATCCCGATAATTGGAGTACCAGAGAATAGTGAAGGAAATAATATGGGAGACTTCTTGGGAAAATGGCTCCAAGAGATCATCGGAAAGGAAGATCTTTCCCCTCTATTTGCAATAGATAGGATTCCGCAAAGAGCATCAGGAGCGGGAGGGAAGCCAAGACCAATAATTATGAAACGTCTTTTCTTTAAGAACAGAGAAATAATATTGTGAAAAGCAAGGGAAATGTAAAATGTAATATTTAAGGGGGTCAGGATCTCATTCTTTCCCGATTTCTCAGCAGAAGTGCAGAGAAGAAGAATGAGATTCATGGATATAAAGTAAAGGTTGAGACAGTAAAATGTTCAATACGCAATGCTGTATCCAGCACGACAGAGTCGCAGCACGAGGAGTGGTGCATTTTTTTGATGAACCCACTGCAGCCGCAGCCTGGCTGGAAAAAAACGAAGGGTCTTTGTAATTTTGTAAGGAAAATAGAATAATATTTATGCTACTAAGGGTACAGAGACACCAGACAGTTTTGGAGCACCAGGAAGAGAGCTACAGTTTAGAAAAAGGAGAAAAAGAAAAAGGAAGGGAGTTATTAGTGCTAGTAGCACAATCACAAAACATTGAAGAGAGTAATAAATTTGATTTTGTGGAAGCACTAATGGGGTCACAATTAATGCCTTTAAATAGGGGTGAGGGGGAGGGGGTACGATAGGGGGGAAGGGAGAGAAGGGGAAACACTTACAATCACATTACTACAGGAAAGGTGTAGAGCAAAATAGAGGGGAATTTGTACTAAAGGAGAATTTGAAAAGAGATAAAGTATTGGGTCAAAGACAGATACCTTTTTCACACATAGGATTGTTTTTTTCTGTTTCTTTTTTTATTTTTTTATTTTCTCTGGTTTTTTTATTGATTAATCACAATGTATAGAGGAACGACTATTTGTTCATGGAATATAAGAGGATTAGGTGACTCATTGAAGAAAATAGTGCTGTTTAAAACTGCCTCAACTCTGCGGGTGTCTGTTCTTTGTTTACAGGAAACACATTTAACAAGGGAAAAGGGGACACGATTAAAACACAGAGATTTTCCTCAACAATATCATACTCAAGGGGAACAAGTATACTAATTCATAGATCAACAGAATTTTCCTGTATACAAAAGGAAATAGACAGAGTGGGACGATATATTCTGTTTTATGGGATCTTGGTTAAAACACCATGTATAATAATGAAAGTATATGTTCCTCCCCCCTTTAACATTAACATGATGAAATGCTTGGTTGATTTTATGATTGCTAGACCAGGGGTACCAGTCCTGATAGTGGGAGATTTTAATATGGTCTTGAATAGAGTTGAGCGAACCCGAACTGTAAAGTTCGGGTCCGTACTGAACTTTTGGGTGTCCGGGACCCGGACCCGAACCCGGACTTTTCAAAAAAAGTCCAGGTTCGGGTCCGGGGTTCTGGTATTTTACTACACGTGTTAAAATGCTGCATGTCATATGCTCTCAGGATAGTTTAGGGAGAGGATGCTGCTGGCTCTGTGAGGGACAGATTGCAGATATTATAGAACATCTCATCCTGCATTACTGAACGATCTGATTGTGGACCAGGGAGAGATACTAGTACTGGTGCTTTGAGGGACAGATTGCAGACCTCATCCTGCTGCACAGAACGATCTGACTGGACTAGGTAGAGTCTGTTGCTTTAGGGGAAAGATTATTCTTTTAAAATCATCATCAAGTTGTACAGGGAAAGGTTCCAGCTGTTGCTTTAAGGGAAAGATTACTGTTCTAAAATCATCATCAAAGTGTGTGTGAAAACCCTTATATCAGCCACAGGAAAGCCATATTAGTGTTTTAAAATCATCTTCAAATTGTGTGGAAAACCCTTATATCTGCCACAGGGAAGCCATATTAGTGTTTTAAAATCATCTTCAAATTGTGTGAAAACCCTTATATCAGCCGCAGAGAAGCCATATTAGTGTTTTAAAATCATCTTCAAATTGTGTGGAAAACCCTTATATCAGCCGCAGAGAAGCCATATTAGTGTTTTAAAATCATCTTTTACTTTAACAAAAAATTCCAAAAATAAAAAAAACAGTGTTGGCTACCTCCTCCTCCTCCACCGCCACTTTCACCACCTCCTCAACATCCAACTCCACATCCACCTCCATTTTTGATTTTTTTTTATGTGATTTTAGGTTAAAAATTATTTTAAGTTATTTCCCTATCCCCATTTCTTTGTAGGGCAATTGCCCTGCTCTTGCCCCCATGTTTCTTCCTTTTGCAGACCTCTAGGACTTTCCAGGACTTTGTTACAGCCATTTTTGTGCCTTAAAGTTTGGGTCCCCATTGATTTCAATGGGGTTCGGGGTCCGTGTCAAAGTTCGGGTCCAGTACGGACCCGAACCCGGACTTTGTCCCGAAGTTTGGCCGAACCAGCAGAACCCGAACTTCCAGAGGTTCGATCAATTCTTATCTTGAATACTCAAATGGATAGATTTCCCATAGGAAAGAGATCTATACAGAATCCATATACGTTATCGCATGGGTTACTTGAAGAAGTAGGATTAAAAGATATTTGGCGAGAACGCTGTCCACAAGACAGGGTATACTCATGCCGATCCAGCACGTATATGTCACTCTCAAGAATAGATATGGCGATGCTGGGTTGGTAACAAATATCAAATACGAGGCTCGGGGTGTGTCGGACCACTCCCCCTTACTCCTAACCTTAAAACTGGGACAGCGGAAAGCCGGGGGTGAATGGAGAGTGAATCCTATGTGGTTACAGTTAATCTCGTCAAAAAAAGTTATGATAGATTCTTTACAGGAATTCTTGAAGTATAACAGTCCGACATCAGTGCGGGGGGTGGTCTGGGACACCCTTAAAGCCTATTTGAGAGGCATGATAATCCAGCAAATAACTAAAAAAAAAATTCATTAAGGATTGGGAAAGCAATGCGATGAGAAAAGTGTCTGAAATAGAGAAGGAATATATAGAAGTTCCGACAGCGGATAATTTAACTAAGTGGATCGAGGCGCAAAAAATGTATCAAACCCTAACCTTAAAAAAAGCTGAAGTAAAAAGGTCCTTCTTGAAACAGAGTTACTACGAAGAAGGAGAGAACACTGGACACCTGCTGGCCCTCATGGCAAGATCTCAGAATAATAACACATTGACTGAGATGGCTATTGGAGATGGTGCTGGAAGGGTCACCAGGTGTCCAGGTGAAATGGTGAAGGTGTTTAGGGAGTACCACTCGGAGCTGTATAGATCAAAGACAGATAGAGAGGATAAAGAAATGGTAGAATTCCTCCAGGGTATAGATATCCCACATATATCAGACAATGATAGGGAAATGTTAGAATTACCAATTACTATAGAGGAGTTACAGGAAGCGGTACGAAACTCAGCGAAGCATAAGACGCCAGGCCCAGAAGGGTTACCGAGCGAATTTTATGAGGAATATGGGGAAATATTACTTCCAGAGCTGCTACAGGTACTGAATGAAGCACTGGAAAAAGGCAGGTTGCCAAAATCTATGACAGAAGCCACAATTGTAGTGATACCAAATTAAGGGAAAGACCCATTATTGCCCGCATCTTATAGACCAATCTCGCTGCTCTGTGCAGATATCAAACTGCTAGCCAACATTTTGGCTGGTAGATTGAGAAACATAATTCACACATTGATCCATCCGGATCAGTGTGGTTTTATCCCTGGTAGAGCACCGTCATTGAATATAAGAAGACTATTACTTAATTTACAGATACCAGCAGAGGGAATGAGAACAGCAGCAGTATTATCCCTCGATGCTGTCAAAGCATTTGACAGCGTCGAATGGAAATACCTATGGAGAATATTGGAGATCTTTGGTATTGGGTCAACCTTTGTAAGATGGGTGAAGTTTCTGTACATGGAACCAAAGGCGAGGGTGAAGATGGGGGGGGAGGTTTCGGAGTACTTTCCGCTGCCTCGGGGCACAAGACAGGGGTGCCCACTTTCCCCCTGCTCTTTGCCCTGGCTATGGAGCCTCTGGCTATTGCCATAAGAGCAGCTGAAGATGTAAAGGGCTTTAAGCAGGGGATGCAGGAAGAAAAGATCTCACTATATGCAGATGTCTTGTATTTAGGTGGTACAAACTACTCGTTAGCAGCAGGGATAGAGATTATACAAAAATTTGGAATATTTTCGGGGCTCCTCATCAACTGGGAGAAATCTGCCCTTCTCCCGCTTGGTGATATAAGTTATGAGCTGCCAGACAATATTGGACAATTTCAGTTAGTAGAGTGCTTTAAGTACCTGGGGGTGAAAATAACTGTGGATCCCAAGCTGTATATACAAAATAACTTGGAACCACTGCTAAATGTATTCAAGCGCAAATGTAAGATCTGGAAGCGTTTGCCCTTGTCGATAGTGGGTCGGTGTAGTCTAATTAAAATGATCTGGATGCCCCAATTACAATATGTTTTGCATAATGCGCCAATATGGATCCCGGGGGTAGGGTTTAAAAGAGTAGAAGGTCTCTTTAGAGAACTTATATGGAAAAAGAGGCAGCCCAGAATACGACTAAGAACATTACAACTTTCTAAAGATAAAGGGGGACTGGCGGTACCACACCCCTGGAAATAGAAAATAAAAAGTGGTATGCGCTGCTATGATGTAAGTTGCCTGGTTGCTGCTTCCACTGAATGTGTGTCACACAAGCAAATGAATTAATAATTATAATGGTGTGGATGTGCTACCAATTAATAAATACATCAATAAACAGATAAATATATAAATAATACATAAGCAAACGTGACTAGTAATACAATAAAAGTCGCACAAGATGTGAATATCGGGAAATGAATCCTTAATTGTAAAAGGTGGAAAAATTATGTGGAATGGACACCCTAAAGGTGCTGACAAAAAGTGCTGAGTGCTCCAGGTGTATTGTGCAAGGTAAACAAATATTTCATGCAAATGATTAAAGTCCAAAAAAAAGTCTCTATAATTGTCAAAAAAAGTGCTACGTGCTGCCAATATATACGTGCATATTAAACAAATGCTTCATGAAAAAAAAAAAAATGTCTTTTTTTTTCCCTTTTTTTCTTTTCTCTTTCCTTTCCCTTTTCCCATTTCTTTCTTTTTTATATTTAATGCCAATAGTGGTTTGGTCACTGATGATCTTCCTTCAGTGTAAACTTCTATGATCCTTCTTATCAAATGTGCAAATACCAAGCTAGCAAAGTGCAAGGTGCTCCCTCCACCAGGTGAAATGGACTCTCACCTTAATTGGCGACCCCCACTCGGGTCAAATCAGGCTTATGGTATAACTCTTTTTCTTGTTGGAATAAGGCCACTTTAAATATACCAAGGAGTGCTAACTGCACTTAATAAATTAAATCAAAGTGCTAATCGCACGCAGTATAAAACCATAAATGCTAATCGCATCAATTTCAAGATGTCAAAATGTGCTAATCGCACAGATGCTAAGATAGCGATGCTGATCGCATCAGAGAGATAAATAACCTGGTGCTAACCGCACAGGGTTTAAGAACAAGTTCCTTCCAATATAGAAACACTTAGTGCGGGAAAACTTCAACATAAACTCTCTTGGTGCAGAAAACTTCACTAGTATAAATGATTAAAAATTCAACCGTGGCTCCCAGGTAAGCATGAAAAATAAAGAAAGTTTCATAGTGCAATATGTACAGCAACTTATGAATAAACCATGCCGCCCCTTTGGAAAACTACTCACATTTTATTAAATTTCAACAGCATAAAAACAAGTAAAGGATGATCTCACGTAAGTTACAGGATACCACCGCCAGGCTCTGCCTCTACATGTTACACCACCTGCCGTCGTGGCTTCGTCTGGAGTCAAGCCGAGCGGGTGCAATGGGGTGGAATTTATAAGTGTATAGAGTGAATATTAATTGCAGCTGATTGCATTAGTGTATGGAGTGAGAATTGGTTGCAGCTGATTAAATTGTGGACAGGCTGCGCCTGCCTCGCCCATAGGACGGAATGGCGTCTCCATAGTGCCACCGAATGCATTATGCTGCTCGCGCATGCGCAGTAACGGCGAACGCGGCCATTTTATTGAAGCCCATAAAAGAATGGGATAAAAAAAAGGTGCTATATATGATATGTGCACCTACACAGCACCTACATAATGAATAGTTGAGTGCTGAACTGATTAGAGGATGATAAACTATTTACATGTATGCACTATGCAAGGTATAACTATAATATACAACAAAGAGACTGTATACGGCCAGCAGCCAATTTCTTGTGACCCTATTTCAAAGACATTGTGCCGACTTCATAGGGCTCAGTGCTTATATAAAGAAGAAAAATTATATATATAAAGCAGGGTCAGATAAATAAATGTGATTGTAAAAAATGGTATAAATGTAAAATGTAGAGACACATCCCGGATTAACAATAAATCAAATACATTAAATGATCAAATAAAATAATTGTTATACTAAAATAACTAATTAAAATTAATTAAAAATAAACCCCTTCAGGTTTGAAACAAAGACAAATGTAACCTAGCAATAATAATTGTAATAGGAGGTCAGATAAATGATCTGCCCCATGATGATAAGGCAAACTCTTCCAAGTGTTCTATCTTGAGAATAATACATGTATATGAATGGAGATTAAATTGAGTAGTATTAATATTTAAAATTTTCGTAAAAACAAACAGAATACTATATATTTAAAAGTATGGATATGGTGACCTGGTGAAAGTGTATTAGTGTACAACTATATGAAGATGTGTGTGGGAGTGTATGCTGAGCCATCCTAATCTGGATATGAAAATCATTTATAATGAAAGAGAAAAATATGTATATCAAGCTAATGATAAGACTCCTGAAAACGACTAATAATCGCTAATGAAACAGTTGACATCAAAGTCGACATTATGACCTGTAGGTTGCAAGGTCTGCATTTCATGGATCCAGAATGATTCACGCTGGCTGAGTGTTTTCACCTTGTTGCTACCTCTCCAATGGGGGTGATATTTTTCAATGGCCCAAAACTTGAGGGATGAAGGATTTTTATTGTGATGAGTAAAGAAATGCTTCGATACACTGTGTTTTGGGTAACCTTTGCTGATGTTTTGGACATGTTCTCTAATTCGCTTCCACATTGGTCGTTTCATCCTCCCTATGTACTGAATTTTGCATGGACATTCCAAAGCATAAACGACTCCTTCTGTTTTACATGTTATGAAGTCTTTAATTGTATAAGACTTCCCAGTGACTGTTGATAGAAATGTTTCTCTTTTTATATTTTTTCTTTCAGTTTTGGAGCACGCATAAAATGTAAATCCCGGTTCTTTCGCTGCATCTACCACATTCTGTGCTAGTTTGTCTCTCAAAGTGGGGGCTTTGGGCTTTTCTATAGGTGAATCTTGGTTTCTCCGGTAGGATCTGTTTGAGATGTTTATCTGATTTCAGTACCTCCCAATGGCGTCTGAAAATCTTCTCAATCTGTTTATGTTGTATTCCATAATTCAGAACAATGGGGAGATGATCTTGATATGATTCATTCCTTGTTTTATCTTCAATTAATCCTTGTCGGTCCAATTGATCTACCTCTTCAATCTTTTGTTGGATATATTGATCTTGGTATCCCTTTTGGACAAACCTTTTCACCAATCATTGCCGCTTGTTCCCTATAGTCTTTTTGTTTTGTGCAATTCCTTTTTAGTCGCATAAATTGACCTTTGGGAATGTTTAGTAACCATGGTGCGAAATGACAGCTGGTAGTTGGTATGTAACCATTTCTGTCTACTGTTTTAAAATAAGTTTTGGTTTGGAATGTGCCCTCCACTATTGAGATGGTAAGATCTAGAAAGTTGATCTGCTGATGGTTTATTTCCCATGTGAACGAAATATTTCTATCATTAACAGTCACTTGATTTAGGTATTGTGATAACTCTTCTTCCGTACCGTTCCAAACTATTAATACATCATCAATGTATCTTTTATACAGTTTAAGTTGAGGCAGAGGGGATGTGTATATGCTAGTACTTTCCCACTCGGTCATGAAGATATTTGCCACACTGGGGGCAAATTTGGCCCCCATGGCTAAACCTCTGATCTGTTTATAAAACTGATTTTTATGCCAAAAATAGTTGTGTGTTAAGCAATATTCCAGGCTTTGTAGTAAGAACGCACGTTGTTTCCTTGGTATGTTGCTATATTCTTTAAGTGCCCATTTAGTGGCTCTAATTGCTTCTTGGTGTCCTATAATCGTATAAAGTGAATTGACATCAGCTGTGGCTAAGATACAGGGTCCATTTCAAATCTTTAATTCATTCAATATTTGTATAAGTTGTTTTGTATCTCGTAGGTAGGCTTTGGTCTGTTGTGCTAGCGGTTGCATAAAATGATCCAGGTATTGACCCATTCTGGCTCCTACTGATTGGATGCCATTTACAATAGGTCTACCTGGTGGGTTCTGGCTATTTTTATGGATTTTAGGTACTGTATAGATAATGGGAATCCGGCAGGTATCTGGTACCAAGTATCTACTTTCCTTTTTATTGAGGCAGGTGGCGTAACATGTAGAGGCAGAGCCTGGCGGTGGTATCCTGTAACTTACGTGAGATCATCCTTTACTTGTTTTTATGCTGTTGAAATTTAATAAAATGTGAGTAGTTTTCCAAAGGGGCGGCATGGTTTATTCATAAGTTGCTGTACATATTGCATGAAACTTTCTTTATTTTTCATGCTTACCTGGGAGCCACGGTTGAATTTTTAATCATTTATACTAGTGAAGTTTTCCGCACCAAGAGAGTTTATGTTGAAGTTTTCCCGCACTAAGTGTTTCTATATTGGAAGGAACTTGTTCTTAAACCCTGTACGGTTAGCACCAGGCTATTTATCTCTCTGATGCGATCAGCATCGCTATCTTAGCATCTGTGCGATTAGCACATTTTGACATCTTGAAATTGATGCGCTTAGCATTTATGGTTTTATACTTCATGCGATTAGCACTTTGATTTAATTTATTAAGTGCGG
>BLSH010494645.1:79892-92407 GCA_018402905.1 Glandirana rugosa
GAGGGCACGCGTACACACCCTCACTGCAGTGCGCTGAGGCCGGTCAGTGTCGCGGCCTCAGCGTCGGGGTCTTCCTTCTCCCCGACTTCTTCCTACGACGGTCTCATCCCCTGTCGCGACCTGTAGTGTCCGAAACAAAAGTCCATTCACCGTGTATTACCCGATGATACGTTACGTATCATCGGGTAATACGAAGATGTAATGTCCCTATACATCTCCTTGATTTGGGGTAGACCCAAAAAAAGAAAGTGAAGTAAAAAGTGGAAAATAAATAAAAATGAAGTGAAAGAAAAAAACCCAGATGGGGTTTAGTTCCTCTACATATCCCTGTAATGTAGAAGCATAATGGGCTACTATGCATTGCATAGTAGCCCATTATGTGCCACTTACCTGAAAACAAAGCCTGTGATGTCCAGCGCTGTCCCCTACTCTGGCAGCATCCTTCTTCAGCCCCTCTTCCTTCTGGGGCTGCGACTCCGGCGCTGTGACTGGCCGGAGTCGCGTGACGTCACTCCCACACATGCGCACGGGAGCCGCCAGTCACGGCACGATCGCTGTGGAGGAACGGCACGGAAGCCGTTCCTTCACTGCGCATGTGCTGGCATGACGTCAGCTCAGCAAATACACTGCATATCTCCTGAACCATACAGGTTTAGGAGATATTCAGGGCACCTACAGGTAAGCCTTATTATAGGCTTACCTGTAGGTTAAAGTGATTGTCACGAGTTGACAACCACTTTAAAGACAAGGGTGCTACGTTATGTTTCCTACAATCCAAAACCTAAGACTTGGACTCTTCCAATTTTGTACAATTTTTCCTCACGCTGATAAACTGGCACGTCATGATATTCCACAACCTCATTTGCCATATAGTTGTCCAATTAAACAGTGCATTGAGGTTGGCTTGTAAGTTGGAGACATCCTGTAAAGACGTTATTCCACTGCATAGCTAGGTGTCATCTGCAAAGACTAAAATTGTACTTTTAACCATTTCACGCAAAGTCACTTACCTGTACGTCATTTTGCTGAAGTGGTTGTACCAGTTCCTCACCCCCGGAACCACTTTTTAGAGCAGATGGTAGGCTTTCTTGTAATAACAACCTATGAGGCTAAGCAGCCGATCAGCTGGTATTACAAGCAGCGGGAGGGGACGTCGTCACCCGCCGCACTCCGCCGCTCCATCGGGAGACCATAACCACCAGCCAGCACATCTGCCAGAGACCTGAACAAAGCCTGATTTTGCTTTGATCGGGTCTCAGATGAAGAAACCCAGAAGCGACATTACAACGTCACTTCCAGTTTACTCGGCAGCCAATGACGCCAGTTTTGAAAAAATGTCAGTATTCAAAAACGCTGATCTGGGATTCTTTTCTCGAATCTCAAATCTTTTAGACCCCAAATCCCACCATAAAGAGTACCTGTCACTGCATATTACTGTCACAAGGGATGTTTACATTCCTCATGACAGCAATAAAAGTGATCCAAATTTTTTTTTAAAGGCCAGTGTAAACAATTAATAAATAAATTAAATAAATAAGACAAAAAAAATGAAATCGGCCCATCTCTCCGAGCTTGTGTGCCAAAGAAGTTGCGTCCGCAAATGTAAGCAGTGTTCAAATCACACATGTGAGGTATCACCGTGATTGTTAGAGCAAGAGCAATAATTCTAGTGCAAATACAGTGTTACATAAAATATTGGAACAACTGCCATTTTATTCTCTAGGGTCTCTGCTAAAAAATATATATAATGGTTGGGGGTTCTAAGTAATTTTCTAGCAAAAAATACAAATGTCAGAAATAGGCCTGGTCTTGAAGTGGTTAATTCCAGATCCTATATCATTTATAAACATATTAAAAAGTAAGGGTCCCAACACTGAACCTTGGGGTACACCACTAACAACCTTAGACCATTCAGAGTAAGAGTCATTAACCACTACTCTCTGAATGCTGTCTTTTAGCCAGTTTTCTATTAATTTTCAAACTGATTTTGCAAGCCTGTAAACTTCCCCACATGCAGCTAATGTGTAAGGTTAACTGTGTCAAAGGGTTTTGCAAAATCCAAGTATACTACATTTCACAGCCACTCCTTTGTCTAAGGTTTTGCTTACCTCCTTATAAAAAGAAATCAGATTGTGTCTGACAACTTCTGTCTTTCATGAATCCATGCTGTCTGTTGCGTAAAATATTTTTTCCAGCAAGAACTCATCTATGTGGTCTTTTATCACACTCTCCAATATCTTCTTGAAATTAGACTAACAGGTCTATAGTTACTTGGTAAAGACTTTTATCCCTTTTTAAATATGGACATCAGATTGGCCCTACTCCAATCCAGTGGTACTGTTCCAGTCATTAAAGGATAAGTTCACTTTGGAAACACGTTACATGTTTCACCTGATTTTAAGGTGGAACATGTAACATGTCCCCAATGCTGCAGCCGCTGCCCGCTGCCACTGTTTGGCTCTGTATGTCTGAATGAACTAAAAACCCTGATGTCCTTAGTGTCTGTCAGCCTCAATCAACTACCACAGCGCTGGAGATTTAATCTGTCTGATGCTAAAATATTAGCTCATCTAAATGGGATGTGTTGTGTGTAAGTAGACATCCTGTGAGAGGAAATGCCAGTGTGATCTTAGGGAGTTTTTTTATTTACTGTATTTTGTATAGCACTACTCCCTAAGGGGGCGCTGGATTTTTGACCATGTTCTCTCCTATACAGCACAGAGGCAGCCAGGCACACAGCAAAAGTTCGCTCACTCCAGCTCAGAGAACAGTCTAGGGAAATGTCTTTTTAAGGGTGTATTGCTGAATACTTGAGTTGCAAGAAAACAATGGGGAATGGAATACTCCAAAAGGCTTGAATGCATAAATCAGCAGCACAGCCACAAGGTTCACAGCTAAAGAGCACAAACTAAATGGGTTTTTAAAGCAGTTTAAGGTGGACTGAAGCAGTCTAATACCCTCGCAACTGAGGACCACAATGAAGCTTGAACAAATACAGGGCTACCTGGAACAGTCACTATCCACAGTTGGGGACCATGGAGACTACGGCTAAGTAATCAAACTCTACTTACAGCCCAGAGAAAGAAATCCATAGTTGGGGGTTCTGTCCATAGCACCGAGTAGTCCAGCAGCCAGTACTGAATGGCTCCAGGGGCAAACAGCCTACTGAATCGACAGAAATCCATCCTCCGGCAGACGGGACTAGGCACCAACTTACTCCCTCTGCCCAGGCTTCAGCCTATTATCTTCTCTTATCTGACCACCTACTGAGTACACCCCCGTGGGGATTGGTCAGAGGGTAGTAAATATTCAAGCTGAGAATTTGAATCTTCCTGCTCCAGACTCTGGAAGTTTCTCAACAGAACTAGATGGAAGCACTCCCACAGCCTCTGGTTAGCTTATCCTTTGGATATTGAAAAATATATTTTCCCTTTAATAAATGTTGGGCTCTGAATTAGGAATTTCATATCAGGGCTTTACAATAATGTTAATTTCTGAATTTTCTGGGCAATTTGGCTACTTGTGCTTGGAAATCCTTATGAGTGGAGCAGTTTTTTTTCAGATCTGCTGGAACTGTTTGTATGGTATGTTATCTTTCCAACGTTTGAGGTGATTGCTGTAAAAGTTAATGTAGCCATTAGAGTCAACCTTATTTTAAAAATCTTAGATGAATAATTGTAGGTCCAAGAAAGTCTTACGTGTTGATATTGTCATTTGTGGTGAAGGTAAAACCTCCCTCATTGTGCCTGTTAACAAATTTAGTAATTCTCCACTGTGCGGTGACTTAACACGCTGACACGATGTGTGGGAGAGAGACCCACTGGAGAGAGTAAGGGAATGAGAGAAAAGCTGACTGTGACAGGCTCGATGAGAGAGGCTGCGGGCGATGACATGTCGGGGAGACTGTCTCCTGGAGCATTTGAGCAGGAGGAGTGGAGCAGAAGCCAAAGGAACAGAAAGCGTGGGCTGACGGCGTGATTGTTGAAGCTATCAGAGGAAGAGGGATCAGGGCTGGGCGTGCTTGGAGTAACTGGGAGTACTTGGAGTATCTGGGAGTGCTAGTAGTGACTGGGAGTATTTGGAGTGACTGGGAGTTCTTGGAGTAACTGAAAGTGTTTGAAGTAACTGGGAGTGCTTGGAGTAGCTGGGAGTGCTTGTAGTGACTGGGAGTATTTTGAGTGACTGGGAGTTTTTGGAGTAACTGGGTGTATTGCAAGTGCTGAAAGCTGTGATTACTTGGAAGTATTTGGAGTACTGTGAGTAACTGGGAGTACTGTGAGTAACTGGGGGTGCTGTGAGTGACTGGGAGTACTGTGAGTAATTGGGAGTATTGTGAGTAAATGGGACTGCTGTGAGTAACCATGAGTATTGAGAGTAACTGGGGGTAGTGCAAGTGCTGTGAATACTTGGAAGTATTGTGAGTGCAGAAGGCTGAGAACATCTGGGAGTACTGTGAGCATCTGGGAGTACTGAGAGTATCTGGAAGAACTGGGAGTACTGTGATTAATCTGGGTGTATTTCAAGTACTGAAAGCTGTGAGTACTTGGAAGTATTGGAGTACTGAAGGCAAAGAGTATCTGGGGAGTCTTGAGAGTATCTGGGGAGTACTAAGAGTGTGTGGTGAGTACTGAGAGTGTGTGGGGAGTACTGAGAGCAACGCTGTATCTTTGCCTAGGCCGACAAGGCCCAGGCCTAGGGCGGCACTTTGCAGGGGGGCAGCACGAAAAGAGTCCCCGCTGGCTTGCACTTAGTGCAGTGCCAGTCCTATGGGGCAGATTGGCCCGGAAGGCAAATCGGTCTAGTACCCCCATAAAGCGGTTTGGCAGGGCCGCCATCAGGAGGGGCAGCCCATACATATGTAGGGGACCTGGGTATCCCGAGGGGCCCAGGCGGCGGACCCCAACTAATGAGCTGTCCTGCCCCATAGCCAAACAGAAAGTGTGAGGAAATCTCTGCAAATAAGGGGAATCCATTGCCCCCCCCCCAACCCTCAAAACTAGTGTCCCCACTGGAAAATTTCAAGGCGGGTAAGGAAACAGGAAGGGGTGCCTCATATTTAAATTAGAGGGGTGCACGAGTTTAGTCAGGCCTAGGGCAGCCCAAAACCTAAATACACTGCTGACTGAGAGTGACTGGAAGTGCTCTGAGTGCTGAGAGTAACTGGAAGCATTGAGAGGAGGATAGGATGCTGGGGGACCGTGTGATCAGGGATCAAGAGGAGAAGACATGTAAATTAGGGAAAGAATAAATTAGAGTCAGGAAGTGAGTTTAACAGTAAATTGGGCAAATTTTAATTCCTAATCTTATAAGATTATCCCCATTAAATTAGTGGGTAAGATGTGCAACTGATACGATAATGCGACTCAGTGCACATCTTGTGACATGTATGCTTTCCTTGAGCATCCATTCGAGGGTAAATACTGCTGCACAAAATGTGAGCAGGTTGCTATCTTGGAAGCCCGGGTCTTGAATCAAGGGATGCACCCGGCAACACTGTGAAGCATTGGCAACCTGAAAGAGAGTTTGCAATGTACCCGTCAGGTTCTGGCAGGGGGCAGTACAGAGGCGGGCGGAGATACAGGGGTGCAGGCACAAGAGCAGAGTAGTTAGGTGGCAGCTAGGCGGGGTAGAGGGAAAAGCATTAGGGAGCCAGTTCTGAGCTGGCATTATCGCAATAAGTACACCCTGCTGAGTGATGTTGGGGAAACCATTTAAGGAACGGCATTGATGGAAAAGAGCGATTCCCCTAGCTCCCAGGGGAACAACTCCTCTAGTGAGGACAGCGGCAAGGCTAAGGGTATGGAAAGACAGATTCTGGAGGTAGGAGATTCAAGCATTAGAAGTATAGATTGGGCAATCTGTCACAAAGACCATGTTTGCCAAACTATGTGTTGTTTACTGGGCATTCAAGTTTGGCATATAGTGGATTGAATGGACATGTTATTGGGTGGGGCAGGGTTGGACCCAGCTGTCATGATGCACATTGGCACCAATGACAAAGTTAAAGGAAGGTGGAGCATCCTAAAAAATAATTTCAGAAACTTAGGAGCTAAATTGAAGACAAGGATCTCCAGGGTAGTATTCTCAGAAATACTACCTGCACCTTGAGCCACAATAGAGAGGCAGCAGGAGATTAGGGAAATTAACAAGTGTCTTAGGAGGGGTTAAGGTTCCTGGAGAACTGGGCTGACTTCTCAGTCGGTTACCAGCTCTTTAGCAGGGATGGGCTGAACCTTAATGATCTGACCGTGACCATTAATACTCTGTTGTGAGAGAAAATGGCCAGAAAGTTAGAGGGGCTTTAAAACTAGGTGTTGAGGGGGGAGGGACCAGATGTAGTACTAGCCAGCAAAGAGCAAAGTTCAGTGGGTAACATTGGGGGCATTAGTGATAGAGTGACTAGAATACCAAAACACAAGGTAAGTTGGCAAATCCCAATTGCAGCCTCATAACAACTAACACGGATATAGTATGTGACCAGACAAAATTAAGAGGCATGTACACAAATGCTAGAAGTCTAGCTAATAAAATGGAAGAAATGGAGCTGCTAATGTACGAGGAGGATTTTGATTTTGTGGGAATTTTAATACTGTAACTTGTTTTGACAGCTCTCATGAATGTTAGCAACCGTTCAGGGGTATTCCCTATATTGTAGGGACAAGTAGGGTAGGAAATGGGGGGGGGGGGGTATGCCTGCTTGTACATCAAGAATGATTTGCAAGTGAACGTGAGGAACAACATTACTAATGGAGCAAGAGAGGAGGTGGAATCCTTGTGCTTGGAGCTCCAAAGGGAGGAAACTAATGGGAAAATAATAGTGGGCGTATGCTACAGGCCCCCCTAACCTGAGGGACGAGGAGGAGTCTGACTTCCTATCTTAGTTAGGAATGGCGGCAAGACAGGGCAATGTTATTGTAATGGGGGATTTCAATTATCCAGATATCGACTGGGCGGAAGGAACCGCTCATTCATCTAAGGTTCGCCATTTACTAAATATCTTACAGGACAAATTCATGGGTCAGTTGGTGAATGCACCAAGAAGAGATAAAGCATTACTAGACCTGATTACAAACAACACAGATCTGATCACAGATGTGGAAATACAGGGCAATTTAGGAAACAGCGATTACAAGGTAATTACATTCAGTATACATCACAGGAAAAGGCAAACACAAGTACACTGAATTTAAAAAGAGCCAACATCCTTAAACTGCACTCTATGGTACATGATATTAAATGGGATAAAATCCTTGAAACAAGGAACACTGAGGAAAAATGGGAGTGCTTTAAGAACATATTAAATAAAGGTATTATACAATGCATTCTGATGGGTAATACAGTGCATTCCAATGGGTAATAAATATAAAAGAGCTAAGATTAAACCTAGGTGGCTAAACTATAACATAAAATGCATATAAAAGAGAAAAAAAGGCATTCCAACACTACAAGGAAAGCAATAAGAAATGTTAGAGCGCAATCAAGGCTGCTATAACAGACCATTAAAGGCACATAACGGCGGAGAGTAAAAAAATCCCAATACATTTTTTAAATATATAGCTTTAACAGTAAGAAAATGAGGCCAGAGCATATTTGCCCCATAAGAGACTACGAAGGGAATTTGGTTACAAAGGACAAGTAGAATAGTTTTAAATGCATTCTTCTGGGTTATCACAAAGGAAAGGGGGAGATATAGTAACCAAGACTGCAATGTTAATAACACGTCATAGAATGTACCCTCATGGCTACAGAAACCACTGTCAGAAATAGACTTGAGAAACTTAAAATAGCCAACGTGGTACCAATATTTAAGATGGGGCAGAAACATATACCTAGAAACCACAGGCCTGTTAGTATAACATCAATAGTTTGTAAACCATTGGAGGGCATGATAAGGGACTATATCCAAGAATTTGCTGATGAAAACAGTATCATTAGTAGTAATCAGCATGGATTCATGAAGGATTGTTCTTGTCAGATCAATATTTTTGATACAGTTCCCCTTAAAAGTTTACTTTACAAACTGAGGCCTGTTGGCATGAATCATAGGGTATGTACCTGGATAGAAAACTGGTTACAGGACATGTCCAAAGGGTATTGATAAATAGTGAGTACTCACAATGGGCTGTGTGGTAAGTGGGGTCCCCCAAGGATCTATCCTGGAACCAATTCTGTTTAATGTATTTATAAAATCTCAGTGTTTTCTGATGATACAAAGCTAAACAGGGCGATAACGCCACAATAAGATGTGGACACCTTACAGGAGGACCTCAATAAATGAATGGGTTGGGCAACTATATGGCAAATGAGGTTTAACCACTTGAGGACCAGAAGGATTTACCCCCTTACTGACCAGGCCATTTTTTGCGATACGGCACTTAGTCACTTTAACTCACAGTTGTGCGGTCGTGCGACGTTGTACCAAAACAAAATTTATGTCCTTTTTTTCCCACAGATAGAGGTTTCTTTTGGTGGTATTTGATCACCTCTGTGGTTTTTATTTTTGTGCTATAAACAAAAAAAGGACCGACAATTTTGGGAAAAAAAATATATATTTTTTACTTTTTACTATAATAAATATTGAAATAAAATGTAAAAAAACTAATTTCTTCCTCAGTTTAGGCCAGTATGTATTCTTCTACATATTTTTGGAATAGATTCATGGCATTTTTATTATTATTTTTTTTTTTACTAGTAATGGCAGTGATCAGCGATTTTTAGCAGGACTGCGTCATTGCGGCGGACAGATCGGACACTTTTGACACTTTTTTGGGACCAGTGACATTTATACAGCGATCAGAGCTATAAAAATGCACTAATTACTGTATAAATGACACTGGCAGGGTATGGGTTAACACTAGGGGCGATCAAGGGGTTAAATGTGTTCCCTGGGTGGTGTTTCTAACTGTAGGGGGGAGTGGACTGAATGGAGGAGGAGAGCGATCGCTGTTCCTGATCACTAGGAACAAACAATCTCTCTCTACTCCCCTGACAGAGCGGGGGATCTGTTTGTTTACATTGACAAATCCTCTTTCTGGCTCTCTGTGTACCGATCGCGGATGGTCGGTGGACATCGCGGCCGCCGGCCACGCGCATCTGCTCCGGTGCCAGGGAGAGAACCTCTGGGAGAATCCAGGATAAAGAAAGAACTGGAAATCCTAGTAGATCACAGACTCAGCAATGACATGCAATGCCAAGCTGCAGCAAGCAAAGCTAGCAGAATATTAGCATGCATAAAAAAGGGAAATTACTCCAGAGATAACTCGATAATTCTGACACTTTACAAGACTCTGGTTCTGCCATATCTTTAGTATTCCATCCTGTTCTGGACAACAGTCCTCAGAAAGGATGTGCTGGAACTGGAGAGAGTCCAAAGAAAGACAACAAAGCAAATAAAGGGTCTGAAGGACCTCAGCTAAGGGGAAAGACTACAAGCATTAAACATATTTTCTCTGGAGAAGGGACGCTTGAGAGGGCAAATGGTAGCAATATACAAATTCCTTACTGGGTACCCTAACATAGGGAAGAAACTTTTGAGTGTAAAAAGACATGCAACCATTCACTGAAATTGGGAGAAAAGTGGTTTAACCCTAATTTGCTTAGAGGGTCAGAGCGGTAAGGATGTGGAATTCTCTTCCAAAATCAGTGGTATCAGCAGATCAGCAGGGAGCATTGATAGTTTAGAATAACTAGCATAAGGAAGAAACTTTTCAGTGGGAGGGAGTTTGAAAAGACAAGTTGCCTTTCAATGAAACTAGAGGAGAAGCGGTTTCACCTTAAACTGTGTAGAGGGTTCTTTACTGTCTGAGCAGTGTGGATTTTGAACTCCCTTCCACAAACAGAGATATCAGCAGGGAGTGTCACTAGTTTAAAAAACCTTTTAGATGGGCATCTTAAAAAGCACAACATACAAGTATATGGGATTCAATATTGACATAAACTCACACACACACACACACACCAGATGTTGAACTGGATGGACTGGTGTCTTTATTCAACCTTAACAACTATGTAAGTGTAATTAAATAAGGTATTTGTCTGTCCTTAAAGAAAGAAACTAACAATAGACCACTTTACAGTCAAATTGAAAAACTATAAAAATAATGTGCAGTGTTTGATTAAGCAAATAAACCAGTACTAATGATCAATGAAATGATGTGTAGGTGGAGCCAAAGTGATTACAGTTGGCCTTTCAGTAATTTTACATATCTGAATGAGCTAATTCCTGACATGTCCAAACATAAAACAACAGTATACAGTAGATAAAAAAAAAAAAAAAACACCTTTAATCTTAGAGAGTTATTTCAGCCCTACTCAAGTGACTTTCTCAGGTCTCAGATGATGTCATTCGTCTGCTGCACGCAGGAGCGGTCATTTCCCCAATCTCCTACCGCAATGATTAACTACTTCCGGACAGCCCACTGCACATTTACTGCGGTGGGGCGGCCCGGCTGCGCAAAACAACGTACCTGTACGTTGCTTGCACTTCCTAGTCTGGGGCACACGCGCGCACCGCTGGCGACTCGCTCCCGCTGTGATTGGACACCCACCCACCCAAGATCGGGGGAGGAAGAGAGAGATCGGTGATTCCTACTAAACAGGGACACCGATCTCTCTCTATGTCTAGAGTCAGCATTCCCCACACAGTTAGAAAGCACACATAAGAAACACATTTAACCCTTTGATTACCTCTGATGTAAACCCCTTCTCTGCCAGCGTCATTTATACTGTGACAGTGCATTTTTTTAGCACTGATCACTGTATTGGTGTCACTTAGTGTCCAATTTGCCCACCGCAATGTCGTAGTCCTGCTAAAAATCGCTGATCACCGCCATTACTAGTAAAAAATAACGAAAAATAAATAAAAAGTCCCTAAATCTATCCTATAGTTTGTAGACATGTTAACTTTTACACAAACCAATATCAATATATGCTAACCAAAAATATGTAGCAGAATACATATTGGCCTAAATTGGTGAATGATGTTTTACATATTTTTATTGGATGTGTTTTATAACAGAAAGTAAAAAATATTGTTTTTTTTTTCAAAATTGTTGCTATTGCTATTTGTTTAAAGCGCCAAAAATAAAACCCGCAGAGGTGATCAAATCCCTCCAAAAGAAAGCTCTATTTGTGGGAAAAAAAGATCATCAATTTTGTTTGGGTATAACGTTGCACGGCCACGCAATTGTCAGTTAAAGCGAAGCAGTGCCATATCGCAAAAAATGGCCTGGTCATTATGAGGGTAAATCCTTCCGGGTCTGAACTAGTTAAGCTGCAATATTTTTTTCGTTTCAATGATTTTTATTGAGAGTCAACGGAAATGTAACAGTTGAGTGGCATGGTAATAACATTGCTTGTGACATAGTTATACATTGTGTTTAGGTACATTAACGTGCGACAATAAGCCACTCTAGTACTCTAACTGGCAAGTTCAGTGGGTAACATGGTATTACGGTCATGGGTTGGAGGGCTTGGTCTCCGCTCCCGACACCCCAACTGGGATCAAAACTGTATCAGTGAGTAGAGGCCAATGCTCCCCAACAGGAGTATTGTTGATTACCAGAAAATCAAGCAGAGAACAACAAACCATTATGGTGCAGTATGGACATAAACATAAACAAAAATCGAAATGCGACCTGCCTCGGTTGCCTTGCATACGTGGCACATCTTACAGAGTTTGCTTCTGTGCAGTAGCTGTAACCTGGTGTCACAGTAACTCCGAGAACACTCATAAGGGTACTTAGAAAGTAGCATGTGGGCAGAGTACCCAAAGAGAGTGAAAGGAAAGGGCCAAGGAAGGCCAGGGGGACATGAAGGGTAAGGGGTAGAGGGTAGGAGACGGTGTGCCGGCTAGGACCAGGGACGGGGAGGTTAGTCTAACCACGAGTCGACCCAAAGGCCAAAGACAAGGGCGGAGAAGTCAGAGCAGTGGGGTAGAGCCTTGAGCACTAAGATTTAGGCCTGGTGTGTACCTGGGGAGAGATTGGCTCATGTCAGTGAGGGAGTAATAGCTCCGGGTCAAAGTCCTGTGGTAAGAAGTGTTTGATCCAGGGTTGCCAGATTTTGGTGAACTTAGGGACAGTGTCTTGCTCAATGGCATCGAGCTTGGCATGAACCAGTGCGCTATTAACCCTCCCTTTTACCTCAGCTAGTAACAGGGACGGAGATTTCCAGGCCTTCGCAATTGTCTGCTTGGTGGCTGTCATGAGCTGCATCAGTAGGCTGAATTTACGTCTGGAAAGGTCGGGAGGCTTCAAGTTCAGTAGAGCTGTCATAGGATCTGCGTTTATGGGGGTTTCTAGGGCCGCCGAGGCCATATTGAAAACGGCTTTCCAGAGCGATTGGGCAACAGGACAGCTCCACCAAATATGGAAGTGCGTGCCCGGTTCCAAGCAGCCTCTGAAGCATACTTGCGGGTAAGACGGGGCATATTTCGCTATTCTAGCCGGGACCAAGTACCACCTGGCCAAGACCTTATAGTTCGTTTCTTTAGCTAGCATGTTAGTGGAAAAGGA
>BLSH010494645.1:93892-105253 GCA_018402905.1 Glandirana rugosa
CTGAGCCAGAGGACCGGTATGGATAGTATGTAGAACTTCGCAACCCCCAAACCACTCGTGAAGACGTGAACCTGTGTGAGGGAAATGGTTTTAGGGTTCCGTATACAGTTTATACGTCCCATGTTTAGCCGGTGAAAACGGTAGGTTTCTCCTTGTTCTGTCCCGACAGGGGAAAGGGGCAACGATAAGCGGAATACGTAGCTTGGGAATCGTGATGATTAATTTAGGTTATGTTTGTAGTTCCCTTATCTCGAACCCCCACACGTATTGACATATGCCTTGGGATTTTGGTAAAGGGAGTGTGTCCAAGTGCAGAAGTGCTCACCAAACCCCCAACGCTTCAAGATGTATGATAGGTATGGCCAGGAGACCGAGTCACAAGCTTTTTTAATGTCCAGGGAGAGGAAGCAGGCTGGTACCTTCCTCCCCCTGGCAGCTAGGGCGAGTAATATGGCCCTTCGGATGTTGTCTCTGGCTTGGCGGGCAGGGATAAAACCTGTTTGGTCTCCGTGAATAAGGGAGCCTATAATTGAATTAAGACGAGTGGCTAGGATCTTCGCTAGCAGTTTGACATCTACATTAAGTAGCGAAATAGGACGATAGTTGTTCCATGATGTGGGGTCAGTGTCTGGTTTGGGGATCATAGAAACTATGGCAGTAAGGGATTCAGAACGGAAGGAGTATCCCCTCAATAGGGAGTTAAATGCTTTGGTCAGCAAAGGGTTCAGAATTAGGCCAAAGTGCTTATAGTAGCCAGCCGAGAATCCATCCGGGCCAGGCCTTTTATGTCTTTTCGAAGATTTGATAGCCTGAGCCACCTCCTCCTCTAGGATGGGACTCTCCAACCTTTCTTTCTGTTGTCGTGTGAGTGTGGGAAGGGAGATATTTGAGAACAGCTCTTCTGCCTTGGATTCGGTGAAGGATTGGACAGAGGAATAAAGCTTGGCTAGTTTTGAACGAAAGATTTCTAGTATTTTTGGTGGATTGCTCGTGTAGCTGTCTCTCGAAACTCTAAGTCTAATGGCAGCGCGCGGATTATTGATGGAGCGTAAGGCACGGGCCATAAGAGTGTCTTGTTTATTTGCTTTTGTATAGGTCTTATGTTGTCTAGCCTGTAATAATTTGTCTGCTGAGTCGGAAATGAAAAGATCTAGATCTAGCCTGGCTTGTTTTAGTTTTTGGTAAGCCTCTGGGGTTGAACTTGTTTGGAAGCTATCATGGCAGCTGCGGAAATTGTCTTCCAATTTCTGAAAGAGAAGTTTACGTTCTCTCTTAAGGATGGACATTTGTTGGATCAGCTTCCCCCTAATGACAGGTTTGTGTGCTTCCCATAATGTAAGAGGGGAGACTTCTGCCGTAGAATTAAGTTGGAGATATTCTTTAAGTGCATTCTCAATATCCTGTCTATAGGAGGGGTTGGCCAACACTTTCTCTTGTAGACACCATGATGTATCACGGGCCTTAGGGATAGGAGAAGATATCGTGGTTAGGACCGCCGCGTGGTCGGACCACGTGAAGGGTACGATATCCGAAGAGACTATTTCCGGGGCCATTGTGATTGCTAGGAAGCTGCAATATTTTAACTTTGTATCAACTCACAGGCTGAGAGGGTTCAAAAGACAGCCAAGAACTGCACAGGCACCTGGATATATAGTATATGATAGTGTCATAAATAAATAAAGTGTATTTCCATCCCACATCATACTGTAATCAACCATCATTTGCATGCTATTACAGCCATCTGATATTTTATATGCCATCAACAAAATACGTCACTGGAACACAAATGTTTTTTGCGGTAAATACATTTTTTTTTTGTGTCATAAAATCACACCAAAATATGTGCAGTGTTTCACAGCTGTACAGGACTCCATCAAGGCATGTGTGGTATGACATCAATTGATTTTTGAGCCCGCAGCCTAGTCCAGGAAGTAGATGGTGACTGTGGGTGAGGCTTAAACAAACAGAGTTTGATCTCTATGGGAGGTAATAAATGCCTGGAAATGTCATACTTACACAATATACTGTATACACCTAATAAAAAAGTATGATTCTAGGTCAAATTTAACTGAAATAGAAATGGCTGTATAAAGGTGACAAACTGGGCAAAGGGCAATCAAACTAAAAAGGTGATGCTGCAGTATATGTGGAAATATCACACCGTTGCAAAAGTGAACATAGCAACAAAACAAGTCATGGAAAATATTTTATTTATTTTCTGTTTTTCTTTTTCAAGAAATAAATACATGAGAAAAAAAGAATAACCTTTTCCATTTTAACAAGTATTAAAACAGAAAAACAGAAAGTACATTCAGTCTGCTGGACACTAGAAAAAATCCACAAACTCTGACCATACAGCCCAAACCCCAGTGAAGCCTATAAAAGCCAAATCTTGTAATTTTCTGGCCTTTTCCAGGTCAATTTGCAAGCTTTTGGCAAATGGCATGGGTAGCTGGGCACTGCTATGAAGGACAATGGAAAAAAATATATTTTGAAAATAGCATTCAATCGGCAGTAGGTCTTTCAATGAGTGTTAAAGGGTGACATTAAAAGTACACAATTCCTTAAAATAACATGCTTGAGGGAATGCCTAAGGCCTGCACCTGTGGAATGTACTCCAGCAAAAATGGAAAAAAATGTTTATTTTTTCATTCAATTTTCATATTTTTTTAAATAATTTTATCACTATGTGTCCCCTACATCCACTGGGCCAGGGATGTGGAGAAGAGGCTCTTGTCTCCATCAACATGGGGACAAGGCACCTTGCCAGGGGGGCCTACCCAGGGCTGGCCCAAGACCTTGTGCTGCCTGGGTCCAAGAATGAAGTGATGCCCCCCACCCCCACCCTATGGCCCCCACATCCATTATTTTATATCATGATAATTCAAACTAAAATTAAATTTATCAGGAATTCTAATTTACATGCAACAGCACCTTGTCTATATGCAAAATTATATGACATGCCATTATGTTCAATTCCAAGGGGCAGGCTAGGGCAGTATATACACAGGCTAGGGCAGTATAGGGGCAGGCTGGGGTAGTATATAGACAGGATAGGGTAGTATAGGGGCAGGCAGATCGGCCCAGGGGCAGTTGTCATCATGACACACAAAACTGCTGGAAAAAAATCTTGGTCATCAATTTGCTGGGTCAATAGAAAAGGAGAGGCAGTCGTGGTTTAATTTGCTGCCCCTCTCAAAGTGCTGCCTGGGTCCAACCCTTGCAAGATACAGTCCCAATGTTGAGGGCATGTAGCAGGGTGGAATGCCCTGTTAGTTAGGACTTAGAAGTAATGGCCCCGTCGGTCAAGGGATTTGTTTGCAAGGTATTTAAAGAAGGAACTGGAGTGGGTGAAAGTTCATACATGGGGCCTTACAACAAAAGGTGTAGTGTGCAGAGAGTGTATGCCTGCTTTTCCTTTGGCAGAAAGTTGGAATACAACTGGTCCCTTAGAAAGGAAAGAAGCTGGGATGGAGATACTTGTTTGAAATTATGGCAGAAAGAAATGCAAGTCAGTTTCATAAGTACCACAGGACCCCTACTGTTACACCCAACAAATGGGATGAGATGCATTCAAACTATACCTATGCAATTAAGGGTGGCTTCCGGTGTGGATGAAGTGGAGGGAGGCTGTTAGAAATAATTTGCGGCTTTCATCGAAGAAACTCTTGCATGAACAACATCATTAGAAAATCTTTGAGGTTTATTCTTCATGACATAACATAAGCAAGACAAACTTACGTAGTAACACATATGATAACATATGGCATGGCTTCAGATGTCAGTCCGGAGGAGGAAGAGTTCTGACAGGTGTTCACGTCACGTTTCCAAGAGTGTAGGCTTCCATATCCTTCATTATCTCTCCCTGGTTAACCATCCAAAGTCCCAAATTCTTATACTGTTTGTAAAGCTGAGGTCAGCTCTTTACGAGAGTAATCCTCCTCTACACTTCTGTACGTATGGTCTTAGTCCATAAGGAGACACATGACTCCTCCTAACATGCTTAGCCTAGGACTCAGAATAGAATTGCACATGTGACCAAAATCTGCAGTCAATGTCATATGAGAATAATCCTCAGAATTATCATTGCCTCATTACAACGTATTCAAATATTTCGTACATTTCATATATTTCAGAGCCCGTTATTATTGAAAATAATATTAAAACTTCATAATTTCCAACAGAGGTGAATGGACTAAGTCTCTGAAGAGGTATTTACAGTATGCTCTTGTATGGCTGATTGGGTCATCGGCCGGTGAAAGAGAACAAAAATTGTCTACCATTGCTGAATCTGGGACTCCTAGTTCTAATTTGGTGTGCCTCATGGGGATGACTGGACTGGGCACTACTTATCATGATAAACCATTTGGAACCATTTGGCAGTCTGAGAAAGCCTGTCTTGCCCAGGACAGAGTCCCAGGTGGTCCATTTCATTTTCTAGCTAGCTTGGCTGAAAAGATACCAATATTGTATGACTGTCTGGAATATGGGTTCAACTTTTCTAATATGCTGGAAATATTGATTGATGCCCAGGGCCAGGATTGTCGAGTGTTTAGGACTTTATTTATTTATAGTACGGGTCCAGCGAGGATCTGAATTTCCAGGACAATGTCCATGGATGTCGACCCCTGTGCACGCTTCCGGCGCGCCCCTGCATGGGCGTGCCCATGGGTCGGGTGGACTCGATGTCCGCTCGAGACCCACGATTGCCTGACAGAGCTGCAGAACGGGGAACCGCCGATGTAAACACGGCGGTTCTCCATTCTGTTACAGGGGACATGACAGATCTACTGATACCTGTCACTGGGATCAGTTAGATCTGTTATGTCCCGGCCAGCCCATCCCCCACATAGTTAGAACACAATGAGGGAACACAGTTAACCCCTTCGCCGCCCCGTTAGTGTTAACCCCTTCACTGCCAAAGACATTTATACAGTAATCAGTGGACATTTAAATTTCTGATCGCTGTATAAATGTCATTGGTCCCAAAAAGTGTCAAAAATGTCCAACATGACCACTGCAATATCGCAGTCCTGATAAAAATCACAGATCGCCGCCATTACTAGTAAAAAATAAATAAATAAATAAAAATGGCATAAATCAATTCCCATAGTTTGTAGACACGATAACTTTTGCCAAAAATATGTAGAAGAATATATTTTGGCCAAACCCGATGAATAATTTAATTTTTTTATTTTTTTTTGGATTTGTATTATAGCAAAAAGTAAGAAATATTGTTCTTTTTTGCAAAATTGTCGCTCTTTTTTTGTTTATAGCGGCGATCAGAAATGACGCAGAGGTGATCAAATACCACCAAAAGAAAGCTCAATTTGTGGGAAAAAAAAGACGTAAATTTTGTTTGGGTACAATGTTGCATGACCGCGCAATTGTCATTCAAAATGCGACAGCGCTGAAAGCCGAAAATTGGTCTGGGCAGAAGGGGGGTTAATATGGCCAGTAAGCAAGTGGTTAAGTGTCTAAGCTGTACCATCATGAAAAGCCAAGCAATCTGACCTATTAAGATTTGACTGATGCTTCCAGGACAGGTCTTTAATTATGGTCAACATATCTGGAAGGACAAGGTACACGCAATTGGCCTCTCTGTGCAGCGGGAGCACTCAGGTAACAGAAAGTTGGTCCAGATGCTGGACCCGCATTACTTTGTTTAAATTAATTTACAAGTACCAGATCTGTTCATAGTTTACTAGCTGATTATAGTGCAATGGTCAATTTATATCTGTTAGATAAATGGCCGCTTCCGGGGGTCTGTGCACGTTCTGTGCGTGCCAATGGCGCAGAGACAGCCTATTTAACCGGACAGCACCCTGCAACAGATGCTGTCCATTCTACAGTGTTCCTGTGACCTGTTACCCCCCAGCATTTATTCTGAGAAGACTTCCTGTTCCTGTGACCCCGGCTCCCCTTCTGGACTTTGCTGCTATCTACCTGCCCTGACCTCAGACTGTTTACGACCACTCTTCTGCCTGTGCCCTTTGTAGTTCAGCTGCCCGCACGTTACCGACCCAGCCTGTACCCGACTACACGTTTGCCTGATCCTTCTGTACTTCGCTGCCAGCCAGATGCCGACCCGGACCGCACCACTATCCTTCAGCCTGCACGAGCTTCAGTGGACTCATTCCAGCCTATAGGGACTTGTCCAGCTCTCATGCCCCCCTGCACTCCCGAGCTCCCTGTTTGCACTACCAGGGGTTCGCGAACTAGGGCCGCAAGAGAGTTTGCCCCCGCATAAGCCAGACTCAACCACCAGGTACGTGACAATATCTCACTGTTGTAAAATGTTATTTAGTTTTAGTAGTAGTGTAATAGTTTTGTGTTAGTTAACATGTGAAACTCACATACCAGGGTGTACTTAGTGTCCAAATATGGCAAGAGATTTAAGAGGGGTGTAGCAGTATAGAGTCAGACGTGATGTCCCCTCTAGGAGTGATTACCCTTGTCACTTAGGGGATTTGACCTAAAAGTAATTAAGTAGGGAGCTGGAGTAGTTGGAGGTTTGTATGTTGGACATCATGATGAAAGCTGTCGGGGGGAATTTGGGACACAGCCAGTCCTTTAGATAGGGAAGAAGTTGGAATAAAGTTGTTTGTTTATAAATATGCCAGAAAATAATGCAAGTCAGTTTCATGAGTACCACAGCACCGTTCTTGTAACACCTAATGCTGATGTAGCCAATGGCCCCTTAGGGGTGGCTGCTTGTTGTTGGCACCTGCTCACACTGCCCTCAATCACATCCATACCACACCCAGAGTCACAGAACAGGCTGGTACTTTGTTTTGTTTTATTAGGAGATTGAACTTGAATAGCGATTGAGGTTGTTATTGGATGCCCATGGAATCAGTTGCAAACTTGCACAGGACCACTATATACAGCTCTGTATATACATTTCCTCTTGTCCTCCAGCACATCACTTGCTTCTCTAAACTTTGGTTCCTCTCTCCTACACATTAGTTGTTCCAGGCCCAGAAGGGAATTTACTAGGCCTTCTCCATTTCTCCAGCCTGGCTAGCACATGGTGAGGCCTGCCATGATGCACACAGGGCTTCCTAACCACCCATTACAGTTGGGGACAGTTGGTCCACTAGTGTGTAGGTACACTGCTGTGCTAGCCGGCCTGATGGACTACTGCTCCCAGTCCATCCTCTTGCTGCAGGCCCTGTCAGCTGCTCCAGCTGCGTTGGCCTTTTCCACTGATCATATTTTTGAAAAAAAAAAATATGTATGCAAATTGCTATTTTCTTAACCACCTAAATACCAAGCACTTCCCCCCCTTCCTGTCCAGACCAATTTTCAGCTTTCAGTGCTGTCACATTTTGAATGACAATTACGCAGTCATGCTACACTGTACCCAAACAAATTTTTTATTATTTTGTTCCCACAAATAGAGCTTTCTTTGGTGGTATTTTATCACCTCTGTGGTTTTTATTTTTTGCGCTACAAACAGTGGCAGCTGGTGAAGTTTTAAGATGGTGGGGCGCCAGACCCCGCCCATTCCTTTTCTGGCGACTCCCACTTCTCAGAAGCTACACCCCTTATAGACCCCACCCACTCTGTACACAATGTAAAATATAATTCAGCTGTCAGTCCTAATTCTCAATAAAATATTGCTGGCTCATTAATCCATTAAATCCCAAAGGTAAAGAACTACAGTAGCTGTGAGGTCTGCACAGGAACCCAGCACAGACTGGTATTATGTGGGTTTTCATGTATGTAATATTTATGTGGTATGCCATCAAGCTCCATCCTAATTGCTTATTTTATAGTAGGAATGTTGGAAATCCTACACTAACCCCTGACACATGGTGAGCCATATAAATGTCCCTGGTTTTTGGAACTGACCAGCTTCACTAACATAAATCTTCATTATCTGTCAAAAAAAGTTCAAAATGTAATTATAAAATTAGGCGATTTAAGATGGCATTCATTGAAAAGCAGTTATTGTAGAGAAATTGTCATGACTAGACATTCCTCTTGTTCTGTTGTTTCATGCTGAGGTACACAAAGGCTGAGCAAGACTTCATGAAAACCGGCAGCTTCAACCAACACAGCAACAACTACACTCCTGGTGACTTATTGGTCCCTGCATTGTAAGTCATGAATCATTACTTACAATGCACTGAATACAGGGATGAAGAAGTCACCAAGAGTGTAGTTGTTGCTGTGTTGGTTGAAGCTGCCTGTTAAACAGTAAAGTATGAAGAGCTGAGGGTGTGCGATGCTGCTGAGCTCTGTAGTCCCCCAATGTCAGCAGACTAATTGCATATCAATTACTGCCTGTGTATCCATGAGAACTTCCTGTGTTTTACATGCCGACTCAGAGTTCTTATCCTACTGCTGTGCTTTGCAAGAGACAGGTCAGCATTATCTGTAGATAAACTTTTTTGACAGATAATGATGTCAGTTCCAAAAACCAGGGACATGACATTTCTATGGCTCTCCATGTGTCAGGGGTTAGTGTAGGATTTCCTGCCAGTGTGCCTGCAGATGATATGATTGTCCCTGGTTAAGCTTCTCCTTCCCTCCAGCTGTACTCACCCATGATGACACATCCAGGCAGGAGCTGTGCTACTTCCTCTCCTCCATTGTACCGATCACTCATGTCCTCCTCCTCTGCTCTGTACAAGATGGTGGGAAGGGTCCCTGGTGGAGAGTGGAAACACTGCTGGAGAGGTAGAGACTAAGTGTCGGAGTGTGACTTGCGGAGGGGGGGACATGGCTGGCCAGCTTGCCAGGGTGTGCAACTGCAGGCAGAGAAGATCTTGGCTCCCCCCAGGCAGAGACCAAATGGACTAGGCAGGTTAAGGTCTGTATTATCAGATGCCCCAGCAAGCTGATATTCTCAGAATAGAATGTTGGAAAGCAGCCAATGAGGGTGGAGAATTCATTTTACTGTGTTCTAGATAGAACTTTTTAATGAAATTTTGGAAGCTGTCCTGTTGCTAGGCAGATTACACTTCTGTTTCTTTTCTAATCTATCTAACTGCTAGCAAGTAGGAACAGCAGCACAGCTAAAGAAAACTCCAAATAATTTTTTTTCAAAGTTAATTTTTATTTTTATTTGCTTACTTATTTTTTTGGTGGGGTGTTGCCCCAGGAGCCCTTATGGACGAACCTCCTCTGGTTACAAATAAAAAAGACCGAAAATTTGGAAAAAAAAAATTTCTCTGTTTCTTTCACAAAACTTTGTAAATAAGTACATTTTCTCCATCACTGATGGACACTGATGAGGCTACACTGACAGGCACTGATGAGGCAGTACTGATTGGCACTGATGAGGCAGCACTGATGAGGTGGCACTGATGGGCACTGATGATGAGGCACTTATATGCAGCACTGATGGGCACTGATAAGCAGCACTGGTGGGCACTGATAGGTGGCACTGATATGCAGCACTGACGGGCACGGATAAGTGTCACTGATGGGCACTCATAGGTGGCACTGATGGGCACTGATAGTTGGCACTGGGCACTGATAGGTGCCACAGATGGGCACTAATAGGTGGCACTGGTGGATGGCAATTGCAGATTTCATTGTAAGGTGTGCATTCCCTGGTGGTCTAGGGTGGCATCTGAAGTTGACACTGAGTGCCATCCATGTTGGGCATTGTGCCCCTTACCTGGCAGTCTAGGGTGGGCTCTCTGGTGGTCCTGGGTAGGCTCTCCTGGGTAGTTCCTGGGTGGCATCCCCGGTGGTCCTGGGTGACGATCTCGGGGGGGGGGGGGCTGCGCTGATAAACACTCAGCACACCCCCCGTCAGGAGAGCAGCCGATCGGCTCTCCTCTACTCACATCTGCAGATGCGAGTAGAGGAAATGCCGATAAACTGCTCTTCCTGTTTACACCGTGACCAGTTGTGATTGGTCACGGCTGATCACATGGTAAAGAGCTTCCGATGGAAGATCTTTACCAAGATCGGTAATGCGGTGGGTCAGACTGACCCACGGCACCACCAATCGCCGCAACGCATGCCCTTGCGGGCGCACGATTGCGGGTTATCCTGAGGATGTCAATGGACGTCCAGTCAGGATAACGGAACCACCGCCTGGCCGTCATTTTGCTATAGGTCGGGCGGGAAGTGGTTAATGTGTGAAATATCACAAAAAAAGTTAGTAAGTGTTTCAAAGGAACTGTGTCTTTGTGATGTATTCAGTTGGAACTGACAGCATGGGTAAGTAAGGTTTCGCTTGGTGAGAATCTGCTTGCAGCTGTGAGGGAAAGCAGGGCTGGGACAAGGGGTGAGCTGGAGGGACGGGTGCCCTAGGTGCAATGGCTTATTGCAGGGATGGGCCCTGACCCTAACCCTAAGGGAAGGAGGGGGCACAGTTTGTCATCTTTGCCCTGGCCGCTGGATGACCTTGTCCCAGCACTGCGGGACAGGTTCGTAGTGCTGCTATTAGTGCTGGACTGGGTGGGGTAGCCAAAACTTTGATAGTTTAGACATTAAAGCCAGATCTAATTTGGGAATGAGTGGTAGGCCTAGTAGAGTAGAGTCTGCCTGCTTTGCAGTAGTAGGGATGGTTATTTCTGGGTGTGCATGCCTGGACCCCCTGAGGATTAGGTCTGGATTCCCTGAAAATTAAAGTATGAATGAGTGTTTGCTGTCATGGCCCAGGGCTGAGATGAGTAGGAACCTGAAAAAGTGGAAACCTGGAGGCATAGTTATTGGGGTCTCAGACCCTCCATCATTTGGGAACAGGTTTAATGACCTGCGTCGAGGGGGTGCAATGCATGTAACCTGGTATAGTTGAGAGAAAAGGGGGAGGACGCATGCTTGATGCCCCTCTCTTTTTATGGCCAACCATGCTGCATGCCCTGAGATAAGGGGCGAGTATGAATTTTTAAGGGGGGCGCCATGCAGCAAAAAGAAACTAAAAAAATGGCACATGGTCCCTCACCCTCCAAATCCATTCCAGACCCTTATTCTACAGGGTGGGCCATTTATATGGATACACCTTAATAAAATGGGAATGGTTGATGATATTAACTTCCTGTTTGTGGCACATTAGTATATGTGAGGGGGGAAACTTTTCAAGATGGGTGATGACCATGGTGGCCATTTTGAAGTCAGCCATTTTTAATCCAGCTTTTGTTTTTTCAATAGGAAGAGGGTCATGTGACACATCAAACTGATTGGGAATTTCACAAGAAAAACAATGGTGTGCTTGGTTTTAACGTAACTTAATTCTTTCATGAGTTATTTACAAGTTTCTGACCACTTATGAAATGTGTTCAAGGTGCTGCCCATTGTGTTGGATTGTCAATGTAACCCTCTTCTCCCACTCTTCACACACTGATAGCTACACCGCAGGAGAAATGCTAGCACAGGCTTCCAGTATCCGTAGTT
>BLSH010494645.1:141035-151663 GCA_018402905.1 Glandirana rugosa
CCGAATTTACCACACCGAAACCCTCACACCGAGTGTAGACTCTACTTCCTCTATAACTCCTTCCTTCTATTTTTCTCTATCCCCCGTTCCTTTCTCTTCTCTTCCTTCCTTTCTTTCTCCCTACCTCCCTGTCGTCCGGGTCTAGGATGTGGTGTTATCGTTATAAGGTCTTTCAAATTGTTAGTCGTCTATTTCTATGAGGTTAGTGGACCACAACCGCGAAGTTAGTAGGACCGTGGTACCAACAATACCACAGTCCTAATCACAACTCGCTTGGGCCTGACATTGCAAGCCCAGGCATGGCTTGAAAGAACGATTTTTGAAATGTCCGGGTCCGGGTCCGTGCCACGGACACCCTAAAGTTCGGTACGGACCCGAACGTTACAGTCCGGGTTCGCTCAACACTAATCCTGACACCATAACAACCATGGTGCCAGGATGATTGAAGCGCCAACACCAGGTGATTGGAGTATCTTTATCTGCTGATTGTTAAACTTTCTGGAATATTGCTATTGTGGTGTAGGATCTGGGCCTGCTGTCCCTCCATCCCTCTTTCTTTCCTTCCTTCTCTTCTCTTTCCTTGCCCCCTATCTCTTTTTATCTTCCTTCCTCAATATCTCCTTCATCTCAGATGTGAGCCACACTCCCAAAGCCACACCATTTAAGCCACGCCCACCTCTTAATTTAGACCACACCCAATTTTTTGCATTTCTTCGGGCTAGAGCCCCTGGTCTTTTTCCCACCTAGCAACGCCCTTGTCCATCAATATATAACTCAATGTTGTTGTAACTGAGAGGTAATGGGCTTAAACTCTGTCTCTTGGCTAGAGTAATAGGCAACAAGTCACTGAAGATCTGAATCTTGTCCCCATCTAGACGGGTTTTATTGCGAGTAGCCACTGTCAGAGCTTCTTTACTCACGTAATAATGAAAATGGAAAATAATGTCTCTGGGATTAGCACCAGCAGTGGGTTTGAGAGCCAGGGATCTGTGGGCTCTGTCCAGGCGCCAATCTATGTCTGGAAAATGAGGAGCCAATGTATTGAAAAGTCCCAAAAGATAGAGGCGTATTCCTTTGTCCAGGTTTACTTTGGGCTGGAGCTTGGGAAGCTGGCCTGGAAGGATCCCGCCACAAAAGGCAGTTGGAGTGATTCAAGCCAGAGAGGTAGCAGAGAGAGCAAAGAGAGACACCGAGTATATCAGCATAGTGCAGGAGCAGACAAGGGAAGAGACTGCCAGCTGAAGCAGTGCTCTCTTGAAGACAGTGGTATGCCAAGTCTTCATCCAACCTTGTCCTGGGGAGTCGCCATGTATGTGTGTCAGTCGGGCAGGACTGGCACAGAGGGTCAGTCAGGAGGACTGGGAAAAAGAGCAGCCAGATGTGGCTGGTGGCAGGCAGATGAGCTAGCATTCTGCAAGCAAGTGGAACTGGGATCAGTGGCCACAGAAAAGCAGAAGGAGATGTGATTTGCTGTTCACTCCATTTGTGCTACTGTGTCACAGGGACTGAGAATTCCTGCCTGGAATGGACCTTTGATGAACTAGTGATATACTGTTAGTTCCACTGGGAGGGAGCAGCAGGTGCTGTACATAGGAACTAGGGATGGGCCGAACACCCCCCAGTTTGGTTCGCACCAGAACATGCAAACAGACAAGAAATTAGTCCGAACATTCAAACACCGTTAAAGTTTATGGGACCCGAACATGAAAAATCAAAAGTGCTCATTTTAAAGGCTTATATGCAAGTTATTGCCATAAAAAAGTATATGGGGACCTGGGTCCTGCCCTAGGGACATGTATCAATGCAAAAAAAAAAGTTTTAAATCAATCCTTTTTTCAGGAGCAGTGATTTTAATAATGCTTAAAGTGAAACAATAAAAATGAAATATTCCTTTAAATATCGTGCCTGGGAGCAAGCGCCCCCCCTCCTACATGCCCTCAACATGTATGGGTGCTTGGGACAGGGGGGGCACTGTGCCCCCCTACCCCAAAGCACCATGTCCCCATGTTGATGGGGACAAGAGCCTCTTCCCCACAACCCTGGGCTGTGGTTGTGGGGGTCTGCGGGTGGGGGGCTTATCGGAATCTGGAAGCCCCCTTTAATAAGGGGGCCCCCAGATCCCGCCCCCACCCTATGTGAATTAGTATCGGGTACATCGTACCCCTAATAATTCGCCAAAAATTGTCAAAAAGAAAAAATCACAGGAGACAATTGGGGAAAAGTCCTTTATTAAAAAAGGAGAAAAAAATAAGTGTCCCCTGTTGTAATCCACTTCAATTGCAGCAAGCGACGGACCCAGCAAAAAAAAAAAAAAACGCAACAGCTCCTCCTCCATGGGAGCTCGGTTTGTTGTGACAGTTTATTTATAGTGAAGGGCGGGGCCACCCGGTGACGTAATTGAGGGACCCGCCCCTCTGATGTCACATGGTGTCAAAACGGGCGGGGCCACTCATGATGTACGGTTGACCCCACCCCTTTTGACGTCACTATAAATAAACTGTCAAAATAAACCGAGCGCAGAGCACGGAGCAGGAGCTGTGACCACCGTCTGCGCACTATACATTATGGGGCGTTCGGTGGTGCCGAAATCACACCGAACACCCCATAATGTTCTAAATTCGGGGATTGGGCGAACAACAGAAGTTCGGCCTGAACGTAGGCTTGGGCCAAAACGTTCGCCCAGCCCTAATAGGAACCACATTTGTGCAAGAGGAAGTAAGAAGAGGATCTTTGTAAATAAGGAGGAAGTTGTCCCTTGTACTGTGTTTTGGACATTTTTGGGCATCCAATAATTCCCTACCCCATCCAAGCTAACATCCATTTATAAAGACAACAAAAAACAAGCCAACTGATTTTCTTTGTTGGAGTGAATGAAAGAAACGCTATGTGACTGGCTGTGCAGCAGTGGGGACACGGACATCAGCAACTCCTGAGGAGATAGTGCTACATCAACATAACACCTTCATCAGTCACAAACTTCCCTGAAGGATAACACAGCCCAGATCACCTCTACTGATATTAGACCATACACTGGTCCTGCACAGTCACACACACATGGAGGAGTTGGGAACAATGCAGAGCGAGGAATGTCTCTGAAAGGGTTGTGGACACTTCACAGTAATGAGTCCTAAGTCCTAAGGCAATTTGTCTGCTAAAGAACAGAAGAATGGTTCATAGAGGAATAGCTAAAGGTGACTGTGAGGTACAGCAGAGGATCCATGCAGTTTTGGGAATCAGTTTCCACAAACAAAGCACTAATTCCAACATTATCAAGTCAGTAGATGACAGAGACAGGAGAAAGAAACAGTGGAACTATAGCAAATTTTAGAGGATGCTTTGAACAACTTAACAAAAACATTGGAGTCATGATTCTGGTGATGGTGTGGACAATGCAGGATGAGGAATGTCTGTGGAGGGAGTGTGGACACTGTAGAGTAAAGAATGTCTGTGGAGGGGATGTGGACACTGTAGAGTGAGGAATGTCTGTGGAGGGAACATGGACAAGGGAGAGTGAAAAATGTATTTGGTGAATGAGAAATATCTCTACAGATTCTGTATATAAAGCAAAGAGAGGAGTGAACACTGCCTAGATGAAGAATGTATGTAGAGGTTGTAGAATACATTGCAGAATGAGGTATGTCTGTGGACTGGGTTGGGGCAGTGCTGACTGAGTAGTGTCTCTGAAAGGGATGAAAACACTGCAAAGTGAAAAATGTCATTGGAGGGGGTGTGGATACTACAGTGAGGAATGTCTGTGAAAGGAGTGTGGACACTGAAGAGGAAGGAATGTCTGTGGAAGGGGATGTGGATGCAGTAGAGTGAGGAATGTCTTTGGAGGGAGTGTGGCCACTGCAGAGGTACAGAGTGAGGAATGTCATTCAAGAGGATGTGGATACTGGAGAGTGAGGAATGTCTGTGGAAGAGGATGTGGATGCAGTAGAGTGAGGAATGTCTGTGGAAGGGGTGTGGATACTATAGAGCAGTAACTCCTCCATCTCCCAGCCATTGACACCATAAGGAGAAATTCATAACAAGACATAATACATTAAAATAAAACAAGTAACTGTTTTTATTAAATGAATATGCTCAAAAATAAATGCAATATAGACAAAAAACAATTCTTCTCTAGCTATAAGAGATTTCACCACATAATGGTCATTAGAATTCAAAAAGATAATAATCTTTTTTTCTATTTTCAGTATTTGAATTATCCTGGTTTTCCCAGTATTTTCTTAGTTCTGTAAGTCCATGGTAGCTTATTTCCTTTACAAACAGGCAACATCTAAATAAATTACAAATCTTATATGAGGGAGAAGGAGTAGTGCAACAAAGGATTAAAATAAAGTCATGTCTCTTTAAGATGAGGGACTCTCTTATGCTGTTGGTCCACCACCCATCCAAATTTATGCCATGTAAGGAGGTGGTTGTTGAGGAGGGTAGGCAGGATAGGATCCAGGACCTGCAGATGTTTGCAAACCTGGAGCACTGTTCTGTAACACAATTACCTGGGGAAAAAATTATATATAATAAAAATGAAAATATATTAGATGTATAGATGTAACAAGCAAAGAGAGTTGTATTGCAGAGTAGGGGCAGCATAGAAATAGCTATCAGTGTTTTGAGTAAATTCTGCCCCTTAGTCATCAGTATCAGTGATACACTCATGTCAAATATATCTCTAACGAATCACAGAACTTTTTTTTTTTCCCCAGAGAATATAAGATTAAATCTAGTTGGTCAATAGGGTAACAATATCCCTTATGTTTTTAGTTTACTTTGTGCCAACTTTGCCCGGTAAATATACTTGTATAGCACTTACTTCTGAATCCCATGTTTACTTGTTTCATTATATTCCTTCCATAATAACTTCAATATTTTAATTTACTATAAATGAATAAAGCTATTAAGGAACTAAAGAAAATAAATGCTAAGAGGTAAAGTTGTTTTTTTTTGTAGAAGAGACTTTGTTTGGTTTTCTGCCAAAATATTATAGCACAACCACAGTGTGCACTCATGGTCTTAGAAATGTCAAGAATTGAGGCTGGTTACAAGACAATGTAACTCCAGAGCACTTGCATACATTTTACATCAGAGGCCATCCAATGGCTAAAGAAAATAAGAAATTGGATGCAGACGAAGCTGCAGAGAAGATAACAGCCCACTGGACAATATGACCACATATAGGTATTCATGAAGAGATATCTGTTGGTGGGACCAGATGGCTGGAAGTGCTATCTTGTACTGTTGCTACCATTTTCAGAGATTAAAGGTATAAGCAAGCATTTATCCCCTCCCCAAAACACTTTATGAGCCCCCTCACCACCATGAGAGGGGTGCCTATGTACAAAAATGTTGAGTGTGCTACACGTTACGTGTTGACATGCACAGCAAAGTAAGTCAGAGCAATAATTCTAGGGCCATGATTCCTGGTTAAATCTAAACTGATGATTTTTTAAAGTTTTTAAAGCTTCACCTATGGAAAATTTTGGGTACCAAACATTGTCACTGTTTCACAGGCATGCCCAATGAGGCAAATTGGGTATCATTTATTCTGCACAACCTTCTCTTTTATATATCACAAAAAACAAATGGGCAATATATTGCGTTTGTGGCACTAAAATTAAAGGAGTTGTAAAGTCTCAAGATTTTTAACCTCAATGCATTCTATTCATTCAAGGAACCCCTACTTCAAAATTTTTTACCACGTTGGCTTTTCAATCGATATGTACAAATTGACAGAGGTGCCCCTTGGTAACTCTCCCATGACCTTTTTGCTTCATTTTAACCATTTCTCTATCAAGCGATGCATGAACTCACATTTGATCCACCTAGTGCATATGGCCGAAGCGTGAACCCTAGCCCTTTGGAAGCAGTCCACTCCACAGACTGTCTCAATGATTTTTTTTTGGTCAACGACCTCATGCTATTGGAGAACCTTACAGCTTCTCTGTACCACAGCATCTCTGTACCACAGAGGAAAATATTTGAAAAAACTTCTCTACTGGGTGATATTTCTGCACTACATTGGAGTACAGCTCTCATTTTCAGCAGGACATTCGTTAGTCATCTCAGTTCCTTCCTCTTTTACAGCGCAGCACTATGCGATTTTGTGTACCATTCCCCCTCCAGCTGCAGGGTATGGTGGTCAGGGTCATCTCAATAGCAGCATGGTCACATAGGCAAAGTAATGCACTGGGGCCGCTTTAAGCCTGCCCTAATTTATGCACCTACTCTCAAGAATTAAAGTATAAGTCAGCTGATCACCTCCCATGGCTTCCGCTATCATTTATATGCCGATGACACCCAAATCTATCTCTCTATCCCTCAGCTCACCCCATCAGTCTCCTCACAGATCACTGCCTTACTAACAGACATATCAGCCTGGATGTCACAGCACTTCCTCAAACTGAATCTATCTAAAACTGAGCTCATTATATTTCCTCCCCCACGTGCCCCTACCCTTGACTTCTCTGTTAAGGTCAATGGCACAACTATTAGTGTGTCCCCACATGCCAGGGTGCTAGGGGTAACCCTAGACTCTGAACTGTCCTTTCAAGTCCACATTCAATCCCTGTCCAAATCATGCCGCCTCAGCCTACGCAACATTGCTAGAATACGCCCCTTTTTAACCAATGACACCACCAAGCTTCTAATTCACTCTCTGGTTATCTCTCGCCTCGACTACTGCAACTCTCTCCTCATTGGATTACCTTTGCATACATTATCCCCCCTTCAGTCAATAATGAATGCTGCTGCAAGACTTATCTACCTTGCCAACCGCTCAGTGTCCTCCACCCCTCTCTGCCAATCTCTCCACTGGCTTCCACTCACCCAACGTATAAAATTCAAAGTACTAACAATAACCTACAAAGCCATCCACAACTCTGCCCCCAGCTACATCTCTAACCTAGTCTCAAAATACCAACCAAGCCACCCTCTTCGGTCCTCTCAAGACCTCCTGCTCTCTAGCTCACTTGTCACCTCCTCCCATGCTCGCCTCCAAGATTTCGCGAGAGCTTCTCCGATCCTTTGGAACTCCCTACCCCAATCAGTCTGACTGTCTTCTAATCTATCCATCTTTAGATGATCCCTGAAAACCTTTCTCTTTAAAGAATCCTATCCTGCTTCTACCTAATACTTTCTTTCTACATCAACTCATCCCCCACAGCTTTTACCTTTTGTATCAACTGACCCTCCCTCTTAGATTGTAAGCTCTAACGAGCAGGGCCCTCTGATTCCTCTTGTGCCAAATTGTGATGTAACTGTACTGTCTGTGTTAATTTTTGTAAAGCGCTGCGCAAACTGCTGGCGCTATATAAATCCTGTATAATAATAATAATAATAATAATAATAATAATAAATAGTTGATAGATTAATTTGATTTGTTATTAGATTAGTTAGTAGATTCATTTATTAGATTTGATACATCAATTCTGCAACTTCCCCACAATGAGCAATGCACATGGTTGTGGTGGGGTAATGCAGCATTTAGTTAAAACAGGTGGTGAGCGTGCGTTCCATCCATTATACAAGGTGCCCAGCCTCTGTGGGACTGTATACAGCACTTTCCCTCCATACACGGAGTTTGCCGATCCCTGGACCCCGGGGAGCATCACCACTGTGAGCTTGGGAGACATGGACCCTGCTATCTATAGAGACAACATCTGCCTTGCGGACCTCAATGACTATACCACCTGCCCGGCTCTGCTCCCAGCTGGATGTCAATCCACCGGATAGGATTTAAGAGGAGGAATGCAACATCTTCACCACACACTGGACAGTGTGCTGTGATGAGTAAGGACTAAACCTACTAAGAAGAAGGATTATTCCCCCAAAGGTACACCATCAATACAGTCCATTACATGCTAAAATTCAGACTAGACTTTAATTTATAAGGCTCTGAGGAAGCGGGAAAAACCCTTGAAATGTGTCAGTCGACTTTAACTATTGGATTGCCCTAAAGGATACTGGTAGTAGTCTATCGACTTTACAGAGGAATGGCATGATGTAATTTTATTGCATTTACTAAATGTGAGTATGATGCTTACTTCTGTTGTTCAATAAAAGTTTTTACCAAGGATAATGCGCTAGGCCACATGCCTTCCATCTTTTCTTTCTATGTTCTAGTATTTTGGACTCCCCCGAGTTGACTAAGGCAGCAGGGCGGGCATTATCCACACATGCCAACGGAAGCATTATTCTAACCTTGGCCCTCAGGAGATTGATCTGTTGGTGTTGGTGAGCACACTAAGCCCAGGTTCACACTGCTGCAGGTTAGAAATTGTGCAAGTTCAGCTGAACTTGCAAGATTTCAAACCGGCAATGCAGTCCGACTTCGGCGGTGATTTGACAGACATCTGGGTTCATGCACAGATGTGTATTCAAATTGCCCCCGAAGTCACCAAAAGTAGTACAGGAACTTCTTTTGGGAATTGGTGCGGCGCCGGCCAATATGGATGGTGCTATTGCCAGCGATATGTCAAATCGCATACAAAATCGGCCCAATGTGAATGTGGGCTAAGTGTCAAATGTTACTGGAGGGGAATGGGGTCCCACATCCCTTAAATGAAGAACACTAGAACAATAAAACCTCTGAGTGGGACTTTAAAGGGCATAGACAACTATATACAGTATCTCACAAAAGTGAGTACACCCCTCATATTTTTGTAAATATTTTATAATATCTTTTCATGTGGCGACACTGAAGAAATGACACTTTGTGACAACGTAAAGCAGTAAGTGTACAGCTGGTATAACAGTGTAAATTTGCTGTCCACTCAAAATAACTCAACACACAACCATTAATGTCTAAACCGCTGGCAACAAAAGTGAGTATGCCCCTAAGTGAAATTGTGGGTCCAGTTAGCCATTTACCTCCCCGTTGTCATGTGACTTATTAGTGTTACAATGTCTCAGGTGTGAATGGGGAGCAGGTGTGTTAAATGTGGTGTTATCGCTCCCACTCTCTCATACTGGTCACTGGAATTTCAACATTGCACCTCATGGCAAAGAACTCTCTGAGGATCTGAAAAAAAAATTGTTGCTCTACATAAAGATGGCCTAGACTAAAGGAGGTTGCCAAGACCCTGAAACTGAGCTGCAGCACCATGGCCAAAACCATACAGTGGTTTAACAGGACAGGTTCCACTCAGAACAGGCCCCGCCATGGTCAACCAAAGAAGTTGACTGCACGTAGTGCACATGCTCAGCATCATATCCAGAGGTTGTCTTTAGGAAATAGAGTGCTACCAGCATTGCTACAGAGGTAGGAGTGGGGAGTCAGCCTGTCAGTGCTCAGACCATATGGCGCACACTGCATCAAATTGGTCTGCATGGCTGTCATCCCAGGAGGAAGCCTCTTCTAAATATGATGCACAAGAAAGCCCGCAAACAGTTTGCTGAAGACAAGCAGACTAAAAACATGGATTACTGGAACCATGTCCTGTGGTCTGATGAGACCAAGATGAACTTATTTGGTTTAGATGGTGTCAAGCGTGTGGGGTGACAACCAGGTGAGGAGTACAAAGACAAGTGTGTCTTGCCTACAGTCAAGCATGGTGGTGGGAGTGTCATGGTCTGGGGCTGCATGAGTGCTGCCGGCAGTGGGGAACTACAGTTCATTGAGGGTACCATGAATGCCAACATGTACTGTGACATACTGAAGCAGAGCATGATCCCCCTCCCTTCGGAGACTGGGCCACAGGGCAGTATTCCAACATGATAACAACCCCAAACACACTTCTAAGACGACCACTGCCTTGCTTAAGAAGCTGAGGGTAAAGGTGGTGGACTGGCCAATCATGTCTCCAGACCTAAACCCTATTAAGCATCTGTGGGGCATCCTCAAACGGAAGGTGGAGGAACGCAAGGTCTCTAACATCCACCAGCTCCGTGATGCCAACATGGAAAAGTGGAAGAGGACTCCAGTGGCAACCTGTGAAGCTCTGTTGAACTCCATGCCCAAGAGGATTAAGGCAGTGCTAGAAAATAATGGTGGCCACACAAAATATTGACACTTTGGGGCCAATTTGGACATTCTGATTTAGGGGTGTACTCACTTTTGTTGCCAGCAGTTTAGACATTAATGGCTGTGTTGAGTTATTTTGAGGGGGCAGCAAATTTACACTGTTATACAAGCTGTACACTCACTATTTTACATTGTACCAAAGTGTAATTTCTTCAGTGTTGTCACATGAAAATTATAATAAAATATTTACAAAAATGTGAGGGGTATAATCACTTTTGTGAGATACTGTATATATATATATATATATATATATATATATAATTTATATTTATACAATGTAGAACCTAGTGGACCAACGCATTTCACATAAATCCAGTGCTTTTTCAGGATCAGAATTTCAGAGGCTCTCTATATCAAAAATATAGGTACAATGTCTACAATAAAGAGCACAATAATTACAAAATTGTACATTACATTATTATACATTGCATTGCCTGAAAGTTACACTTGTGGAGATAGTGTGAGTCCAAAGTGGAGAAAAGAAAAGGGGGGAAAATTATATATATATATATATATATATATATATATGTATATATATATATATATATATATATATATATATATATATATATATATATATATATATATATATATATATATA
>BLSH010494691.1:77229-89326 GCA_018402905.1 Glandirana rugosa
CTTCTCCCAGTACACTGTGTAGTTTGAATAACCCTTAAAGTGTTCTTTTTGTTACCACACGAACCAAAATTACTAAAACCAAGCACACCATTGTTTTTCTTGTGAAATTCCCAATAAGTTTGATGTGTCACATGACCCTCTTCCTATTGAAAAAACAAAAGTTGGATTCAAAATGGCCGACTTCAAAATGGCTGCCATGGTCACCTCCCATCTTGAAAAGTTTCCCCCCTCACATATACTAATGTGCCACAAACAGGAAGTTAATATCACCAACCATTCCCATTTTATTAAGGTGTGTCCATATAAATGGCCTACCCTATACACACAGCGTATTGAGTATACACTATATATCGGTGCATTCGGCGGTGTACGGTATATAGTACCTGTGGTGTCTTAAAGTATGTACGCAGCGTATTGAGTGTACACTATATATCGGTGAATTCGGGGTGTACGTATGGTATATTATATATATACACACAGCGTATTGAGTGTACACTATATATTAGTGCATTCGGGGGTGTACAGTATATAGTACACTACTTGACGTGGTGTCTTAAAATATATACAGTCTAGTGTATACATACAGTATCTCTCAAAAGTGAGTACACCCCTCACATTTTTGTAAATAATTAATGTGACAACATTGAAGAAATGACACTTTGCTACAATGTAAAGTAGTGAGTGTACAGCTTGTATAACAGTGTAAATTTGCTGCCCCCTCAAAATAACTCAAGACACAGCAAATAATGTCTAAACCACTGGGAACAAAAGTGAGTACACCCCTAAGTGAAAATGTCCAAATTGGGCCCAATTAGCCATTTTCCCTCCCTGGTGTCATGTGACTCGTTAGTGTTACAAGGTCTCAGGTGTGACTGGGGAGCAGGTGTGTTAAATTCGGTGTTATCACTCTCACTCTCCCATACTGGTCACTGGAAGTTCAACATGGCACCTCATGAGAAAGAACTCTCTGAGGATCCGGAAAAAAAGAATTGCTGCTCTACATAAAGATGGCCTAGGCTATAAGAAGATTGCCAAGACCCTGAAACTGAGTTGCAGCGCGGTGACCAAGACCATACATCGGTTTAACAGGACCAGTTCCACTCAGAACAGGTCCCACCATGGTCAACCAAAGAAATTGAGTGCACATGCTCAGCATCATATCCAGAGGTTGTCTTTGGGAAATAGACGTATGAGTGCTGCCAGCATTGCTGCAGAGATTGAAGGGGTGGGGGGTCAGCCCTTCAGTGCTCAGACCATACGCCGCACACTGAATCAAAATGGTCTGCGTGGCTGTCGTCCCAGAAGGAAGCCTTTTCTAAAGATGATGCACAAGAAAGCCTGCAAACAGTTTGCTGAAGACAAACAGACTAAGGACATGGATTACTGGAACCATGTCCTGTGGTCTGATGAGACCAAGATAAACTTATTTGGGTCAGATGGTGTCAAGCGTGTGTGGCGGCAACCAGGTGAGGAGTACAAAGACAAATGTGTCCTGCCTACAGTCAAGCATGGTGGTGGGAGTGTCATGGTCTGGGGCTGCATGAATGCTACCAGCACTGGGGAGCTACAGTTCATTGTGGGAACCATGAATGCTAACATGTACTGTGACATACTGAAGCAGGGCATGATCCCTTCGGAGACTGGGCCGCAGGGCAGTATTCCAACATAACGACCCCAAACACACCTCCAAGATGACCACTGCCTTGCAAAAGAAGCTGAGGATAAAGGTGTTGGACTGGCCAAGCATGTTTCCAGACTTAAACCATATTGAGCATCTGTGGGGCATCCTCAAATGGAAGGTGGAGGAATGCAAGGTCTCTAACATCCACCAGCTCTATGATGTCATCATGGAGGAGTGGAAGAGGACTTCAGTGGCAACTTGTGAAGCTCTGGTGAACTTCATGCCCAAGAGGGTTAAGGCAGTGCTGGAAAATAATGGTGGCCAACAAAATATTGACATTTTGGGCTCAATTTGGACATTTTCACTTACGGGTGTACTCACTTTTGTTGCCAACGATTTAGATATTAATGGCTGTGTGTTGAGTTATTTTGAAGGGACAGCAAATTTACACTGTTATACAAGCTAAACACTCACTATTTTACATTGTAGCAAATTGTCATTTCTTCAGTGTTGTCACATGAAAAGATATAATAAAATATTTACAAAAATGTGAGGGGCGTGCTCACTTTTGTGAGATACTGTATATACACATAGCGTATTGCATGTACACTATATATATCAGTGCATTCGGGGGTGTACGGTACATAGTACAGTGTAGTGCAGTGTTAAAAAAATACCCATCATGTCAGGAAGGTCACAAAGGAGAGGCAGACACTCCCAGGCCACTAAAAGAGGGCAAGCAGCCTCTGTGTCTTCAGTGAAAATTGGGGGTGGCGGGGATGCACCCTCTGCAGGCGGGTCACGCTTGTCCTTTTTTTCTGCTGTTGGACGTGCTATTGAGCCACAACACGCAGAAGAGTTGGTGGAGTGGATAACAAAGTTTTCCTCATCCTCCTCATCCTCTGTCACCCAGGCTCGTACAAGTTTGCCTTCCAACGCACCTAGCAAAGCGGTCTATTCCACCGGATCCTTGTCCACAGTTACTCCTTCTGTAGCCCCACCATCATGCACGGAGGAGTCACCTAAGTTATTCGAACATAGTGTCGGTTACATGCTCATGGAGGAAGTGCAGCAGATTGAAGGCTCGGATGTTGGTTCCCAGGTTGAGGAAGGGAGTAGCGTGAGCCTAGAGACAGAGGGTGCCGCAAAAGAAAAAGAAACTAGCAGTCATGTTCCCCCAGCTGCAGCATACTGCCAAGTTTGCTCCAGTGACGAGGAGGGAGGGGATGATGAGGACACGGACTGTACTTGGGTGCCTGAGAGAAGAGAGGAGGAAAGTGAAGAGAAGGAGGCCCAACTCCAACAAGGCAGGATGTCCTCCAGGAGCCAGCTTAAGGGCAGCTACCCAATTGCATCAGACCACTGAGCTCCACAGGCGCAGGGCGCTGCTGCCTCCCCGCCGACTTCCAAAATTTCTTTGGTGTGGGCATTTTTCAGCACATGTGCAGTAGATCACAACATTGCCTTTTGCAATCTATGTCTGAAGCGGGTCAATCGCGGCCAGGACTACAGCCGCTTGGGCACTACTGTCTTGACAAGACATATGACGACCAGCCATGCAGTCCGTTGGCAAGAGTACCTGATAAACCCACACCAGAAAACAAGATGGACTTCTCCTTGCTCCTCATCTGGGATCTCAACCCCTACTATACCAGCAGTCCTCTCCAAAACCTGCACTGAGAGGAATGAAGGTGTAGCAATGCATGCCACAACTAGTACTTACAGCCCATCTGCTAGCAGTACACCACCAGGTGAATTCAGCAGGCAAATATCCCTACCTCAGTTGCTGAACCATAAAAAGAAATACTGTCCCAGCCATCCACATGCTCAGTGTCTTAATGCTAGCTTGGCCAAATTGCTAGCACTCCAATTGCTGCCTTTTCAGCTGGTAGACTCTGCCCCCTTTCATGAATTTGTGGAATGTGCTGTCCCACATTGACAGGTTTCCAAAATACATTTCTTTTCACGTAAGGCCATTCCAGCTCTCTACCGTCTAATTTACATCAGGCCCTGTCCCTGCATCCAACAAGAGTAACTACAAGGGGTTACAGTGTTCTCACCCGCCCCCCCCTCCCCATCCTAACCGGCCAGGGGTGCATGCTCAGATAAGGGTCTGGTTTGTATCTTAGGGGGACACCCACGTCAATTTTTTTTATAAATGTGGTGCCGGGTTCCCCTTAATATCCAAGCCAGATCCTGGTTTGAACTGAGGGGGGTCCCCACGCACTTTATTTCAGCAATTTTTTTGTATATTGCTGGGAGCCGGCAATAAATTACAGCCGTGACTTTAAATGACATTTTTCCTATGGAAATGTCCTTTTGTTCTGGCTATGTTCTACACTTCACGGAGATGCGCCCTTTTACAGACAGACTAACGCACCCCCCAGGCACAATATTTAAAGGAATTTTTCATTTTTTTTTTCACTTTAAGCATTATTAAAATCACTGCTCCTGAAGAAACAATTGATTTTAAAACTTTTTTTTTCATTGATACATGTCCCCTAGGGCAGGACCCAGGCCCCATACACTTTTTAGGGCAATAACACTGCCTTTAAAATGAGCACTTTTAATTTTTCATTTTCGGATCCCATAGACACTAACAGTGGTCGAATGTTCGTGCAAACTTTTTGCCTGTTCGCATGTTTTGGTGCGAAACGAAACGGGGGGGGGGGGGGGTGGTGCTCTTCCCTATTTATTGCTATATTGCTATCGCAAGGACAACAACATCCCTTGTGATAGCATTGGCCATGAAAGGTCCTCTTTATGGAGAGCTCTAGGGTCTATCAAAGCCTCCAAAGCATCGGGTTAAACCAAGATCGGTTTGATCAGATGCTGGTAAAAGCTGCTAACGGCTGGTAAACAAATGTCCAAAAACGTGAGTTACAAATTCCCATTGTTTCTTGTTCCTGATCTCACAGAGAGGGAAGGACAACATTGGTTCCTCTTTCTCTGTGTAATGCAGCCAATGCCACTGGTCGGGTGGGAGAGTCTGTGAAAGGCGTGGCGGCGGGGCCCCCTTCTGCCACCATATAGCCACTCAAATCACTTCTACATGAAAACGCATCAACTTCTGAAAATTTGGATACTGGGATGATGTAGCTGCAAGCATCATCCTAGTATATCCACTTCAATTCTAGGATGTCATATGATATTCACCAATGGGGGAAGTGGTTAAAGTGATAGTAAAGGCAGATATTTTTCTTTTTTAAAATAACAAACAGGTTGTACTCACCTGCTCTGTGCAATGGTCTTTCACAGAGCAGCCCTGTTCCTCCTCCTCTCGGGTCCCCCGCCGGTGCTCCTGGCCCCTCCCTCCTCCTGAGATTCTGCTCTGTGTGCCCATTCAGATATGAAGCGTGGCATGGCCACGCCCCTGCTCTCTCCTCATTGGCTCACTGGCTGTGATTGACAGTAGCGGGAGCCAATGGCTCCTGCTGCTGTCTAAGCCAATGAGGAGGAAGATATCCAAGAGAACCGCTGCTCTTGTGCACATTGCTAGATCGAGATGGGGCTCAGGTAAGTATTAGGGGGGCTGGGAGGGCTGCATGCAGAAGTTTTTTTTTTTTTACCTTCATGCATATGCATGAAGGTAAAAAGCCTTGAGCCTTTACAGCCACTTTAAGGATAACTATAACTCTTCCTTTGTTAGTATTATCTTTAAACCATTCTGTCAGTGATTTGAGGGATAACTGAGAAATCTCTGCCAAATATACATCTATGTAAGGTAAAGAATGTTTATTAATTATAACTACTACTACTATTACTACTACCACTAGAGTGGTAAATTCAAATCTGTGACCAAGCCCTTGTAGACAGGACGAAACATGTCAAGGAGCATGGACGGAACAGCGCTGGCTGAAGCTATACACAGCCATATCCACATCTGAAGCAGTGGGCTGGTTTAGAATGGCGACCTACCCCATATATGTCCATGCTTCTGAATTAGTACCTGACGCCTGTTCCCACTTTCTGAATATGGGTAGGGACACCTGTTACCCTCCAGCTTTGAACGGCGCTCCAAGTCTACACGTGATCACAAATTCTAATGAATGATTCAGACTAAATATTTCTTATAGAATAATTTACACAGCTTGGTTTGGCAATATGGAACCCTGGGAAAACATGGAGCCATATGTACTGAAATTCTGTATTGTGTCTGAACATAATGTGGGGCCCAAATTAGATATATAAAGAAACAAATAAAGTGTCCATGGACAATTGTGGATGAAAATATGATTGTGTTCTTAAATGGTGTTGTCAAATAGTAATAAACACTTTAGCTGATAGAAAGAAAACCAGTCAAGTATTCTCGTGAGAACTGCTGCTTTGTAGTATATGTATGCATCCGGAGCTCCAGTTCCCCCTCAAATTTTTGAAAGCGAGAACGTTTCATAGCATAGTCTAGGTCGAGTCCCCCTCCAAAGGAAGGTAGAGAACAGCCGATTTTCTTAAAGAAATCAGATGGTATGGAGATTGGGAGTGTTTGGAATAGGTATAGGAATCGGGGGAGTACATCCATTTTTAAGGTATTTATCCTACCCAGCCAAGATAGTGGTTTCTTATTATAATTTGAGAGATCCACTTTGGTTTTAAGGAGGAGAGGGATGAAGTTTTTGGAGAATCATTGGATCGCGTCTGAGGGTATGTGATTTCCAAGGTAACGGGTGGAGGTGGAGCTAGTCCTAAAGGGGAATGTACTTGATATTTGTTGGAGGGTGTTTTTCGGCAACAATACATTTGGTATTTCAGACTTGGTATGGTTTACTTTAAAGATGCTCAACTCTCCAAATCTTTTAAATTCCTGAAGTATATGTGATAAGGATTGGTTTGGTTGGGTCACAAACAATAACAGATCATCGGCAAATAAGGCCAATTTGATGGTAATAGGACCCATGAGATACCCGGGATATTGGGATTATTACGTAAGGTGATGGCTAAGTGTTCCATAACAAGGACATAGAAGGGAAGGGGGGATAAGGGGAAACCTTGTCGTGTCCCATTGTGGATGGAGAATTCGAGAGAAATCGAGCCATTCACTTGAATCCTGGCAGACGGGGATGAATAGAGAAACATAATTCGGGACATCATGTGCGGTTCCAGACCAGTTTGCAGTAAAGACTTCCAAAGGAATCGGCCATTGACCCAATCAAAACCCTTTTCCACATCGATAGTTAAAGCAAAGTTCCACCCAAAAATGGAAATTCCACTTTAAGGGAAGGTGACCCCCTGACATGCCATGATTGGCATGTCATTTTTTTGGGGGGGGGGGGAACCGAGGACACTGTTTTCACAGAGTCCCAGATCAACTTCCTCTCCTAGAGCCGTGGTTCTGGAAGGAAGTTCACCTTCCCCCCTCCCCCTCGGTGATCTTCTAGGACACATCACAGGTCCCAGAAGATATGCCGACCATTCACAAGGCGCAGCGTGACTCGCACATGCGCGATGTTCACGCCCGGCTTTAAAGCCAAAGCCGGGTGCCCACACTTGTGATGCTGGCGCCGCCAAGGGGAGGGGGAGAAGAGCGAGCCCAGGGGCGACCGCATCGCTGAAGCCTGGGACAGGTGAGTGTCCAATTTTTACAAGTCAGCAGCTATACCTTTTGTAGCTGCTGACTTTTAACTGGGTGGAACTCCGCTTTAATTGGCAGAGGGGAATATCCTGGGTGCGAGCATAGTCAAGATGTTGTCTCTTGCTTCACGGCCACTGACAAAGCCCACTTGATCCAAGTGGATCTGGTCAGGGAGTAAGGGCTGTAACCTAAGGGCGAGGGTTAAAGCAAAAAGTTTGAGGTCCACCCCAATTAACGAGATGGGCCTGTAGCTTGTGCAGGCAAATGGGTCTTTTTCGGGCTTTGGAATGAGGGTTATATGTGCTTCAAGTGTTTGTGGGGAGAACAGTAGACCTTCTGATAGGTGATTAAAGACTTTAGTTAAGAAAGGAGTCAATAGGGATGCAAATGTCTTATAGAATTTGGGGGTGAAGCCGTCGGGGCCTGGGCTTTTGCCTGAGGGAATAGCAGCGATAGCCTTCGGGACCTCGTCCTCTGTGACAAGCAACTTAAGGTATTCGATAATTTCTTCATCCAGTCGGGGGAGTGCTGTTTCTTCAATATGGGATATAGTGTTTGTCTCAGGGTACCGATGAGGAGGGGAGGGACACATCAGGTGCTAGGTTGTACAGAGATCAGTAGAAATCTCTGAATGTTTGCGAAATGTTTGAGGGTTCACTGACTAATTCCCCAGTTGGAGTCTGAACATGGGGGATAAAGGTTGAGGATGTAATGGGATGTAAATAACGGGCTAGGGGTCTACCACATTTGTCCCGAAATTGGTATTGATGTTGTGCTATCTTGTCCGCATAAGTGCGGGACGAGGTCTCATATAAGTCTCGGAGTTGGGAGCAGGTCGTCGAGACCTCTATGAGGGTCGTTGGCGTCAGAACAGAAGTACATTGGCCGATCGTTCTCTTTTTAGTTGGGTCCCAATCGGAATGAAAGTTCCCCGTAGAACCACCTTAAGTGCTTCCCATTGAATGGGGAGTGGGGTGGAGTCCAATACATGGTCTGTAAAGAATGGTTTCCACTATTTTTTGCATACATTGAGGGTTCTTAAGAAGGGAGTCATTTAGACACCACGTCCATTCCCTCCTTGGGGTAGAGGGAACTGATAGTGTCAGGTAAACAGGTGAGTGATCAGACCAGACCATGGGGCCTATATTGCAGTCAGGTGTCCAAGTGTCCAGTCTAGGCAGCTATGGTCAATTAGAAAATAATCAATATGACTATAAGTGTGGTGAACCTGTGAGAAATTAGTGTAGTTTTGATGTTTAAGGTGAAGGACCCTCCAGACGTCCACGTGGTGGAGGTCGTGGATGGCTCGTTTGAGAGTCCTCAATGTATAACGAACGAGATAGAGGAGTGAGAGGTCGAAGAGTCTGGGAGCGGGATGAGGGAGGGGCATTGAAATCCCCTCCCAAGATTAGCTTGCCCTTTGCAAAGGTAGACTCTATTTTCATGTACTACAAATTTTACAAACACATACCTCCCCTGGGGGTCGGAGAGCTGATCAATCAATTCAATTGGGAGCATTTTGTGAAAAACGATAGATACCCCCTTAGCTTTCTGGATGGGGTTAGTGCTGTGGAACCACCTGTTGAAGTACCGGTTGGCACAGGAAGGAGTAGAATCTGAGTGAAAATTAGTTTCCTGTAATAATAACACATTGACCTGCTGTTTATCCATGCGATAGAGGATTTGTCCTCTTTTGGAGGCAACATTTAAGCCTTTGACTTTGTAGGAGTAAAGTTTCAACTTAGGGCAGGATGACACCGTGTGGGCCATAGTGGAATACAGAGAGGGTCAGGTCTCAGAGAGCAGGGGGAGAAAAGAAGTAGAGAGTGGTGAAAAAAGAAAGGGATAAAGGGAAATAAGGTTTAGGGAGGTAGAATCCAAACCAGAGACTCCTAAGGAGCCTAGGATTGCTAAGTGTCTGTGTTAGCAAAGCACCACGTGTGAGAACACATATAAGGCACAAAACGTGCCGAGCCTAAGGTAGGTGAGTGGTCGGGATGGAGAGGTCTAAGCCATGAGCCCGGCAACAAAACAGGCATAAGTAGCTTAGGAAGAACACAGTTGTGTATCACTTAGTACTTGGTATGTGGCAAACATATATATTACTAGAGGGGGACGGGTGGCCCAAGCGGACTATAGCCTCGTGGCATACTGAGGGCACCATAGTGGGGTAAGAAGGCTGTTAAATACAAAGCATTTTACATTGTACATTGCTTATCAACCATTATCGTAACGAAAAAACAAAAGGCAAACAAGAGGCAACTTCAACATTAATATAAGGATGTAGAACATGAGGGTGAACATTGTTTAAAAGGCCTAGGTAGCCCATGACACCACGGGGGAAATAGCGTCAGCCTGTCATCATCATCATCAAATCCTTAGTTTATATCTATTGAGGGTATCACCACTAGCCTGCAATGTATCTAAGATGGCAGCGAACCCCCCTGTATAATGTGGTCCAGTGTAGTGTGGTGACACAACAGAGTCTAATAGGTATACGGAAATGTAACTGAACTTCGTAGCTTGCAAGGTTAGAGCACAAAGTGGTGGCACCAAAGGTTCCAGTATTCACCCGAACTCCAGCTGAGAATAAGACATCAGCAAAGGGCAGGGTAAAGACCTAGTGGGTACTTACAACTTGTAACCCGGAGGAAGCAGTACTCAGAAATCAATGATGGGCTGTCATAGGAGAATATTGTTCCTTTTGAGGGTCTAGTAACAAGAGTAAAAGAGTCCCGAGTGCAGACCTGGTTAGCACGACGGGGGTGAACGCTGGACCAAGACCATTCTAAAAAATTATATCAACAGGCACCTCATGAATGTTCAGTCGGAACAAGATCAATCATCTGGAGAGGTAGGTCGGCGTGTACTGGGACCCAAGGAGGTAGATCTGGACCTTGGGCGTCTGTGATGTTGTGGAAGGGGAACACGGTCTTATAGCCTGAGGCGGTCCTCTGGTGGGTCCATCCAATTTGGCACGTCAATCGGGTCCTGCTCCAGGAACAGACAAAAGGCTGGAAGCTGGTCAGGATCAGACAAGGTGAATTTACTGTTAGTTTTGGTCACTTTGATACTGAAAGGGTGCCCCCAGGTGTAGGTTGCTCCAGCTTAGCGTATCAGCTCCAGGAGCGGGCGAACCACACGCCGCATATAGAGGGTGTTACGAGAGAGGTCAGGATAAAGGTGTATCTGGGAGCCATCAAAGCCCATTGGGCCTAGGCACCACTCTTTGCGCATTATTTCTTCTTTAAAGATGGAAGCTGATTGGTTTCTATGCAGAGCTGCACCAGCTTTTTCACTCTACCGTTTTAGAAAATCAACCCCTACGTGTCATGCTGTCTCATTCCTCTTTTATCAGCATGGGTCACTTCTGGCAAGTTTTCCTGACACCACCCGGTAATTGACAGCCTCAACTATGTTTCTGTGTGCTGTGTGAAGAGGGGTGTTTCCCTTCCCTCCAATCAGCTCTCAAAGCTTTTGTACAGTGTGTAAGTACAGCTCCCCACCCCCTGCTTTGTCAGTCTGTGAAAAATTATTTTAATTTCTGAGTTTTACAAGGATTTCCAAGACAAATGGCTGCAGATTAATAGGTACAACTTATGTAAGAGGATTGGTTTAATCTCTTTGTATCACCTGAGGCTAGTCACTTCACTGGGTATAGGTAAGGGTTTACAACACCTTTAATGCACAAAATAATGCTGACTAAAGCCAAAACCATGTTTTATTTAATTTTGGATAAAATGGTGGGGGTTAAAACTTCTGCTTAATTGCTGTCTGTGTCAACACTGGGGAGATTCACTCTCTTTATAGAGGTTGTAAACCCCACTTTGTTATTTTTACCTACAGGTAAGCCTATAATAAGGCTTACCTGTAGGTAAAATGAATATCTCCTAAATGTGCACTGTCTAGGAGATATTCACCCTGCATGCATACCGCGCCGGACCTTCAGAGCTTCTTGCCAGAACTGAGGGCTCCTGCATGGGAGTGACGTCATCGTGGCTCCGGCCGCTCACAATGCCCACAAGAAAGGTCGGAGGAACATGTTAGCCCTCTCAGCAGTGATCAGGCACCTTTGGAAGGTCTTTGTTCTAAGGTAAGTATTTCATAATGTGCTAGTATGCAATGCATACTAGCATATTATGCAATTTTTTTTTTCAGTTTACAACTGCTTTAGACTGTGTTCACACCACCATGCGGAGCAGGGGTCCGGTGCGTCCCTGTTCACCATGTCAGGTCCGATTGCGGTCCAAATTTTTGGCTGAATTCGGGCCTGAAAAGGACTCCTGTGTAAATCGCTCTGCAGCCACCCTGGAGATGAGTGAACCGGGTCCATTGAGAGCCAGTCACAATCTCCTGACATGCGAATTGGATGCAGAGAAAAGCGTGAGCCCAGCCCTAATCGTCCTGCTGAACATTACCACTGAGACTGAAAGTAAGGGAAAATCGAAATATAGTTGTAACCACAACAGAAAGAAGGAGTATATCTTCTAATGGGCACATTTGTTCCAGTGACAGCCATCTAAGAGGGGATTTTCCTAACTTTAAAAAAAAGGTCTCTACTAATTTATGGTGGTTTTCTTTCGAGATAAACACACTTTTTTTCCTGCGTTTAAAGTATACCCATGTTACAACGTACTGACTCATTAACAGTAAGTTTCACACTCTCGCGACTTTCGACTTTTAACCAGACCAACAATTCCCCCAAATTCACGGGTCAACAGTTCACCAATTTGGGGACGTTCCAACAAAATACGGTAGACACAAGATTACCTTTCCAAAGTCAGGACGAGGACATGTGTGTTCACTCTCCTTAAAAAAAATTTCAATCCTTTTAGGGGAGAATCTACCGACAGTGACCTTGTTTACACGGGTAATCTTCTATATGAGGAAGAAAGACAACACCAATG
>BLSH010494691.1:95305-108517 GCA_018402905.1 Glandirana rugosa
GCCTATCAGTGCCCATTAATGCCACCTATCAGTGCCGCATATCAGGGCATCCTCATCAGTGCCCATCAGTTACGCCACATCAATGCCCATCAGTGTTACCTTATTAGTGTCCATTAGTGCAGCCTATTAGTGCCCATCAGTGCAACCTATCAGTGCCCATCAGTGCAGCCTCATTGGCGCACATCAGTGAAGGGGAAAAATTACTTATTTGCAAAATTTTATAACAGAAACTAAAAAAAAGTTGTTGTTTTTTCAAAATGTTCCATATTTTTTTGCTTGTGTAGCAAAAAATAAAAAACCCAGCCATGATTAAATACCACCAAAAGAAAGCTATATCTGTCCTAAAAAAATGATAAAAATGTCATATGAGTACAGTGTTGCATGACCGCACAATTCTCATTCAAAGTGTGATAGCGCTGAAAGTTGAAAATTGGCCTGGTGGGGAAGGGTGGTATAAGTGCCCAGTAAGCAAGTGGTTAAAAGAGATCATGTGTAGCATTTCACTGACATTGGGATCAGATGAGGACAAAACACCACTAGGTCATCTAGCATCAGGACAGCCACCAACTTTAGCATGACAGGCACAACCTGTGATTCATGGGCAAGGCCAGAAGATATGAAGCCTTGTGCATACCTTTTTGACATCTTCAACACAATGGAGAGAATTAAGGGAAAAGTTTATGTAATATCTTCGGAATCCTATACCACCATGACAATATCTTATAACCTATTTTCCTGTATAGTGATAGACAATTTATGGATCAATTGCCTCATCCTGTCCTTTTGTTGAACCATAAAGATGACATTTTTTTTCCTGTTTCTCTATATATCTAGGATATACTGCATAACCTCAGGTGGGTGGGATAGATTACAATAAGATTGGAACAGGTCATATTTCCAAATACAGTGCCTTAAACTGCATGGGTGGGGGGCAAGGACCATAATTTGCTCCTTAGTTGGGAGATAAAATGGTGCGGTTGTTTTGCTTGCCATAAGGGGAGTGGAGGGTCAAACCTACCTTGTATCTCTGACAGTGGTTTCAAATTACCACCTGCAAGAAGGTAGTGAAGACGATATTTTAAAGGCTTATATGCAAGTTATTGCCATAAAAAGTGTATGGGGACCCGGGTACTGCCCTAGGGGACATGTATTAATGCAAAAAATAGTTTTTAAATCAATCACTTTTTCAGGAGCAGTGATTTTAATAACGATTAAAGTGAAAAAATAAAAATGAAATATTCCTTTAAATATTGTGTCAGGGGGGTCCCCTTAGTCTGCTTGTAAAGTGGCGCCTCTGTGTGATGTTTAGAACAGCGCCACCGCAAAATGACATTTCTAAAGGAAAAAATTGTCATTTAATTGTCATTTAAAATCGCTCGTGGCTGTAATGTATTACCGGCTCCCGGCAGTATAGATAAAAATCACTGAAAAAAATTGCGTGGGGTTCCCCCAGTCCAAACCAGGCCCTTCGGGTCTGGAATGGATGTTAAGGGGAACTCCACGGCAACATTTTTAAAAAAATAGACGTGGGCCCACCCAAAATCCATACCAGGCCCTTATCTGAGCATGCAAACTGGCTGGGCAGGATGGGGAGGAACTTGTGAGTGCCCCCCCTCCTGACCTGTACCAGGCTACATGCCCTCAACATGGGGAGTGGGTGCTTTGCTCTGCGCCCCCCACCACAAAGCACCTTGTCCCCATGGGGACAAGAGCCTCTTCCTGACAACCCTGGGCTGTGGTTGTCAGGGTCTGTGGGCAGGGACTTATCAGAATCTGGAAGCCGCCTTTAAGAAGTAGGCCACCAGATCCCGACCCCCCATGTGAATGGGTATCGGGTACATCGTACCCCTACTCATTCACCAAAAAAGTGTCAAAAAAGAAAAAAACCACAAGAGACAATTAGGGACAAGCTCTTTATTAAAAAAGAAAAAAAAATGTCCCCTGATGTATTCCATTGTCAATCACGACGTGTGACGACCAGAAAAAAAAAAACAAAAAAAACAGAAACAGCTTCTCCCCACTGTGAGGGCTCCCACCGTCTGACCTATTTTTGCTTTGATGGTTTATTAATACTCAAGGGTGGGGCCACCCCGTCACATGACGCCAGAAGGGGGTGGGGTCACCCCCTTATGTCACCAGATGGCTCCACCCTAGCCTTTATAAGAGCTGGCAAATGGAAAAAGACAGCAGTCAGCAAGAGCCTCCCATCAAGGAGCTTTTTCTGGAATTTCTTCTTCGTCCATTGCGACACGGATGTACATCATGGGACACTTTTTTTTAAATAAAGGAATTGTCCCTAATTGTCTCCTGTAGTTTTTTTTTTTTTTGACACTTTCTTTGTTGAATGAGTAGGGGTACAATGTATCCCATATTCATTCATATAGGGGGGTGGATCTGGGGGCCCCCTTCTTAAAGGGGGCTTCCAGATTCCGATAAGCTCCCCACCCACAGACCCCCACAACCACAACCACCGGCAAGGGTTGTGGGGAAGAGGCCCTTCTCCCCGTCAACATGGGGACAAGGTGCTTTGGGGGGGACCCAAAAGTATCCACCCCATGTTGAGGGCATATGGCCTGGCACGGTTCAGAGGTGGGGTTGCTCGCTCATCTCCCCTCCTGCCCTGCCAGGCTGTGTGCTCGGATAAGGGTCTGGTATGGATTTTAGGGGGACACCCATGCCATTTGTTTTTACATTTTGGCACAGGGTTCCCCTTAAAATCCATACCAGACCTGAATGGCCTGGTATGGGCTTTGGGGGGACCCCCACACAATTAAAAAAAAAAATGTTGGTGTGGAGTTTCTTGTAAAATCTATGCCAGACCCTTATCCGAACACGCACATGTATATAGTCTACACTGAATGCAGCTTTTTTATATATATATATATATATATATATATATATACTGTATATACTATACGGTATATATATATTCTTACAATGCCTGCCTGACAGTATATAGTCCACACTGAATGCAGTATATTATATATATATATATATATATATATATATATATATATATATATATATACACACACACAGGTGCTGGTCATATAATTAGAATATCATCAAAAAGTTGATTTATTTCACTAATTCCATTAAAAAAGTGAAACTTGTATATTATATTCAATCATTACACACAGACTGATATATTTCAAATGTTTATTTCTTTTAATTTTGATGATTATAACTGACAACTAAGGAAAATCCCAAATTCAGTATCTCAGAAAATTAGAATATTACATAGACCAATACAAAGAAAGGATTTTTAGAAATCTTGGCCAACTGAAAAGTATAAACATGAAAAGTATGAGCATGTACAGCACTCAATACTTAGTTGGGGCTCCTTTTGCCTGAATTACTGCAGCAATGCGGTGTGGCATGGAGTCAATCAGTCTGTAGCACTGCTCATGTGTTATGAGAGGCCAGGTTTCTCTGATAGTGGCCTTCAGCTCTTCTGCATTGTTGGGTCTGGCATATCGCATTTTCCTCTTCACAATACCCCATAGATTTTCCATGGGGTTAAGGTCAGGCGAGTTTTCTGGCCAATTAAGAACAGGGATACCATGGTCCTTAAACCAGGTACTGGTAGCTTTGGCACTGTGTGCAGGTGCCAAGTCCTGTTGGAAAATGAAATCTGCATCTCCATAAAGTTGGTCAGCAGCAGGAAGCATGACGTGCTCTAAAGCTTCCTGGTATACGGCTGTGTTGACCTTGGACCTCAGAAAACACAGTGGACCAGCACCAGCAGATGACATGGCACCCCAAACCATCACCACTTCTCCTTGCATACCGTCACAAAATATATATAATATATATATATATATATATATATATATACTTACACTGCCTGCACTGACTGTATATATTCTATTTACACTGTATCTATATACTGCACTGGCTACACACCACTAACTAAACTGCCTAACCTCTCTCTACCTCCACGTTATACACACTATATACGGCTGCTGTGTAACTTAGCTCCCTGAGCCATGATTGGCCAAAGGCACACTGCCTTTGGCCAATCATGGTTCTTTCTGCAGAGCGCGCTGTGATTGGCCAAAGCATGCGGGTCATGTGCATGCTTTGGTCATTCAGCGGGTGTCATTTCCCCGCAGCCTCGCACTGCCTTATGCACTATTCAGTGGCGCTCAAATTTTCCATGAACGCCCCATAATATTCAGAACTCGCCAAACGGGTGAACGCCCGATGTTCCAGTCAAACTTATGTTCGACTGCAACATCGGGCCCATCCCTACCTACCACAGGGGCCATGTATGAAAGCATTTGTTCAAATAAGATGGACCGCCTGCCCCCAGTAAATAATTTTAGGATTGGATCGATGAGCTGGTGCTGGTAAAGTGGCCTAATAATATCCGGGGGTAGCCAAGGGAGTCCCCCGAGTTCTATCTCCATGCACACATGTTCTAATAGAGGTGAGAGAGGGAGAGAGATATTTGTTTCTGGCAGCAGGCATTACTAGTTTTCAATGTAGGAGTCCCACTGCCAAGGATTGTACTAGAAAATAAGTATAACCCAGTACTACCACCAAAATGAATCCTTCTCCACCTGAACATTTAATTCAGTAAATTAAACTTTAAAACAACTATTTAAAGCCTAACTTTTTTTTTCCATAATTTTTTTATTTTCAAACTCCAATAGAGCAGACCAAACGGTTGCAAAAATGAACATTACAAAATGACATGCTGTTCAAATATCTTTCAATACAAATGAAGAGGAAGTTAAAAAGCTCTGAGAGATTCACTCTTATCGAAATTCAAAATATGTTTGAAAGAGAACAGGCTCTATTCAAGTGCAATTGCTGCCCTGACTAATGATAATGGATTGGGAAAGGGGCAGGGAAAGAGAGAGAGAAGAAAAAAAAGAGGTGAGGATTAGGGATAGCTATTGCAGTTTCCTGAAGGATGTGGTCCGCCAGCTTGTTCATGAGGGCCCGGAGTTCCTGTAAAGGAACCACAGGGTCCAGATTTTAAAATGTTTTTCTGTTTGTTCTCTGAGATTGGCCATCAGCTGCTCCATCAACTGTATGTCAGCTACCCAATGCAACCAGTGTGCAATAGTAGGTGGAGAAGATTTCTTCCACATGGCAGGTATACATGCCTTAGCTGCGTTTAGTAGATGTTTTTAGAAGAGAGTTTTTGTAACGTTTGATGGACAAAGCCAAACCTTTTTTTTACAATTTGAATAGAGTGGGGAAGGGTTAGAGCATCTGTCATGGTTTTGTTATATACTGTGTATAATAGTATCACCTGTTCACTATTTGGCATTTGTACCACTGTTAAGAAAATTTTGCTTTTTATCCTATAGCAACTTAAAAGGGACACTTTATGTCCAGTCCTTTCGTTTCCCATAATTTAAAAAAAAAAATTGAACCAATACTTCAACAGCACTTGTACTGTTTTTTTTCTTCTGTCTTTATCATTGTTATTCTTCACTTTTGCCTTGGCACCTACCATATATACATGGGCGTCCGCAGATAGGGCCAATTGCCCCCCCTGGAATCAGGAATCGGATCGGGGGTTGGCCACTAGGTCCTTATCCTCTTGGGCTATGTATGAAGTCTCTGATCGTCTCGTGTGCCATGTCCACAGTCTCAGACCATCTCCTGTACTATGTCTGCAGTCTCTGACCATCTCCCGTAGTATGTCTGCAGTCTCTGACGATCTCCTGTAGTATGTCTGCAGTGTCTGATCATCTCCTGTACTATGTCCGCAGTCTCTGACTGTCTCTTGTACTATGTCCGCAGTGTCTGACCATCTCCTGTACCATGTCTGCAGTCTCCGACCATCTCCTGTACCATGTCTGCAGTCTCTGACCATCTCCTGTACTATGTCTGCAGTCTCTGACCGCGATAATGTGATAATGTCAAAAAGCGGCATAGCATGGATGCCCCCCCCTGAAAAAATTTCTGCGGACGCCCATGCATATATACTATATATATTGCAAATTGTAGGAAGAGAGTGTTAGCGAGCGTGCTTCCCCACGGTAAAGCATTTATGTTGCATTCACACCTTGCCATTTTAACCCACATGTTCCTCTGTTGACATCAATAGAAATGCACATCATTGCACATTGTATTGCGTGTTGCAACATACATCAACATGGGTATTAATGCATTTCAGGCTTTTCCATTGACTTCAATATACGGGGTGTAACTTCACTCTATAGCTATCACAGTGACTTTTGCTCATTTATCAGTTTTCAAGATTACAAGCTGTGGATTAGAATTTTGCCAATTTTGAATGAAACTAATTTTGAATTACTTGACCATCTCTAGACAAAATGGCCCAGGTTAAACAGCTGGAGCAAAAGTATTAGCAGTAGCCCAAAACAAGATGATGCATAGCCCACAGATAACCTCCTAATGATTGACTGGGCCCCATGCTAATGATTACTCCAGCAATTACCTTAGTTTAATCAATAGCAATCATATCCCATTACATTTGTTTTTAACAGGGCTGGGCAAACTTAAGGGTTGGCACCCCTCAGCCATTTACTATAGGGGATTTAACTGGCCAATTACCATTGCTCCCCCTGGGGTGTTTACTAATTGCAAATTACTGTTTATATACAGTACTACTTATATGGCATGTATGTGTTGATAAATTACATGCATAAAAGATAAATTATTCAGACTGTAGGTTATATATGCATCCAACCACCACGCAATATTTAATGATTATGCCTTAAAGTGGTTGTTAACCCAGTACTATAAAATCCCCCTCCCTGTAACATAACAATCAGTGTCCCTGTTATATAAAAACTATGCCGATCTGTACCTGTGTCAGAATGGCTCCCAGAGCTCAGGTGATTTCTCGGCTCTTTCCTCTGCCCCGCTGACAGCTCCAGTGGGCGGTGCTGAGCACTGCCACTGACGTCAGCCTGTGAGGAGGGGAAGAGAGGAGAGAGAGAACCGAGATGATAACCAGGAGCCATTCTGATATAGGTACAGATCGGCATCGTTTTTATATAACACAGGCACAGGGACACATATTGTTATGTTACAGAGGGGATGGGATGATTTTACAGTACTGGGTTAACCACTTTAAGGCATAATGTGAGGATGGCAGGATTTTATTGTAGATATTAGAGCAGCAGGAGAGGAGGGGGGGGGGGGTCATTGACACAAGCAGATAGGTTGGAAGCTTTTGTAAAATAATGTACATCTTTACTACCCTCAAAGAGTAATATTTGCTCTTTAGAATCTTTTTTAATCATGCAATGAGTAATTGAACAGTCATCCATTTATTTCTATAGCTTTATTATAATTATTTTAGGTACTTATATAGCACTGTCAATTTTACGCAGTGCTTAACATTAAACATTGTACATTCACATCAGTCTCTACCCTCAAGGAGCTTACAATCTAAGGTCCCTAACTCACATTCATACATATACTAGGGCCAATTTGGACAGGATCCAATTAAACTACCAGCATGTCTTTCAAGTGTGGGAGGAAACCCACGCAGGCACAGGGAGAACATGCAAACTCCAGACAGGTAGTGTTGTGGTTGGGATTCAAACCAGCGACCCTTTTGTTGCCAGGCTAAAGTGCTATCCACTACCCCACTGTGCCGCCCTGACTATTGATTATGTATGCTAGCGTGCATTTTCATGTACCCAGTTATTTCAAAAACCTTAGTCTGCCTGACCACTAAGGGTTGCTATATTCTGATTTACAGTACATACACAGGTATACTGGTGTGAATTTTATCTTAGTTTATATCTGATGGCCAGCCTTTCTTGCTGATATTGAACAATCATAATCTATGTGTTATCAGATGTTTTTTTTTTTACTTTCTTTACAGTTCTCAATGGAAATGTTTGCCATCCTTTATGCTCTGACCACGGCTGTTGGGGACCTGGTACCAAGCAGTGTCTTTCTTATCATGAATATCAAATAGGAGAAGAATGTGGGCAGTTCTGTAACAACGTGTAATAAAGCAGGTAATTTCACCTTTACTTTAAATAACTGTGCTTAAAACAAATGTTAAAAAATTAAAAGAGGAACAAAAGTGTGTACAAAATATCCCAAAAACCTACACAATTTTTTTTTCTCTTCTGGTGCTGTGTATCATCATTATTACTCTCTTGAATCCTCATGCATGACTCAGTAGTGCCCCTGCATACCAGTATTCTATTCAGTCCTAGCTCAGCACAATGGTGCCAATGGTGCCACTGGAAACATCTCTTGCTCAGCAGCACACAGGGCCCAAAAATATTACTCTTTACATTTGTAGTCTGTGGTGTCCCTGGATATATTTATTTATTTCAGGTACTTATATATCGCCGTCAATTTACGCAGAGCTTTACATATACATTGTACATTCACATCAGTCCCTACCCTCAAGGAGTTTACAAACTAAGGTCCCTAACTCCCATTCATACATACACATACTAGGGCCAATTTAGACAGTATCCAATTAACCTACCAGCATGTCTTTGGAATGTGGGAGGAAAAAGCAGTACCCAGAGGAAACTCATGCAGGCACCTTCATCCCATCCCTCACTTAGCAGTTTCCCTGAAAATACTGCTCCTCTACTATCCCTCGGAAAGAACACAAGACTCCACACCAATAGGCTCTTTCAGTGTTCCTTGTTGCAATAATCCTTTCTAGCTTCTAATTAGCACGTGAGCATATTTAAAACATACTGCTATAACCATTGAAGTCATTTAACTTTCACCAATAAGCTAAAATGCAGATGCTGTGAGTTATCATTGTTTGCAAATCGGTACTGCTGCTTGCCCTTTTTTTTACTAAGCACTAAAGTATATATTTGAGATTCTATAACACTTGCTGACCAAGTAGGTGGTTTCCATAGAGATGTAAATGTTAAATAGACCAGAATGCAGTTAAGGCTATGTCTATTTAAGGAATGGATCAGACACCTGGGGGAACAAGTAATACCAGCAAATGGCAGACCATGCATGGAAAGCAGGTCAACATGAATGCTGAGAAACATAGGTATACCAATCCATTGTAGTCAATGAAGTGACAAAACTTGCTAGTGGTGTAGCACAGATCCTTGACTGAGCTAGCAATTTTGTCTCAGATTCTATCTCCTATGAGGTACACAGCAGCCAGGCACACAGCAGTTCCACAGCCTCACAACACAAGAAAAAGGTGGTGCATGCTTTTTTGTAGTTTAATGCTGATTTAACTTGGTTAGGATGCAGGGTGAGCCTTAGGTACAAAGTATAATAGAGAACACTCTCTTGCTATGACTGACTCTTTAGGGTGAAACCCCTCTTGAGACTAGAGATAGGTGAACTACAGCTCAGTGGACTCCAATGCATGGTCAAACTTGATCCAGCAAATCTTGAAAAGTCTTTCCAAGGGTTAACAAGGACAGTCACTAGGATCTTTCACTCTCAGGCCTTTTCTCACTGTGTCATGTGTACTTGAGTGCTTTCCTGCAGTACCAGCTAGTTTCTGTACTGTAACCCCCAGGCCAGATCTTCAAACTGCTCCCAGCAACTTTACATGTGAGTCTGTCAGCTCTTCCTGGGCTGGGACCCAAATGTCCTCCTGCAAGCTTCAGCTAAGTGACCCAAAGGGCCACAGCCCTCAGGTTGGGTCTTCTCCACCATGACAAGGACCCTGCTTTTCTAGGCCCTAACCTATTTATATACACCTCAGCCCCCTACTGGTCATTCTTCCTCCCACGGATTGGATGAGGCTGTATGAATACGCAAGTCAAGGGTCTGCCTCTTCCAACCCACAAAATTCTAGAACTCAATAGAAACCAGGGGGAAGTAGTTGAGCCTGCAAGCAGCATAACCCAGAACAGCCAAAAGCAATCATACGTTGCTCCACTGGCTACAGAGTATAATTCAATGTTTCCACCATTGTAAAAACATGGTGAGTGGTTGCCACATCCCCAGATAACTGGAAACAAACAACAATTCCCCCTAATGATGGGATTTTAAATGGCAACACCCCCACCAAAAATAAGTAAAACAAGTATTTATTGATACATCTTAAAAAATTGGGTGACAGAACTTGTGACATATACTGAAAAAGACAGATTGCATGACCATTACAGACATCTTGCATGTGAATATGAGTCCATATAATGTATCCAAGTTCTCTCCAATCTCCCAAAAATGATCTTCGGTACTCAACGCATTTCAGGCCCGCGCCTTTCATCGGGGGTATTATATGGGAGATTCAACAACTCTTTACCAAAGACAGATGACGAGATGCACAATCATGTGAATATTGAGACAAGGTCTTATTGTCTCGCCTAAGATGGTGTGACTGGAGGAGGGGTGCAACCCCGGACCGGATAGATACCCCATGGAGGTCCCCACACAAAAGGGGATCGCAGTTATGTGTTGGATCAAGAAAAACCTAATCACCAGATATTTGCAATGGCCACACCACTAGCATGGCCACCCGGAGAAAGGCGCCTCTTGATGTCCTCAATTGAATGCGGAAGGGGCCATCGGGACACACTGGCACTGACACCTTTGCAGCCATTGTGCAATATGCTGGGTGTCCAGTGTGTCCCTGTACCTTTAAGGAGGGCTGGGCTACCTCCAGGCCACCTGCCTTCATCTATCTCATCAGAATGCATGTGCTCCCACTGTGGAGTCTCTCATTAGTCAGAGATAGGGACTAGAGGTCACAGGGAGCCTTGCTGGGGCTGCTTACGCATGCATTTGCAAATGCGTGTAACCAATCCCCTGTTTTTAACGCATACTGTCAATTTGGCTTGTTTCAAGCTGATTGGTAAGTAGAGCTTGGTTTTTTTCCTTGGATTTTTCCTTGGCTGTTTGTTGTCATTTGATGCCCTCCAACACTCCTTACTATATAGACCAGTTATAGATGGAGGCAGCGGCTTACTAATTGAATACTTTCCTGTGTAGCCTGCATTACTATACATAAGGCTACAAATAAAACAAGTTATATAAGTTATACATACAGTATCTCACAAAAGTGAGTACACCCCTGACATTTTTGTAAATACTGTATTTAATTATATCTTTTCATGTGACAACACTGAAGAAATGACACTGCGCTACAATGTAAAGTAGTGAGTGTACTGCTTGTATAACAGTGTAAATTTGCTGTCCCCTCAAAATAACTCAACACACAGCCATTAATGTCTAAACCACTGGCAACAACTAAGTGAAAATTTCCAATTTGGGCCCAATTAGCCATTTTCTCTCCCCGGTGTCATGTGACTTGTTAGTGTTTTAAGGTCTCAGCTGTGAATGGAGATCAGGTGTGTTAAATTTGGTGTTATCGCTCTCACTCTCTCATACTGGTCACTGGAAGTTCAACATGGCATCTCATGGCAAAGAACTCTCTGAGAATCTGAAAAAAGAATTGATGCTCTACATAAAGATGGCCTAAACTATAAGAAGATTGCCAAGACCCTGAAACTGAGCTGCAGCACAGTTGCTAAGACCATACAGCGGTTTAACAGGACAGGTTAAACTCTGAACAGGCCAAAGAAGTTGAGTGCACGTGCTCAGCATCATATCCAGAGGTTGTCTTTGGGAAACAGATGTATGAGTGCTACCAGCATTGCTGCAGAGGTTGAAGGGGTGGGGGGTCAGCCTGTCAGTGCTCAGACCATACACCGCACACTGCATCAAATCGGTCTGCATGGCTGTCGTCCCAGAAGGAAGCCTCTTTTAAAGATGATGCACAAGAAAGACCGCAAACAGTTTGCTGAAGACAAGCAGACTAAGGACATGGATTACTTGAACCACATCCTGCGGTCTGATGACACCGAGATAAACATATTGGTTCAGATGGTATCAAGCGTGTGTGGCGGCAACCAGGTGAGGAGTACAAAGACAAGTGTGTCTTGCCTACAGTCAATCATGGTGGTGGGAATGTCATGATCTGGGGCTGCATGGGCAGTATTCCTACATGATAACGATCCCAAACACAATTCCAAGGCGACCGCTGCCTTGCTAAAGAAGCGGAGGATAAAGGTGATGGACTGGCCAAGCATGTCTCCAGACCTAAGCACTATTGAGCATCTGTGAGGCATCCTGAAATGGAAGGTAGAGGAGCGCAAGGTCTCTAACATCCACCAGCTCCGTGATGTCGTCATGGAGGAGTGAAAGAGGACTCCAATGGCAACCTGTGAAGCTCTGGTGAACTCCATGCCCAATAGGGTTAAGGCAGTGCTGGAAAATAATGGTGGCCACACAAAATATTGACACTTTCACTTAGGGGTGTGCTCACTTTTGTTTCCAGTGGTCCACATTAATGGCTGTGTGTTGAGTTATTTTGAGGGGACAGCAAATTTACACTTTTATACAAGCTGTACACTCACTACTTTACATTGTGATAAAGTGTAATTTCTTCAGTGTTGTCACATGAAAAGATATAATAAAATATTTACAAAAATGTGAGGGGCGTACTCACTTTTGTGAGATACTGTATATTTAGTAAATTAGCCACTCTAGTGCAGGCATATGACCTTGTAGCCTTTCTACAGACTTTATTGTGCCAATTGTTACACAAATTTCCCATAGTATGGTTATCTGTAATACGTTCTAAATTGTTTGTGATTTAAGTGATTGTAAACGTAATTGTTTTTAATAACAAATGTGTCACACTTACCTGCACTGTGCAATGATTTTTCACAGAGCAACCACTCTGGCACTCTGAGCACCTCCTCTTCTTCATTTACCACCTTAGAACCCGCCCCTATAGTGGCACATGCGCAGTGCCGATCATGAGCTGTGCTCTGTCTATTGACACACATACAGTCAGTGGCATAGCTAGCACATCTGGCACCCGGGGATGGTCATTTTTTTTGCACCCCCCTCCTGAAAAATGGTATGTGGCAATATAGCGATGTCACGCCAAAACTGTGGGTGTGGTCAGATATTTCGCTGCGTCGCGGCTTAGCGTTTTTCACGAGACCAGGATTTCACGTTTTAAGAAGGCCCCGACTTCACCAATTCTAATCGACACATATCATTTCCTATACGTTACCTTGTCAAATAAAATAATTTTACTCACATGACTCCGAACATGACTGAAAATGTATGAGTGAACACCGTGCCAGTAATTTCGTATACCATTAAATTCGGGGAGGGTGACAACTATGTTAGACTGGTGTGGGTGTCAAAACCGCACTGTAGCGATATAACGGTGTATGGTAAAAAGTCCTCCCCCCACGTTTTTTTTACTGGTAGGGGCCCACGGTCTACACGATCGAT
>BLSH010494755.1:44220-60260 GCA_018402905.1 Glandirana rugosa
CTTGTCTACAAGTCAATAATCGCCGATAAAAATTTCACTGCTGTTCTTCACACATCTGCAAAGTCTGTGTGTCACTTTAAAAATAGCCGCTAATAACTGAACATCTGTTCTGCAAACATCTTTAAAGTCTGTGTGTCACTTTAAAAATAGCCGCTAATAACTGAACATCTGTTCTTCACACATCTGCAAACTCTGTGTGTCACTTTAAAAATAGCCGCTAATAACTGAACATCTGTTCTTCACACATCTGCAAAGTCTGTGTGAAACTACAGCATAGAGAACAGGTATATGGTTTCGCTCTGCTAGAGTTTTAAACCCAGTTTGCAGATGTTTTCAGAACAGTGATATGATATCATTGTTCTTCAAACATCTGGAAACTGTGTGTGAAGAGCGAAACCATATGCCTGTTCTTCTCTATGCTGTAGTTTCACACACAGATTCCAGATGTTCACAGAACAGGTGTATGGTTCCTCCAGGTTTTAGGTAAAGTGTTCTAAACTGTTTCCAGATGTTTGAAGAACAGGTGTATGGTTCCTTCCGGTTTTAGGTAAAGTGTTCTAAACAGTTTACAGATGTGTGCAGAACAGATGTTCCCGGTTATATTTAAAGTGACACACAGACTTTAAAGATGTTTGCAGAACAGATGTTCAGTTATTAGCGGCTATGTTTAAAGTGACACACAGACTTTGCAGATGTGTGAAGAACAGATGTTCAGTTATTAGCGGCTATTTTTAAAGTGACACACAGACTTTAAAGATGTTTGCAGAACAGATGTTCAGTTATTAGCGGCTTTTTTTAAAGTGACACACAGACTTTGCAGATGTGTGAAGAACAGATGTTCAGTTATTCCCGGTTTCATTTAAAGTGACACACAGACTTTAAAGATGTTTGCAGAACAGATGTTCACTTATTCCCGGTTTCATTTAAAGTGACACACATTTTACAGATGTTTGCAGAACAGTGATATGGGTTCTCCCGGCTTATTTATACTTTTTTGACACAGTTTGAAGATGATTTTAGAACAGTTATATGGCTTCTACCCTTAATTAATACTTTTCAGACACAGTTTGAAGATGATCCACATTCACCTCCATTTTTGCTTTTTTTATGTTTTTATTTTTTTTTTAAATATTTAGTTATTTCCCTGTCCCCATTTCTTTGTAGGACACTTGTCCCACCCTTACCCCCATTTTCCATCCTTTTGCAGACCTCTAGGACCTTCCAGGACTTTTTTACAGCCATTTTCAGAATTTTCATTAAAATTACAAGAACCCCGGACCCGAACCCAGACTTTTTTTGAAAAGTCCGGGTCCCGGACACCCCAAAGTTCGGCACGGACCCGAACTTTACAGTCCGGGTTCGCTCAACTCTAATGGTGAGGCCTGCTGTAGTTGAAGCAGGGCCCCCTGGACTGCCCATTACAGGCAGAGGCTAATAGCCTCCAAAGTGTAGCAAAATACTGTGTGCTAGCTGGCTTGATGGACTACTACTCCCAACCCATCCTTTTCCAGGCCCCTCCTCCAGCTCTTCCAGCCGCAATGGCCTTCTCCACTACCACAGCAATATAGGAATCCCATACTGGCTTATGCATCCTTCTCAGACTGTCTTTCACCCCAATCCACTCCAGAATGCCTCTAACAGTATCCCAGGGTATGTTGCTCACCGACACCCTGACACTTGTAGTTCCACACTGAAGATGTCTCCTGAATAGTTCTCTCTCCTGTTGTCCTTTCCGCTGTGCCTTGTGCCTGCCACCAAGATCTCTCTCCTCCTGGCTGCCCCCAAGCACTCCAGGCCTGGGGTCAGCCACCCAGACTGGGAGCTTCCCCTGGGCCACGACAGCCCACACTATTCCACCTCCAGACTTCCACCCAAACTTCTCCTTCTTGATTGGGCTGACCCTGAGTATTTAAGGAGGCCTGCCCCCTGCCAATCCAGATTGGGGGTTGGTTAGGGCTCCTTAGAACACTCCAAATGGCTAAACCTCCCCTACCACCTCTCTTTCCAGAACACTCCTGAAGCCTCTATAAAGAAGTGGGAGGTTCTGATGACACCATTTGTGAATTACCCAGTCCTACCTGAGCCACTCCCAGCCCAGAATCAAAACAATCAGGCCTGCACTTAAGTCAGGCCTGACTAAATTTGCCTAACCTAGCAAAAATCTCACAAATGAGTTGTTTTACAAGATGGTCATTTACAATCACTTTAGGTCTATCGACAGACGGATGTAAGCAGAAGTACGTCTGTTTTCACCTGCTCGAGTCTATCCAGGTCCAGAAAAATAGTGAATAAGGTTTTCATCCCTCTATTTTTCTAGACCCAAATGTGACTGGTCAGAGGTAGTTTGGTGTAATGGATGTTTTCATCTGGCCGCCCATAGATCAAGCGCAGATTTGGAGAGGTCAGCTGTCAAGAAGCTGGAAAAAACTGAACGGGCATGGGTGCCACAAAAGTAACATTCGTCCTATTCTCCTCTGATTCAGCAGAATATCTGTTCACAGATCTGCTCCTGAACAGGATAGGGGCTGCAATTGCAATCGGGCCCCCTTGGTCCAGGGGGCCCGTGTGCCTCCCTTGTACACCTGAGTAGGAGGGATGGCGGGATTGGCATTTAGAGGACCCAATCTCCTCCATTTTCCTCTATCCAGTTTACTTGTCTTCTGCTGTTCCCAGGGTCCCTGTGTACTTCCCTGCCCCCCCCCCCAACCCCCCCCACAGAGCTGCTGTCTTCCTCCCTCCTCTCTCCTGCCGGCTGCTGTAGAAGATGTGTCATGATGGAGAGATGGGAACTGGCTGGTAAATTTGTCATTTACCGGCTCCTTCCTTTTCTGAATGAGTTAGTGACTGATACAAATTGGTTCATTCATAAATGAAGCATAGTAAACTATTTTTTACTTTACTTCCATTTCTGAATGAATGGGAGGCTTGGTGCACAGCTATTCCTGTCCATTTATTCAGGGTAGCTGAGGCCACACACATGGAAATTGAGAGCTGTGATTTGTTTAGACCCCTGATATCTCATCAAAGTCCCCCAACAGAGCTCCTAAAAAAATGTAAAAAACTGTAAAAGAGATAAAATGAAATGGTAAAAAAAAATAAAATTAAAATAAAAATTAAAAACTACTGAACTATTAGCCCCACTGTGATAGGAGTAAAGGGCCCCAGGATCAGTGAGAAGAGGAAAGGGCCCTGGCCAGGGATCAGGGGGCCCTTCATAATTTCTTGCATCGGGGCCCTGAAGGTTCTAGTTACGCCTCTGCAGATTGGCCAGTGTGAAAGAACCCTAACAGTGCTTTATAATCTGCCAGGAAATGCTGGAGGTAGTGAACTAACCATGCACAAGCAAATGGTAATTGGTCAATCTGTGTTTGAGACAGAAACTAGCAGATGCATAAGTGACATATTGAAGAAAAATGATAGGGTGCTACACCACCAATAATGTTTGTTTGCCATAAAACAGCGACTGTCCCCAGCAAATTGGAGCAGATGGCAACTTCATGGAACCTGGTGGCACCTGTGGGAGAACTGTGGGTATAGGATTGTGTATATAGGATTGTAAACATTCATTTTTATTTGTTGAACTGGGTGTCTTTTTTCAATCAGACTAGCTATTTAACTATGTAATAAGCAGAGTAGACTCATTTGTGCTGTTTATTCCATGATTCTGATAGATGCCCAGGCAAACTAGTGACTGGAAACCAACCAATTTGCACCAAATCCTGAACCTGTGCTCACCATGTCAGCCATAGGTGTGCACAGCCTATTGTATTAGGGTGTTCACCCCAAAGCTCAAACACATATGTGTGTGTTCATGTGTATATACTGACACTGTCAGCAGAGAAGTGGACTGTGTCATTAGGGCAAAGATTGGTGTCAGTAGGGCAGTGGACGGTGTCAGTAGTTTTTATTTTTATTATTTTATTTTCTACAATATTCTTTTTTTACTATTTTTTTAGAAGTTAGGGGGCTTTGGTGAAATATCAGGGGTCTAAACAGGGGGAATCTGTGCCACACAGGGGGATTAGGGTGTGCCTGGACATACCTGGCACACCCTGTGCACACACACCTATGATGTCAGCTATCACATGGCTTTGTTTGTAAACAGCGGTCACTGACAGCAGCCAGAGTATTTCTATTGCACAACGTATACACACACAAATAAATAATTTTCTTAATCACATGAGTCCCCATGTCTTTTTTACCTAAATCCCCTTGAGTCCCAGAGCGTTTTTTTTTTTAGTCAATTTTGAGGGTCCCAACATTTATACCTGTTAGCATTTGTAGTCTGTCCTGATGTATTGGCTAGACAGGGGGCAGATAGGGCTTTAATATGGTAAACAATTTGGATACAAATATTTTTCTTTTTTTTTGTTTTTATTGGGAATAAGTTAAAAAAATAGTAAAAAAAAAAAAAAGTTTTCCCAACACAGCATTCGCGTAATTTGCGCACTCCTATATATTTGCTGCAAAATATAACATAGTCTGCTTATTAAAATTATATCACATTTGTATGACTTTCATGTAATGCAGCAAATGGTATAGTGAACATTTACTTTTTTCTTTAGGAAAGTTTTTTTCCCATTTTTAACACTACATTATGACGCACACAGAAGGAAAAAAAAATAGCATATCATTAAGACTTGACAAAGGCACAAATTAGCAAGGTGGACATTTTTTTTCAAGTTTGTAATTGCTAAAAATTCAAATGACATTGTGTTCACTTTTGTATTTGATGCTTAAACAGTAAACTGAAATGTCATCCAGATCATTCAACATTATTGTCGTTGGAGATTCATTTTAAACTGATTTTTTTTATGTTTTATTTTTAATTTTGTTTATTATTTTTTTATTTTATTATTATTATTTTTTTATTTTACACAGGAAATCTAGGAGAGAATATTTCAGATCCTGGGCATAGTGTGCTGTTTTAAATGGTGCCTGGGGCTCAAGTGGTTAAAAGTGCAGTGGTAGAAAATTATATATTGAAATAAATTGATTTTTTTTTCATTTATCAATCTATAATCAGAGGAGGGTATTTAATAACACATTCCACCAGCCAAAAGCATTCAATGTTTTCAAGAAAGTGTAAAGATGATTTATGTAGTCAAATTAGTTATGATGTCCTTCACATTGGTGCATTACAATAACACACAACACTGTGCTTATCATGGGGGGGGGGGGGTGCTGCAGTGCTATTCATTCTTTGTGGTACCTCAATGTACTTGTAGCACTACCCCCGTAGGAGTCGCTGAAGTTAGGGTTCCCCACTGCTACACAGCCAGTCACATAGCATTTCCTTCATTCCCGCCAACTCAGAAAACAGTCCTTGGCTTGTTTTTGTTGTTTTTATTAGGGGATGATAACTTGCATGGGGTAGGGAAATGATGGGATGCCCAAATTGAAAATGTCCAAAACACTGGATCAGGGACAATTTCCTCCCTAATTACAAAAGTCCTCTACTTCCTTCCACCTGCACAAACTTGGTTTCCTATGTACAGCACCTGCTGCTCACTTCTGAAGGAATTGCAGAGTAATGCTAGTTCAGCAAAGGCCCATTACAGGCTGAAACACTCAGTCCCTTGACAAAATAGCACAGATGAAATGAACAGCATAACATCTCTCCTTCTGGGTTCCTGTGGCCACTGATCCAAGCTCCACTTGCCTGCAGAATGCTAGACCATCTGACTGCCACCAGCCACGCCTAGCTGCTCTTCTTCCCAGTCCTCCCAACTGACTCTCTGCACCAGTCCTGCCCAACTGGCACACACACACACACACGTAGAGCTCCCAGGGCAAGGTTAGATGAAGACTTGGCACAACATGGTCTTCAGGAAAGCACCGTTACAGCTGACAGTCTTTCCCCTTTTCTTGTCCCTGCACCGTGCTGATCTACTCACTGTCTCAGCTTGCTCCTTCCAGCTGCCTCTCCAGCATGAATCCTTCCAATTGCCTCCTGTGGTAGGATCCTTCTAGGCCAGCTTTCCTGACCTCCCAGCCCAAGGTAACCCCCCCGTCCCCTGTAAGGGGTCCCTCAAGGGCCACCAACATCCTCCCTAAGCACTGCTTCTCCATCTTCCACCTGACTTTCCTACTGGTATGGCCCATGTCTATTTAAAGGCATGGCAGCTCCTCCTCACTTCTGCCCACTAGTCCTAGAACATCCTCCATACCAGGGGGAGGCAACAGAGAGCTGCCAGGATGAGTCATCTAGCTCTAGCCTCTAGTAACCCTGACCCAGATTCAGTGACTCCCTCTCCAGAAAAATGCTTTTACCTACTCTCACTAGTAGCACACACTAGAGCAGTGGTCCTCAACTCCTGTCCTCGGGACCCACTAACAGGCCAGGTTTGCAGGATAACTGAAATACATCACAGGTGATATAATTTGCTTCTCAGTGATTGGAGTATTCTAGTCTGCATCTCCCCAAGGTAATACTTAAAATCTGGCCTGTTGGTGGGTCCTGAGGACAGGAGTTGAGAACCACTGCACTAGAGGGTGCTACATCCTGTTACAGTAGCAGCCAATGCACCCACACTGCAGCACATCACAATGCACATACTGAACGATGTGGTGTGCTCCTGGAAGAAAAGAGGAATGCCTGATAGTTAGAGTGTTAAGGTGCCCTGCCAGTCCATTCAAAATGAATTGAATGCAGCACACCTTAACACATGGTAGCACGTAGCATTTACCAAATTCCTAAATCTGTATTGACATTACATTCCTATCATCCCCTTCACAGGGCATAGTGAGACCACTGTATTCCTTAACCAGTTGCTGACCGCCCGCCGTGGCTTGACGGCGGCAACTTGGCTCAATATCGCAAACCACCGTCACCTGATGGCAGCTGCGAGATCATGGATCGTGAGCTTGCGCTCGCCACCGGAGGCGCTCTCGCGCACTCACTGTGTTACGGGGGAGCCAGGGAGCCGATAGGGCAAACTCGATCTCTGCCGGCTACCTGCAATCGCTCCCCCGCAGTGATAGAACGAAGGTCCGTGTATATAAAACGACAGATCTCCGTTCTGACAGGGAATAAGGAATGTGAGCGTTGGCTCCCTGTATATGGGAGTCACGATCACTCTCCTCCCCCACTCAGCCCAGCCCCCACACAGTTAGTAACACATACCAGGAAACACAGTTAACTCCTAGAGTGCCCCCTAATGTTAATCCCTTCCTTGCCAGTGACATTTATACAGTAATCAGTGCATTTTCATAGCACTGATCGCTGTATAAATGCCAAGGGTCCCAAAAAAGTGTCAAAATTGTCCAACATGTCTACCGCAATGTCGCAGTTCCGCTAAAAATCGCAGATCGCCGCCATTACTAGTAAAAAAATATAAATAAAATAAAAACCCAATAAATGAATCCTCATACTTCGTAAAAACAACAACTTTTGTGCAAACCAATATACGCTGATTGTGATTTCTTTTACCAAAAATATGAGGAAGAATTTATATCGGCCAAAACCGATGAATACAATTTTTTTTGGATTTGTATTTTAGCAAAAAGCAAGAAATATTTTTATTTTTTTTTGCAAAATTGTCGCATTTTTTTTTTGTTTATAGCAATGATCAGCAATGACGCAGAAGTGAGCAAATACCACCAAAAGAAAGCTCTATTTAAGGGGAAAAAAAGGGCATCAATTTAGTTTGGGTACAACGCCGCACAGCCGAATCGCAAAAAGTGCTCTGGTCCTAAAGTGTGAAATCCTTCTGGGGCTGAAGTGGTTAAATATGTCTACTTGCAGCAGTTTGCCTACCCGTTAGTGATTTTTTTTTGACTTGTAATGAATTTGCTTGCAATATTGACTACTGCACAAAAGTAATTCCCCTAACACAGCCCTCTCCCTTCTTGTACATTATAGACTTCTTGTCCTCTGGGAATATATCCATTCACTGTCTGCACTGGTCCAGCTCCTCCGGCCCTCCTTTCATAAGCTTAGGCCAGGAGTCGGGAGTGAAAGGAATTAAGTGTCACTTGACAATTCTGAGTCTACTGGGGCTGCAAACATCAACATGGCAGAACCCGGCAGCAGCCTCCGGGCTTTTGTATGTTTACACAAGGGGGGCTTTTAGGCTACTTTCACACTGAAGCGGTAGCCGCGGTCACGGTAAAACCCCGCTAGTTTTAGTGGAGTTTTACCAGCGATAGGGCTCCGCTATGTGGCCGGGAGCGCCACGCTTTTAACACCCCACAAGGGGTTAAAAAGGGGTTAATAGTGCCGGCGATCCGCGCTACCGAGGCAGTGTGCAGCCCCTTCGGAAGCGCTTGCCATTCATTTCAATGGCAGGGGCGGTAGAGGAGCGGTATATACACCACTCCCCTCACCAAGATGCTGCTTGCAGGACTTTTTGTAACGTCCCGCAAGCGCACCGCCCCAGTGTGAAAGCACTCAGGGCTTTCACATTGGGGTGGATTGGGGGGGATTTTTGAGGCGCTTTACAGACGCTATTTTTAACTAAATAGCGTTTGTAAAGCGCCTCAGTGTGAAAGGAGCCTTACAGGTAAATAACATGCTTAAAATATGTTAATAATATAATATAATGTTATGGGATGATTTTTGTGTGAAATTATTGGTCTGACGGTCAGGATCTTTTTATAGCCCAACTCAATAAAATCTTACACATTCCCTTTAAGGCCTCATACACACGGACATTTTTACAGCCGCGTTTATGAGCTTTTTTTACAGCTTAAAAACATTTCTCCATGCTAGTCAATGGCCTCATACACACACAGGTGTTTTTGAGCTGTAAGTGGCATAGGCATTTATAAGCTCCAAAACAAACCCAGGACCAGCGCGTTCTGAGCCTCCAGCGCTAGACGCCGGTAAAAGCTGTTAAACGTGGTACAAATACCCTATGGGAGCCCATTGATTTGAATAGAAGTCGCACCAGAAGTCAGATCATGATGATCCGACTTTCGTTGCGAATTGTGTGCTGAGGATCTTGAAGGGGACCCTTCTTCCAATATGAGAAAAAAAAATTGGGGTGGGGTTCCCCCCCCCCCCCAGGACGATACCGGACCATTCGGTCTGGTATGGGTTTTAAGAGGAACCCCCATGCCAAAAAAATGGCGTAGGGTCCCCCCCAAAACCCATACCAGACCCTTATCAAAGCACGCAGCCCGGCAGGTCAGGAAAGGGGGGGGCGAGCGAGCAACCCCCCGGACCATACCAGGCCACATGCCCTCAACATGGGAGGGTGGGTGCTTTAAGGGGGGGGCCCTGTGCCCCCCCACCCCAGAGCACCTTTTTCACATGTTGATGAAGACAAGGGCCTCCTCCCGAAAACCCTGGCCGGTGGTTGTCGGGGTCTGCGGGCAGGGGCTTATTGGAATCTCGACAAGGGGGCTTCCAGATCCTGGCCCCCTACCCTATGTGAATGAGTACCTTACCCCTACCCATTCACCTAAAATAGTGTCAAAATAAACACAGTACACTGTTCTCCCCTCATTGGCTCCTCTGCCTCCTCCGGCGATGTCTTCTCCCTCTGCTGCTTCTTCTCCCTCTCCGGCTTCTTCTCTCGGCACTGTCTTCTCTTCTCCCTCTTCTGCTGGGTCTTCTCTCTCTCTGCTGTCTTCTCGCTCTTTTGCCGGGTCTTCTCCACTGTCTTCTCCCTCTGTTCTTCCGATGTTGACTCAACGCGATCTCCCAGTGTAATGCTGGGTCCGCTATGTGCAATGACTTATATTGGCATGGGGCGGGTCCACACGCTGACGTCATCCGGAGGCCCCGTCCACTTGTGACATCACCGCCCATGGCATGATGGGGCAGTGATGTCTCAAGGGGGCTTCCGGATTCTGATAAGCCCCTGCCCACAGACCCGGCCAACCACCGGCCAGGGTTGTTGGGAAGAAGCCCTTGTCCTCATCAACATGGGGACAAGGTGCTTTGGGGTGCCCTGCCCCAAAGCTCCCACCCCCCCATGTTGAGGACATGTTGCCTGGTATGGTCCAGGAGGGGGGGGGCTCGCTCGCCCCCCCTTCCTGACCTGCCAGGCTGCGTGCTCGGATAAGGGTCTGGTATGGATTTTGGGGGGGGGGGCCCATGCCATTTTTTTGGCATGGGGGTTCCACTTAAAATCCATACTAGACTGAAGGGTTTGGTATCGTCCTGGGGAGAACCCCATGCCATTTTTTTTTAATTTTGGCGGGGAGTTTTTAACTCCGTATTTTTCCTGTCGTTGGTACTAGCTTTACAGCTCGTTTTTTATAATACCCGTGTGTATGTGGCCTAAGAGCTCAGAAATGTCAAAAAATAAATTGACATTGCTAATAGTTATATCGATACATTGTTCTGTCTGTGGTAGAATGAACTCCCAATGTTTTCCGACATACCATGTAATGTTTATGGTTCTGATCTGTTGTTTGCAATGTACATTATATTACCAGAATTATTGGGACGCCTGCCTTTACAGGCACATGAACTTAAATGGCATCCCAGTATTAGTCCGTAGAGTTCAATATTGAGTTGGCCCACCCTTTGCAGCTATAACAACTTCAACTCTTCTGGGAAGGCTGTCCACAAGGTTTAGGAGTGTGTCTATGGGAATGTTTGACCATTCTTCCACAAGCGCATTTGTGAGGTCAGGAACTGATGTGGACAAGAAGACAAGACTACGAAAGAGACAGGAATAGAGGGAAGGGGAAGATGCAGAGACCTTGAGGAGATGGATAACGGAAGCACGTAAACTGACCACGCTATCAGAGATCAGCAGCCATGATAAACATGGTCAGTTTACAGAGGGGAAGCTCTGCTTTAAGAACCTTTTTCCGCTTTGCGAATGGAGCCCAATGTTTTTAATCACTTCCCGACTGCCGAATGACAGCTACAGCACGGCCGGCCAGTTCTGGGAGGGCGTCATATAACGTCCTCCCGTGATTGTGCCTGCCGTGCGCCTACTGCAGTGCGCTCTGTGATTGCTGTGTCCTCAGGACACAGCTGATCACAGATCGGAGTAAAGGGCCAATCACAGCGACCCTTTACCATGTAATCAGCTGTGTCCAATCAGTAACCAGTTTGTGTGAAAGGAACATCTACACTAATAATCAGGGCACTGATTTTCAGTGTCCTAATGATTAGTGCAGCCCCAAAAGTGCCCACCAGCGCTGCCTATCAGTGCCCACCAGTGCTGTGAATCTGTGTCACCTACAAGTGCGGCCTATCAGTGCCCATCAATGCCACAGTCCACCTATCAGTATCCATCAGTGCTGCCTATCAGTGCCCATCAGTGCCACCTATCAGTGTCCTTCACTGCCACCTATCAGTGCCGCCTATCAGTGCAGCTTCATAAGTGCCTTCTCATCAGTCCCCATCAGTGCAGCCTATCAGTGCCCATGAGCGCCATCTCATCAATGCTCATCAGTGCAGCCTCATCAGCTCACATGAATGAAGGAGAAAAAATACCCGTTTACAACATTTTTTTTCAAAAAAATTTTTTTCAAAATTTTCAGACTTTTTTCGCAAAAAATAAAAAGAACAGTGGTGATTAACAACTTAAGGACTGCCTACCGCCTATTTACTGTGGCAGGTTGACTGTACGTAATTTCATGCAATAGCCACTGGGGGAAGGGGGGGGGGGCGATCGAGCACTGATTGGACACAGGGGATGCCAATCAGCGGGTCCGGCGCACCCGATCTCTGTCTTCATCCAGTCAGAGCAACCCCCACACAGTTAGAAAGCATCCCTTAGGGACACACTTAACCCTTTGATCACCCCTGATGTGTACCCCTTCCCTGCCAGTGTCATTAGTACAGTAACAGTGAATATTTTTAGCACTGATCACTGTATTAGTGTCACCTGTCCCCAAAAGCATCAGTTAGGTGTCCGATTTGTCCACCGCAATGTTGTAATCCTGCTGATCGCCACCATTACTAGTAAAAATAAATAAATAAATAAAAATTCCATAAAAATATCCCATCGTTTGTAGACACTATAGCTTTGCGCATACCAATCAATACATGCTTATTGGGATTTTTTTTACCAAAAACATGTAGCAGAATACATATCGGCCTAAATTGATGAAGAAATTCGATTTTTACAATTTTTTTTTGGATATGTTTTATAGCAGAAAGTAAAAAATATAGTTTTTTTTTTCCCTAATTTACGCTCTTCTTACTTATAGTGCAAAAAAAAATAAAAACCGCAGAGGTGATCAAATACCACCAAAAGAAAGCTCTATTTGTGTGGAGAAAAAAGAGAAACATTTTTGGGTACAGCGTTGCACGTCCGCGCAGTTGTCAGTTAAAGTAACGCAGTGCCTTATTGCAAAAAATGGCCTGGTCATTGGGTGTGGGGAGTGGTTATTAAATACCACAAAAGAGAGGCTCTATTTGTGTGAAAAAATGATACTGCACAATTGTCATTCATAGTGTGACAGCACTGAACTCTGAAAATTGGCCTAGGCAGGAAGGAGGTAAAAGTGCCCAGTAGGGAAATGGTTAACCGCTTCTCGATCGCCTCACGACTATTGTCGGCTGCAATGTGGCAGCGTCCTGCAAATTGCCGACTATAAGCGGAGCTCACAGGATCGGGGATTGTGGGTGTGACGAACGCGGGTATCAGACCGCTGCCCTCCTCACCGATCGGCGACCGAGGACCCCCCTGATCCAATACCGCACTTGTCACGAACGTAACAATGCCACTCTCAGCTGCTTTCAGCACAAAGATTTCCCAGTTTGCAGGACCACCATCTAAGTGTCAGCCGCCTGAGAGCGATTGTTACCGGGCTAATTCAAACAATTAACCCTTCCTCTGCCACCACTTCTGGATTTCCGGCCAGAAGACCCGGATGTTAACAATACCAGTATTTTAGAGCAACGCCTGTGCATACACTGTCACCTGCAGTCAGGTATATTCAGGTGCGTTATTCTAAAAACAGTAGCGCTCTTCGAAGGAACAGATTCGTAATAGTTGCGTTAAGAGCTTTTCAAAATAAGGTTTAATAATGAAAAGGTCACGTTTTAGGTGCAGTAAAATATTTACAGAAAAATAAAAGTACAAAGTGAGACAAATTTACAGCGAAAGAGAACAGATTGAAAAAAATACCTTGCCTTTGAAATGTCTTTGCTTAATCAGTGTTTTGAAGATGATTTCCTGGTTCCCTGATCTTTGATGTTAAGGTGAGAACTCCCAATCGGATGGTCACAGTCTCTTTTTCTCTGGACCACCAGGGGTGGGGCCATACCTCTTCTGGCCATTCGTATAAGAGAGGGAGTTTCCTTAGACAATGTCCAGGGCGGACCGTCGAGATACATGCTGCATAATCATGCATGGATCATAACTTGTTACTGGATCATCTTACATATTTTACAGTACGAAATTTAATCTCAGCTTGCAATAAGGTTTCATATGACTCCAAACATGAGAATTCTAAAACCCTGGGGAGGGAATGGACTAATTCTATCCCTCCTAGGGTAACAAGGGGTGAATGTTTATACTTGAATTATCCGGGCCAAAATTCTACATTCAAATATGTAAAGTTCATCACTATGGCATACATATATAGCGGAAGTTATGACTGTATGTAAGTTTTCCTAACTTTTCATGTTCCAAAGTTATTGAAAGGGGTCAGAATTCCTGGGGGGTAATTTACGATATATGGCCTGCCCCACATTGGGTTGTTGTATGTTTTTTCTAGATAAGGGGACAGGACCTTCCTGGCCGGCCATAAACCGTAATCAGAGCCTCCCTTTGAAGTTTGGCCTGTCCACACGCAGAGGGGGGTGGGGGTACAGGCAAGTTTGTTCAAACTGCCATGTCAGAAGGAGAGAGAGAAAAAAAACGAACTATTTAAGTAGTTTCCCTGCCAAGATGGAGTCAGTGTCACTTTGGGCCTGGTATCATTACCTCGCGTGGATCTCACGCATGATACCATCACAGTGGGCACGCGCGCTCACTGTGTAGTGGTGGAGCCAGGGAGCCGGTAAGGCGGACTCAAGTCTGCTGGCTACCCGTGATCGCTCCCCCCGCAGTGACAGAATGGGGATCCATGTGTGTAAACACACGGATCTCTGTTCTGACAGGGGGAAGGAGTGTGATCGTATGCTCCCTGTATATGGGAGCCGCGATCACTCTCCTCCCCCAGTCAGCCCAGCCCCCATACAGTTAGAAACACAAAGTAGGAAACACATTTAACCCTTTGATTGCCCCCAGGTGTTAACCCTTTCCCTGCCAGTGACATTTACACAGTAATCAGTGCATTTTTCATAGCACTGATCACTGTATAAATGCCAATGGTCCCAATAAAGTGTCTGTCATGTCCGCTGTAATGTCGCAATCCACCTAAAAAAATCGCAGATCACCGCCATTACTAGTAAAGCATTTTAAATGAATAAAAACGCCATAAATCAATTCTCATCCTTCGTAAACGCAGCAACTTTTGCGCAAAATACACCCATTGCGATTTTTTTTTTTAACAAATATATGAGGAAGAATATATTTCGGCCAAAACTGATGAATAAATTTGTTTTTTTTATATATATATTTTTTTTGGATATGTATTTTAGCAAAAAGTAAGAAATATTGTTTTTTGCAAAATTGTCACTCTTTGTTTGCTTATAGAGGTGATAAGAAGTAACGCAGAGGTGATCAAATACCACCAAAAGAAAGCTCTATTTGTGGGAAAAAAGGACTTCAATTTCGTTTGGGTACAACGTCGCACGACCGCGAAATTGTCAGTTAAAGCGACGCAGTGCCGAATCGCAAAAAGTGCTCTGGTCTTAAAGTGGGAAATCCTTCCGGTCCTTAAGTGGTTAAACAATAGAAGTGTGGGTAAATGGAGTTCATCATCAGCATGCATACTCTGTAGAGGTTGAGCTGGGAACCCCTGGCATGCAGGATTGGTCTGAGAACCAGAGCATTTTACACAGTGGCTAGATGTATGTTGTGCGTCCCTAGTAGGTTTTTTTATACTATTTTTTTAACACAAAAATATTTGTAGCCAATGGCCCCCTTAGCGGTGGCTAGTAGTTGTGGTTCACCTGTCTCTCTGCTCTCAATCACACACTTTTCCGTTCATCCATAGTCGCTGAACACACTGGTACTTTGTTTTTGTTGTTTTATTGAGGGATTAAACTTGGATAGGGTAGGGACAACTGTGGGATGCCCAAAGATCGAGAAACAGGACCAAGTTATATACACCATGCTTGCTGACCATTACTCTCCTTCTTCCTCCAGCACTAATGTTGCGGACCATTACACTCCTTCACTTCTCTCCTGCACAACACTTGCTTACTTACTGTTATGCCTGAAGGGAAATTTATCAAGCCTCCATTACCTCTTCCTCCCCTGCTAGCACGTGGTGAGGCCTGCACTTCCTGGTCAGCAGGACCTCCAGACCGCCTGTCACAGGCAAGGAAGAAGGGCCCTCGATTGTAAGACCATGAGCCCTCAGAGTGTAGCTAAGTACAGTTGTGCTAGCCAGGTCTTGATGGACTACTGCTCCCAGCCCATACTCTTCCAGGCCACTCTGGCCTACCTCACTGTCCAGTGACACCGCTCCCCTGACTGGCTCCTTCACCTTCCACAGATCGTCCACTGTCTCCTCCCAGCCTGCTCCAGTCCTCTTCTCCAGCTCCCAGGGTCTGTCACTCACCACACCGGTGGACCCTTTAAAGAGCCTTTCCTGTAGCCTCTCTGTTGCTCCCCTGCACCCTTGTGCTACTCCAGGATCTCTCTAAATTCTTGGCTACACCCGAGCCACCAGGCCTCAAGGTCGGAGCCCCCAGACTGGGGGCTTCCTCCTGGGTGAGACCTCAGCAACCTCTGCTTTACCTCCACTCTTCCACCCAACACTCTCCTCCCCCAGCTGGGCAGATCACAGTATTTAAGGAGGCCTGTCCCCTGCCAATCCATTATGGGGATTGGTCAGGCCTCCTTAACATACTTCAGAAAGTGACACCTCCTCATCCATCCCCTTTTCCAGAGCCTTCATGAAACAAAGGTCAGAAGTAACCAAGGGGTGTTCCTTCCTGCAATCTCCAGCTCTTCCTGGGCCACTCCCCTGCCCAGATCAAAACATTCAGGCCTGCACTTATTGTC
>BLSH010494755.1:86209-97450 GCA_018402905.1 Glandirana rugosa
AAAAAAATAAAAAATAAAAAAATGTAATTGGAACAACAGACTGATATCTAAATACAAATAGGGTTCGTACAAACTTCGGTAAATGACAACTGACAGAGTGTTGGAGACAACCATCAAATAAGGTTAGTAGTTGGTGGGAAAGTCATTTTATTATGAAAGATTCTAATCAAAACTTGAAGGGAGGTCAATCAAACTCCAGTACAGGGGTACAATAACTAAAACCAAAGTATAACTTTTCTGACGGGAGGACTTGGAATAAGTGGGGGAACTACATAAATTTCCAAAGTACAGAGGGGAGAGGGAAGAAAGGAGGTCTGACATGTATAATTCAAGGACTTCAGCGAGAACTATACAAAATAGGGGGTCTGGAAACAGAGGTTGTGAGACAGTCAACAGTAAATGGCTTCAAACATGCTTGGGATAAACATAAATCTATAGTCAGACAACAAGGTTAATGTAAAAAAATAAAAAATAAAAAAAAAGGGCTTTTTCTGCTGTCACTTTCCTATGTTTCTATGTTTCTAAAATGAGTTGTCTTAATGGTAGCAAGAAAGAAGGTTCTGACCAATGATGTTCCTACAAACATTTGAAGGGGTTTTAGTCTGCCCCATGGTAATAAATGAAATGGCATTCTAGTTAATATACTATCTGTTGTAAAATCTTTGAATACAATGCTGGTATATTTTATAATGCAAAGACTCTGGCTAATGCATGGGACAAACATAAATTTATGGTCATACAAAAAGTTTAAAAAAACCTTTTCTGCTCTCTAAGACCCCTTTCACACCAAGGCGTTTATCAGGAGTTTTTGCTCTAAAATTAGCACATAAAAAGCACACCAAAAAAGCTCCCCATGCATCTCAATGGATGCTCTCACACCGAGGCGTTGCGCTTGCTAGGCGTTGCTAAAAGTCCTGCAAGCAGCATCTTTTCAGCTTGTTTTGTGCGCTCAAAATAGCTCTTCAAAAACACCCATGTCCATTGAAAATAATGGTTAAGCACTTGAAAAATGCTTTAAAAACGCTTGAAAAGTACATGAAATGTGTACTGAGGCTGTGGAAAGGTCACATGATTGAAACACAAACACTTGAAAAGCGCTTGAAAAGCGCTTAAAAAAACGCCATTAGAGGGGCGCTATTTATACCGCTAGCGCTTCAAAAGCATAGCAAAAACACACACTAAAATCATGGCGCTTTACATGATTTTACAGGTTTTTTTCCAACGTCTTGGTGTGAAAGGAGCCTTACTAAATATAACTATATTCTGTTTTTAAACCATTGAATACATTGCTGGTATACTCTATTGTGTAAATGTACACTCTGCTTTGACTGATGCATACACTTCTGGATCCCGGCTCATGTGAGGGACGTAAACATAGATCTATACTTAAAAAACAAAATAGGGTAGACTCAATGGATCACTTAGAGCAGGGGGTCTCCAAACTTTCTAAGCCAGGGCCAGTTTACTGTCCTTCGGGCTTTAGGGGCTAGTGGCTATCTGTGGCTACTGGGAGTAGAAAATGCCTTGGCATCAGTGCCCCATCATTGGTTGTAATGGGAGGAATAGTGCCCCATTGTTGATATCAATGAGAAGACTAGTGACCCAAGGGCCACATAAAGGCAAGCAAGTGGCCACATATAGCCCCCGGCCGCAGTTTGGAGACCGCTGACTTAGGCTGGATTCACACCTATGCATTTTTAATGCTTTTTGCAGATTTGCACTGCAGTCCATTTTTCATGGTTTTCTATGGAACACGTTCTGTAGAGCAAATCTGCAAAATGCAAAAAGCACTAAAAATGCATAGGTGTGAATCCAGCCTTAGAGCTTGTGTGTGTAGACTTGCAGTTGAGGAGCGGTAAAACCGCCCCTTTAAGCTGCAGAGGGGTGTTTACATGGCACAGTTGCAATGATTTGCTTCACGTCTGGCAAAAATTCTTGCTCCTGTTGCACTTGGTGGGCGGTACCGCCACAAACGTGACCCATTCAAGTGAATGGAGGTGGCAGCGAAATCCAAATGTGGATTGCTTTTCAGAGTCGAGACAGGCCTGAGACTTTTTCTAAAGTCGGGTGTTGTATGTATTTCTATGCCTATTGGCGGTAAAGGAAACATAATTCTAGCTAAATACTCATTGGCTTTTTTTAAAAGAATGTAATACATTGCTGGTGTAGTATTGATTGATGCACATATTGCTCCTCTGTGACCTCAAAGCCTGATTCTCAGCCTGCCTAATGGCAATAAATTAAACTGCATTCTATTTAATTGCTATCTGCTGTAAACCCGTTTGATACATTGTTGATATACAAAAAGCAGAGTAGCATTAAAAATAAACAAACAAAAGAAAAGCAAAACAAAAAAGAAACAGTATCAACTAAACCAGCTAATATCTGGTATCCAGTTTACGTGTCCCTGGTCAAAGCTTTGGGTTGAATGACTTCAGTGACATAGTTTATTGATAGGTGGGGGGTTAGATGGTAGCCATATTGGTTATTGATCCAAATGTTCAGTAAAAAGATCACTTTGATATTCTGATCGACTTTAGCAATCTTTTTCACTCCCATGTTTATTTTTTCAGACCAAATTTGTAGGATCAAAGAGAAAAGTGATTGGGTGGGTTGAAAATCTTTAATTGCATGCAAACTGATGATACAATCAATGTAGGCTGAAGATGTTTTTTTTTTTTTGCTTACTTTTTCCATTAAACATTTGACTTTGAGCCCTGGTTCACACCACCGCGACTTGTCATGCGACTCGAGAGTTCAAAGTCGCATGACAAGTTGTGTCTCATTAGCGGCAATAGAACCGTTCTAATTGGTGCGACTCAAGTCGCTCCGACGTAGAAAAAAGTTCCTGCACTACCTTTGGTGCGACTTCAACACGACTTGCATTGACTTCTGTTAAAGGAGTCGTATGCAAGCCGCATGAAAGTCGCGTGACTTTAAAGACATGGCAGTTTGAACAAAGGCTCGTAGTGAAATAATGACGAATGTGAATTTAGCATTTGTGTTATATCTAATGATCACTGTAGACATCTCATTAATTGAAGCAACTAAATTGAATGGTGGATTGCATGAAACAAAAAATGTCTGTATGGTTTGCATTAGAAAATCTTAAAGCGTATTCCATTGTAAACCTAAAAGCAAACATTTATTATATTGCGATTTACTAATTATTAAATGCGGTGGATGGATTAGTTTCCATTTTTACGCTTTCATTCATTTATTTCCACCTAGTGATCCAGCCAATAAGACTGTTGTTTTTTTTAAACAGAACAAGCTGTCCTGTAGATGTAACAGATAGAGGAATGAGACAAACCATTTAGCACTGACCGGGGTGCTTACAATGGTCAGCCTTTATTCATTTATGTAAAACCTGTATCCCAAAAGGAAATGAGCTGTTACTGTAATTGCTTAAAAAGTGTTAGCTGGAGTTTGGCATCAATCTGTTAGTATATTTAAATCTGCTAGTACTTCTAATACTCCCCTCCTCCCAGACTGAGAATGCTGCTGTCCAGATCTGCCCCCTGTGCTCATTCATCCAGCGCAGAGGCATTCCAATACAGGAGGCGTGTTGCTGGCCAGATCACCATTTAAAAACAGTGAAAAATGCCTAAAAAACAAAATAAATGCAACACATCTAATGATTCATAAGCTGAAATGTGTTAAAATTTTGGTTTTGGGTTTAATACTGCTTCAAGCTGGCTGTAGACTGTAAGAATTTTGGTTGATTCCCCTGAATCAGAAGTTCTAAGAGTGGGTCGCCCTGCCAGCCCAGCAAAAGTTGGTTACTGAAAACTGGCAACTAGACAGATCCTACAGCAGTTGTAATTGCACTGTTCGGGTAATCTGACAGCTGTCGCTAGTGGTTGTCAGAATACATGAACCTGACGGGATTAGGCCATCTATACTGTTTGTGTGGATGGCAGAATCTTTTAGATTTCTTTTATTCAGTTAGCTGGTTGAACAAAAGATATTTATTATTGCAGTGGAGTCCAACCTGTGGCTCAAGAGGACTATGCATGCAGCCCAACACAAAATTGTAAACTGGCGGCTATTAATGTTCACATCTGGAGGAATGCCGGTTTGCAATGTCTGGCATAGCACCCGCAGCTGACAAGACAAGCAGGGCCCAGGAAAGTCTGAAGGGATGCCAAGGATGCCATGTTTGCAGTAGCACCGGTGGCACATGCAGTGACTCCTGTTATCTAGTACCTGCCAAGTAAGTGGATCTAGGGGCAGTGGTGGCCCGTCCGTTAGGGTGCCCGGCCCCTAATCTACATGCAGGGCACCGGATGCATTGATTTCTATGTGTTTTTTTTTTTTAAGCATGTGATTAGAGCCGGAGGATCCAATTGGCTTGAAATAGGGTGGGCACCCACTTGTGTGACATTAGCAAATTAATATTTGCTAATGTCTTTTTGCTTTTCCTCCCAGCCAATCGGGAAGCGGGTCCTGAGACCTGATAGGCCAGGGAGTCTCAGCGGCGGGTGACGGTGCGAGGGGGGGGTTTGTTTGCCGCCCGCCCCAAAATATTTAGCACCAGCCGCCACTGTCTGGGGGGGGGGGGTGCTGGGGTGAGCTGCACCACCCCCAAAGCCCCCTGCCTTCAACCCTCCCTCTACCTCTGACACTGTGCCTAGCCGTCTCCCATCCCTGCACTGCACATACAGCCTGGACACACAGCACATAGTTGAAATCCAATCATCTGTCCTACTTTTCCTGCTTATCAGCTTAGGGCTCCTTAGGCCCCATTCACACTTTGCAATTTTGAATTGCGGGCAGAATTGCTGCAATTCTGTGCTTGATTCCAAATTGCACTGTAATCGTGGCAAAACGCACCACTTGTGTTTGGGTGCCATTCATTATTAATGCGATTTTAATGCGATTGTCATGTGACAGAATCATGTAGCAATCATGGCAAAGCACACCACGCAAAGCTTGTCACCCAAAAGGAGCTTCTGGGCAACAGCTTCACGTGATGCATTTTGCCATGATTGGCGAGATTCAAAATTGCAAAGCGTGAATGAGGCCTTATTGTTCGTTTTTTGGGGGTTTTTTTTCTTCCAGTGTGGCCCAAGAGTAACATAATGTTGAACACTCCTATATTAGTGTATGGCCAGCTTTAATTGATGATTTGCATCAGTTTGTAAACATAGGTAGTCACCAGGGCTGCTGATAAAAATCACAGGGCCCCGTACAGCCTCCTGACAGGGCCCCCCTCCTCCAAAAATAGCAAATTATATTTTTGCTAAAATGCGACGCCCGTGATGCTATGCTTTGCAGCCGTAGCAGCTGAACAAGACCCATTCAAGTGAATAGCAGCACAAAGGCAATATTTGAACCCCACAGTGAGCGATCGGTAATAATCGCTCACAGTGTTCATTTAGTGTGGTGAGCCTCCCCCGCACACCATCCTGAAATAACTCACCTGTGTGCCCTCAGCAGCTGCCAACGGGAGAAAAGAGGAGGGAAACTGGCAGCACTGTGGGGAAAATGGGCACACAGGGGTCCCAGAATGCAGGAGGAGGGGGCACAAATACTAGAACCAATCCCCCTGCAGTGCAGCCAGAGGAATAAAAGAAAAGTAGAATCAGGCAGCACTGCACAAGAGTCACAAGTGTCAGCAATAAGGCAGTACTGCCAGCCCTCCTGCTCGGCAGGTGCCCGGTCCCTCCTTTTGAACTGATGAGGCCTGGGCCCAGTACAGGAGGGCTGGCTGTACTGCCTTATCAGCGGCCCTGTCAGTCACTATGATGTCACATTATTCATGATCGTGATTCTAATTAGCAACGTTATACAGTAAGTATTAAAGATAACTTTTGCTTGATTACATTGAGGTGCTGGGCTTCACATTATGCCCTTTATCTTAAACTGTGGTATAAAACTAATCTGTGATTGGCTCATTAATTAGAACCATTTTTGGATGACTACATAGGGGTGCAAAATATAGATTCTGGGCATAAATAGCAAAAAAATCAATAGATCGATAAGCTTCTATGCTCAGACTAGGAGAATGTATGTTGATGTCTACTAAATGCGTCCATCCATTCTTTGAAATAGGTATGCCGCTAGAGATCGGGGAAGGAATTAGAAGACACTGGGGAAGAATCATGTAAGGTGTCATAGATACCCTTTTGAATTCAGTCTTTGCAACAGATTAATTTACCTGTCAGAAACAGAAACAGATACATGGATCTGCTGGAGGGTGGCACTGAAGTCAGAGTGTCCATATTGGATGCTCCTTGATCAGTGTGCTCACCCTCCGACCGCTGCGCCCATCACATAGACAGACACATAACAAAATAAACAGAATTCTACCGCACTAATAATACAATACAAATCACATTATTAAGCTGAAAAATGTATGTGAAAAAAATATATAGCGTGACATCCACTGCTGTATGACGAGGAGTGTCAGAAAGCTTCTATATTCACCATATGGACCACCACCAGTAGTAAGATGAACTCTTACCAGAATCTATGGACTCTATTACGGAGTCAGATAGGCCTGCAAACAATATCCTATTACTCTGTGCTGATACCCAGATGGTTACATCTAGTCCACATGATACCTCAGGTTCCTCAGGATTATAATTGATATATATGGCCATGATGATGGTACAAGGTTCCTCATAGAATCAAAATAGATATGCCCACATATTGTGAATATATAAAACACTTTTAGTAAAAGTAAAGTGCAAGGCTATTCACGTGAAGACCATAAAAACAGTACTGTGTATACATAACATAGTAGTAAATGAATCCAGATATTCCAGAGATTGCATGCAAGTGTGGTGACATCACGTGCGTTAGCTCAATCCAACGCGTTTCGTCATAATTGACATCATCAGGGAAGCTTTCTGACTCATCACACAGCGGTGGATGTCACTTTTTGATTGGGACTGTGTTTTCATTTATGCACATTTTAAACAGACGTATTATTTACATATATTTTTTTCACGTACGTTTTTCAGTGTGGTTTGTATTATTATTAGCGAGGCAGAATTTAGCTTTTTTTGTGTAGTGCATGGTGTGTCTGACTGTCTTCCCCAGCGGCTGTCTCTGTATACGCCAGCGTGTTTTCCATTTTATTTATTACAGACAGGCACATGACTGAGGAGTTTTGTAGTGGGCTAAGCAGAGCCAGATGGGGCACTGAGAGATTAGTTCCTCATCAGGTCCACCTTGCTGTTGATTGACAGTGCACAGCAATGGGCAGATTCATGGCAGATGTTTAGTCCAATAGAAGCTTTTATTTCCACCCACTTCCATCCACTGTCAATCAAACTAAAGTGGGCCTGATGGGGAACTAATCTCTCAGTTCCCTATTGGGCTCAACCCACCCAACAGGTGTTGTGGTAATGAGGACTAGTTCCCCATCAGGTCTCCTTTGAGATTGTCATTTCCCAAATTAGGGTATTACCATATTCGGGTAATAACATCCCCACTATCCTGACCCCTTTTTTTACATGTAGTTTATGGCAGTAAGTTTCGTGGCTGACAGCTGGGTGGGGTCGGTGATAGAGCCTTGTGCGGGAAACTGTCACATTCACAATAGCTTCAGCAGTAGCAGCCCCACAAAACTCTGGAATCAGTGGGTAGGTCTCTTTGCTGGAGCTTGGTGGGTGGAGCTGTGATGTCAAAACTCATGAAAGTCACCACATGACTTCAGCATGCCCAATCATGCTGAGGCATGGAGCAGCCAATCCTGGGAGAGCTGGAGAAGAAGGGGGGGGGGGGGAGGGAATGTGAAGCTCTGTATGCTCCTGCATGAGATAAGGAAATGAGCTGCCTGTCACAACATGGGGGAAGAAACAGTTGCATATTTCTCTGTGTGTCTGGTTCTTTCCTACTGAAAAAAAGATAAAAGGATTGCTCAGAGCTGGATTAACTCTTAGTGGCAAGACTGGGCACAGATGACATACTCTACTGTAAAAGGTAGAACTATTAATTAAAACATTTTTGGGGGTTTACATCCACTTAAATGTCACCAGTTTTCTGATCTGCAAACTGGCAGTCATTTTTTACAAATCCGTAGCTACAGGTTGTTAAAGTAGATGTAAACCCACCACCCACCCAGTATAAACTAATGACACAGTATTAATGTATATATACATGCAAGCCTCCTGCATCTATCCCTACCTTTCAAATGACCTTCCTGTAAGCACTAGCAGCTCTGTAAAACTCTGAAATCAGTGGGTGTTTGTGTTTGTTGGAGTTTGGTGGGTGGAGTTGTGATGTCACAAGCCTCCCCACCCACCTCTATACTGAGACATTGAGGAGGGAAGGAGAGGGAGTGTAAAACTTTCTCTGCTGTGTGAAGGAGATAAGCAAATTGCTTGTCACTCACAGAGCAAGGGGCGGATCAACTGTGTATTTCCCTGTTAGTCGGACTTTCTCTTCCTGAAAAAAGATAAGCTGATTACTCACAGTTGGATTAACTCTTTGTGGCAAGACTGGGCATAGATGACATAACATGCTATATTCTACCAGGCAGAATTATTCATTTTTTTCTTTCGGGTTTACATCCACTTTAAAGTAGTGGTAGTGAGAACACCTGACTTTATCGCTTTATCAGTACAAGGACTCATGCAAATGCTGACTTGAATTAGGTGCTGGTAGCTGGGCTCCCAGGCCATTCTGGAGGGCCAGACTGAAAACCCAAAGGTATGTACAAGTACCTTATATTGCCTGCACTTGCATGACTGAGTTGCTTGGAGTCTCCTTTTTGTAAAGACAGGTTTGCTTGAAATATAAAAGTAACATCGTTGCTATTATTTTAGGATTCCTTATACATTCTCTTGTAAGTAACAACTGATTAATAATGTCATTTACAAAGTTGCTGACAACTTTTACAAGCTCTGACCACGTAGATCCAGCCACAGCAGTATTATTGTTGTCTGGGAAGTGTCTGAAAATGTTCTTACTTACAGGGCCTCTTCTTGGCCACTGCATCTCTGGGTGTTTGCTGTATTTGATGCTCGGGCCGGCCAAAGAGACATTTAACGTTCCCACAAATAGCAGATGTGAAAAGAGCTGTTTAAAATTAACTCTGTCTTCAAATCATTTCATACATACCAGCCATATGATTCCATTTTCAGTGTTAGCACAGTGGTAACCAGACAAACACTGTGTTAACATTAATTATATGTAAACTCATAAACAATAGTTTGCCCCTTTTTGCTCCCTTTTGATCTGTTAAATATACCATTGAACGTATTTTATTATATCTGCTCAACAAGTGCAAAGAATCGCTGTTCAGCCAGAAATCTTATGAACTGATAACTTTCTCTGGACTGTTATCAGTTAGCATTGTTTCCTGCTATCTCCTTGGACTACAAAATAACTCCCCTTTTATGTAGAAGAGAGGGAGGTGTTATGTAGTCCTAATACAGTGCTATGAAGTGATAGCACACTCCCTATCCTATACCAGATCAAAATAAAGAAAAAAAAAGTGTGAAAACAACTACTGCAACCACCACATCCAAGGACCAGTAAGCGGCAATACTATCAATTTTTGTTTTTGGGATTTAGATACATTTTAAGCCATAAAAATTTCTTCCAAAACTTTGCTAAACAGAAGTGATTAAAGAAAACTGGGCCTTTGTAGAAAACCCTCCAAAAGAACTGTCTGTGTAAACCTGCATTCACACCAAGGCATTTTTCAGACGCTTTTGCGCAAAAAATAGCGCCTAAAAATCACCTGAAAAACGCCTCCCAATACACCCCAGTGTGAAAGCCAGGGTAGTTTCACACTGGGGTTGTGCACTTGCGGGACAGTAAAAAAAGTCCTGCAAGCCGCTTCTTTACAGCAGTGTGGGAGCAGTGTATTCACCGCACCTATACCGCCCCTGCCCATTGAAAACAATGGGGCAGCGCTCCCGAAGCGCCTGAACACTGCTTCGGGAGCGCTGCAAACCGGCACTTTTAACCCCTGTTTAATCCCTTGTGGGGGGGGGGTAAAAGCGCACCGCTATAACGAGCGGTAAAACGCTGCATAAATAGCGGTGTTTTACCGCTAACGCTCGGGCAGCTCCGGTGTGAAAGGAGCCTAACAGAGCGTATTCCTGGAGATTTTGAAACATTTTATGTCACAAGCAGGGCTGCTGTTAGAAATCACGGGGCCCCGTACAGCCTACCTGGCAGGGCCCCCACAAATATATCAAAATAATATTTTCACTAAGAACATACTAAAATCATAATTAGTGCACACACATATAAAAGAGAACCTGTGTGAATTAGCCCAGGAGGGTACAGAGGAGAGGGAGGGGGATCAGTGCGGAGAAAGCAATTACTGGAAAGATGTCCTTTCTCTGCGTCTCTCCCTGCAGCAGCTGAAAGCCGACAGGAGGGGAAGAAACCAGCTTTCAGCTGTGCAGAGAGCCATATAGGGCACCCTTCTGTAATTGAACTTCCATCCAACCGCACCCATTCCTCCTGCTGTTCGGGCCCCTCCTGTGTGCCTGGGCCCCCTACAGGAGGACTGGTGGTCCCCCCCCTATCAGCGGCCCTGGTCACAAGTGTTTTTACACATGCATCAAGCTTCAGGTGTTTGTAACATGCTACCAATGGTGAACTAATCCTTTAATGGTTATCTGATTGTAGATATAATAGATCGACCATCTCTAACACCTGCCATATATGGATCCAATATTGGCCGGTTCAGCAAGGACCGGCCGAGATTCAATTAATCTATGGGCAGGCTGGTTGTCAATCCTTAATTGGGTGCAACCAGAATGTCAGATATTTTGAATGTGATTACTGCCGGTGGCTTTAGCGGCTAACAGTAGTCGTATTCTGCTGTCCAGGAAGGCTCACACACACACTCTGGCAGAAAACAATAGCGCTGTGGGAGGCTTCAGTCAGTGTTGATGGAGGAATCAGTCAAATCATCTATGGCCTGCCTAACACTCATCATAGATTCAAGCTTTGATCTTGTGGGTGTAAAGATATTGCACGCCGCACATTATAGGGTGACAATGTTGCTCCTTAGTGAGCTTTGTTACTTTGCATCCTAGAACAGGAGACTGTTAATGGCAGACTCAACAGGTAAAAAAATGGAAAATAAAGCCTACAGGGACATCACATATCCTAATGGAGAGTAAGCTATTGTTAATTGATCATATTGGGTATAGATATACATCAGGGCTTTGAATCTAGGAGCCAGCTAAAAAAGTTAGGAGCCAGTTTGTTTTAGCATAGTTGGGTTGTCAGCCCCAGGGGTAAGGCAAGTAATTTGCGGGG
>BLSH010494755.1:106086-135167 GCA_018402905.1 Glandirana rugosa
ACAAAGTGAAAAACTTAAAGGGCGGCCAGAGGCAGGGGTACGCTGTGCTACGAGCGTCCCTTGCCTCGGGCCGTGTGTCCTCAGTAGACCGCCGCCTGTCTGTACGACTGTGGCACCCTCCTGTAGCGACCTAGGTCCCCTGTTCCACTCATTGTAACGGACCTAGGTCGCTACGTTAGGGCTCACACCGAGCCCCAATGGCGAGAACCATGACTTTTAGGTGGGGCTCGGTGTGAGCCCTTATGGCGGTCCCTCCAATTTTAACATTACGGTGATGAATGTATACATATCGTACATGTCATAGAGTGTTTTTACTCAAAATTTCTTCAGTGTTGTCACATGAAAATATATAATAAAATATTTACAAAAATGTGAGGGGTGTACTCATTTTTGTGAGATACTGTACATGCTATACATATGTAAGTAGTGGCATTACAATTTTAACCTCCCTGGCGGTATTCCCGAGTGTGGCTCGGGGTGGATTTTCAGTACCAAGAGCGGTAACCCCGAGCCACACTCGGGATTGCATCGCTGGATCCAGGCAATGTTACTCACCTTGTCCCCTGGATCCAGCGATGTCCTCCCACGGTGTCAGCATGTCTGTCCGCCGCCAGATGACTCCTGTGTGCCGGGCTCCGTTCCCTGCGAGCATCGTGTCGCATGGGGACGGAGACCGGCGGGAAATTCAAAAAGTGAAACACAGACTATACATACAGTACACTGTAATCTTATAGATTACATTACTGTATGAAGTCATTTCACATCCCCTTTGTCCCTAGTGGTTTGCCCAGAGCCCTGCATGCACTTTTATATAATAAATGTCATTCTTTCTGCCTGGAAACATGAGAATGTCCATAGCAACCAAAAAGTGTCCCTTTGCGTCAAAAGTGGTTTTTGACCAGCTAGAAAACACCGATAGTAAATAAGAATCATTTGCAGAATTGAGTGATACTGATTTTTGGAGAAATTTATCATCAGACACTGAAAGTGATGACAGCGACAATTCTGCAAATTAGCAAATTTCTGCGTTTTTGGTTTGATTACATTATTGAACACATTTTATTACTATTATATTATTATTTTTGATAATTATTTTTAGTTATTTATTATATTATAATTTATTATTTCATTTTTCAAACTTTTTCATACCCGGGATGTCTACTAGGCTCTGGTTTGGACAGATTTAAGTGAGTTATTACTAAGAATTACAGGCCTACAATATAAAACGCCAAATTTCCATGCAAAATAATTGTACCGCTTTCAGCACCAAAAATCTGACATAATCATACCGCCAGGGAGGTTAAATATATATTTTTAGCAGAGACCCTAGAGAATAAAATGGCGGTTGTTGCAATATTTTATGTCACACGGTGTTTGCGCAGTGGTCTTTCAAATGCAATTTTTTTTTGAAAAAATACACTTTAATGAATTTTAAAAAAACGAAACAGTAAAGTTAGCCCATTTTTATTTTCATCCAAAAGTTTTGATTTCTTGTTTTTGTGTATTTAATATTTAAGATACATCTTTTTTTTCATCTAAATTATACATACAAGTGCACTGATTGGAGGCTCGTTGTGTTGCTTAATAGATGTTTAATTTAAGCAATTTTCTGTATCACTTCTTATTACGTAACTGTTAGATTTTATGAGATGAAGGGAAAAAAAAAAAAAGAGAAAAATCAGCCTAACATATCGGTCCAAAAAAATCGTTATCGCATATCGGCCATCGGCCACCCCGATTTCTAAATATCAGCATCAGCCAGAGAAAAACCTATATCGGTCTACCTCTAATGTACACTGCTAGCAGTGTTGCCAACCTCCTACAGCATTTTTGACTGCCAAACAATGGAAAATTTACGGAGCACAACTTTTACTGACAACTTCAAAATTGTCAGAATGTTGATTAAAAACTAAGACAATCAATATTTAAACAGTATAAACACAATATTGGAACACTGATAATAACTATACCAAGTAATTTCCCTGATTTACTCTTAAATAACAACAAGCAAGACAAAGTATCAGGCCCTGATATTTACAAACAGTTGTAAAAAAATCACTGACTTTTACAAATTTACTGACGGTTGGCAACCCTGACTGCTAGTGAGATATTTAACGCTTACAAGACCTTAACAGAGCTAGCCTGTAATTCACTGCCCCCTAAACTTGGTTCTATAACCCCATTTTAGGACTTGACCCACAGATTGATCATCTCTGATCTGATGTATGCTTGTGGATGATTGCACTGTTTTCTGTACTGCTAATCAGAGTACTGGTTAGACAGACCCCATCAATCACAGCCTATGGGGGGCTTTGTTTTCCCAGCATAGCTGCCTGAGAACAATGCCTTTTCTTGATAGGCTTCAGGAATATTGAGGTCATACCATATGTTATGTACTGATTTTTACTACTGCCTTTTTTGTTACAAACGCTGAATAGGTCAGACTCCTCCGGGCAACATGTCATGGAGCCATAAAAATACTCAGTCAGCTATTACTTTACTTATCATTTGTAGGCCACTAGCCAGGCCTTGAAATAAGCACAGCTGTTAAAGAGGGTCAATCATTCACAGATGACAGTCTCAAAATAAAAAAGATTTGGTTAAAAGCTGAACTAATGTAGGTCTACTGTTCCTTTTTATAAACCTTGTGATATCAGTTGGTGTATGGTGTACCAGCAGACTATGTGCCTTCTTTATGTAGAGTTGCACTTACTAAAAATTTGCGTTAATTCATGGATAGGTACTTTACATACACTGCATGCCTTGGCCTTATCTTGGGGAATTACCAGCAATTATGCAAAAAAAGTCCAGCAAAGAGTAAGGTAATCCAGAGGTAATTATTGGATGAAAACTGCCACTTTTGAAGTGATCGTGCGATAATCTGATGGTTAGTACAGAGCTTTCGAGAGCCGGTCGCCACAGTTCATCTGATATTATCTGAAGGGACCAAGACGAAAATTTTTCTTGTACGATACCAGATGGTATGATTTTCATTTAACTACTTAAGCCAAGGAAGGATTTGCCCACTTCCTGACCAGGCCATTTTTTTGCGATACAGCACTGCGTCACTTTTACTGACAATTGCGCGGTCATGCGAACTTGCACGCTAACAAAATTGACATATTTTTTTTCCCACAAGTAGAGCTTTCTTTTGGTGGAATTTGATCACCTCTGCATTTTTTATTTTTTGTGCTATAAACAAAAAAAAGCGACAATTTTGAAAAAAAAACAAACATTTTTTTTTTACTTTCTGTTATAATGCATATCCAAGAAAAAAAAAAAAAAATATATATATATATATATATAAAAACACATTTATTCATCAGTTTAAACCAATATGTATTTTTCTACATATTTTTGGTAAAAATAAATCGGAATAGGTGTATATTGATTGGTTTTCACAAAAGTTATCACGTCTACAAACTACGGGATAGATTTACGGACTTTTATTTATTTATTTATTACTGGTAATGTCGGCAATCTGCGATTTTTAGCGGGACTGCGACATTGCGGTGGACAAATCTGATTCCAAATTACACTTTTTGGGGACCAGTGACATTATTACATTGATCAGTGCTATAAAAATGCACTGATCAATGTATAAATGACACTGGCAGGAAAGGGGTTAACACTAGGGGGCGATCAAGGGGTTAGCTGCATCCCCTGGGTGTGTTCTAGCTGTGGGGGGGGGCTGCCAGGGACATGACATGTTCCTGATCGCTGGGAACAGCAGATCTCAGACATGTCCCCTGTCAGAACGGGGATCCGCCTTGTTTTCATAGGCAGATCCCCATTCTGCCACTGTGTAGAACGATCATGGGTCGCGGGTGCACATCAAGTCTGCGGGACCTGCACGCGCCCGCAATCCCACATGCACGGACCGACGTACAGGTACATTGGTTCACGCAGGAGATCCGACCTGCCACCGCATAATGACTTGGCTGATCAGCAAGTGGTTAATCAGCAAAGTCTTTGTCTAATAATACAATACATATACACAACATCACTTCTGAATTTTTATTCTGTTGTACGAGAATTTTCATTGCTTTAGTAACCTCTTCATTTTCAATATGTAGACTTGCATGCAACAGATTAGAAGATGGACGGTCATTCAGCCGATAATCTCATCGTGTGTACCAGGCATTAGGCCTAAGGATTGTGTCCTAGTATATGCAAAATTAGCCAGACCAGCTGACCCTAATAAGAGTCAAAACAGATTTTTTACAGGTGGATGCTAGTAATGTCAATCAACCAATAGCACGCTGTGTTTGTCAAAGGGCTTGAACTCCCCACTGAGTTTCCAGATTGTCAAAGGTTGCAGCTATACCTAAAGCCCCATACACACGATCAGAAAATCGCATGGAAAATACAGCTTTCAAATAGTTTGTACGATAATCGGATCGTTAGTACAGAGCTTTCGAGAGCCGATCGTGACAGTTCATCCGATATTTTCCATCTGGACACGATCGGACATGCAAGAAAAATTTTCACGATGCCTGATTGTACAATTTTCATTTAACCAGTACAGTTATCTTTCGAAAATGTAATACAAATACACTACATCCCATCGTTTCCGATTTTTTATTCTGTCATACGAGAATATTCGTGACTAATTCCGTGACTGCCGATTCGATCTGAGATTAGCATGCAAAAAAAACGAACGATCATTCGCCCGATAATCTCATTGTGTGTACCGTGCATTAGTCAGGGTTCCTGACATAGGGATGCATGATGTGCGTGTGATAGCGCTGGACCGATGGAAGTGAAAGTTGGTCCTGATGAATCTACCAAAGGGTGAATTGTCTTTCAAGGAAGCAGATCCGCAATTAAAATATGGTATGGTTGGACCCTGTTCTGGTCCTAGGTTGCTACCTTTCCAATAGCAACAAAGGAAGCACACAGGCAGTAAAGCCTCGTACACATGATGCGACGGTCGTAAGACCGGACGGCCAAATCGTATGTCGCCTGTTGTGTCTCCCATACTGACATGCACTAAGCGATTGTACGACCAAGCCTAACGCGGTGACGTGCTACGAACGTATAAAGAGGAAGTTCAGGTGCATGTGATTTGTGAATTAGGAATGTAGGTTTACACGAACCGACACTTCCAGGCGTTCCTAACTTCTGAGCATGTGCGTTTTGCAGGTACAACTTGTTGGACCAACTTCTCTGTACAAGCGGTACAAAAGTCATACGACCGCTTGTTGTACAACCAAAGTTTTCTAGTCTGCTCATCCAACTTCTGTTGTATGACCGTCGCACATCGGCTGCTCTAATTGCACGTACTAACAGTCAGATGATCGTACAACAAGCTGTTGTATGACCGTTTCCGTACGACCTTCGCACAGTGTGTACGAGGCTTTAGCTCTTTGATGTGTACTGAGGAGTGCCTGGTACTAAAATTTGTGTCACTTGAAGGACTTTTTGGAACAATTATTGTTTAAATTAATCAAATACAGGCATCGTTTGTACCAGGCGTTCTTCGGTACACATCTAAAAATTAAATAGGGTTGGAACATGTGATTGGGGCACGTAATGGAATCATAAATGAGACCTCTTATGTGTTTTTTAATAATACCTATTATATTGTAAACTCTGTGTAGAAATAAAAAGAAAAATCACAATTTAATTGAGCCTTGTAGTCATTAAAAAAGTTTTCACATAGAACTAGGATATATAATGCAATTTGTCTGGGCATTGTTAATCAAACATGCCAACATGATTTAGCGAGTTTGTGACCAATCTGTGTGATCTAAGAGAGAGGTCCAGAACCTGGTTGTGCTGTTAGGTGATTCTGGATCACAAGACTGGCTCAAATAAATTATAAACCCCAAGGCAAATAAAACAGTAAATAAATATTTATATGTATTTTAATTGTGTACATAGCTTTTGCCTGGAGTTCAGTTCACAGGGAATGTATAGAGCAGGGTTTTTCAACCAGGGTTCCATGGAAACCTAGGGTTCCTCCAGAGGTTGCTTGGGGTTCCTTGAGCAATGAACAATTTCTACCTCTCAGATAAGTTCCTACTGACACCTTTGATCTTTTTACCTATCTGTAAGGAGGTAATTCTTTCCAATGACCAAAAGTGTAAGGAGCATTCTTCCCAGTGACATCACAATAATGTAGCATTAGTTGTAGATATAATAACTTTTAGCAGGGGTTCCCTGAGACCGGACAGTCATTTCAAGGGTTCCTCCGTGTTGGAAAGGTTGAGAAAGCCTGGTATAGAGATTTTACAAGTTTTATTACTTTGTGTATTGTGAACTAAAAATAAAGCAAACATATTTTTTAGTCTAGTAAATATAAAATGTTTTATACTTTGTATTCTCCTTTTGAGAAAACAGGTGGAGATTTAGATCCCTTTTATCATTTTTCAGGCTATCATTTTACTTGATGTAAGCAACTAAAATTGTATATGAATTAACTGTATAGACAATACATCAAACCGCCATAATATAAAATATAAACCAAAATAAATCTTGCAACTTAAGTCTATAAAAAATTCCCAATGTCCAAAAAGGTGCGTAGCTATAACAGCAGAAACAAATGGCGCTCTTCGTTCCCAATTCTGCATCAAGAGGCAGAGGCTTACCAAAGAGCCATGACCCCCTACATTAGAGTGGTCTGAATGTGCCTGATATAATCTTTTTCCCATGACAACAGTCTAAGAGGGGACTTCCCTTATATTGGAAAGATTTCCTCTTATTTCCTGTTTAGTGTACAGGACAGGAAGTGAGGAGAAGTCTCCCTAATGAGACACAGATGGCAAAAACTGACAGCAGTTGTAACACTTTTCCACTCTATCCAAAAGAAGGAGGAAGCCTGCAGGAGTGCCTTCAGGTGGTTTCCTAATGGTGACAACAGTGGGCCTTGCTAGGAACTAAGGTAATGAGAACTGCAGATTTGAGGCCCGTACACATGATTAGAAAATTGTATGAAAAATACTGCTTTTAAAGAGAACATACGATAATCTGTACGAAGGTAGAGAGCTTTTGAGAGCCGATCATGACAGTTCATCCAATATTAACCAATCAGACAAACACATAAAATGTTCTTGTACTATACCAGATCGTACTATCTTCACTTAATCAGTACAGTTGTCATTTGCAAATACAATACAAATGCACTACAACACATTACATCACTTCCGATTTTTTATTCTGTCCTACGAGAATTTTCCTAAACTCATTTTCGATATGAGATTAGCATGCAAAAAACTGGACTATCATTCGTCCCATAATCTCATTGTGTGTACCAGGCATTAGACATACTGAAAATGTCATGAAATTACATTAATGTGTTTAAAGCTTATATGAGATTATAGTATTTGGGTTTGCATATAGTTAATATGCTTAATATGTCAGTCTATAGTAGATAACGACATTGATTTCATGTAGCTGGATGAAGGGACTATCAGCGGTACAATTTGCCCACATAAGGCCCACATGTCTATTGATCCACTAGCAGATGTATGGAGTGCTATAGCGTATGTTCTAAAACTGATGACAGCTGTCTATTTATTAATTGTGGCCAAAATGATGTAGCTTAGTTTGATAGATGTATTGCAAATACAGGTCCTGCTAGAGAAAATTGTATCGTAAAAATGAAAACTTTTGGGTTTACATAATTTTCTATTCTGAAATCCTTGGGTATTTCATTTTAAACATCAAATAAACTTCTTCTGTAAAACCTTTTGTCTTACACAGAGGCTCACAGACCTCATCAAACCATTGCATCTAATCAGAATTTTCAGCTTGTCGGCCTACATCCACTTCTCCATAGAAGGGCTCAGACATTGAGATTAGTCAGAGGAATCAGAACAGAGTTTCTCTGTTCCCACCGAGCTGAGCCCCAGATAACTGTGCAGTGGCAGTACAAAGATGTGTAGTATGTAAAGTGTTATATACTTCAACCCTATGGACTTATGTCTTTTTTCAACCTAACTACGTGACTTGATAAATACCATTATAAGGTAGGAACTGAAGGTTAATAAAAATTTCCAATCTTCACTGGTAATTAAACCAGGCTGCCTTCAGAACTCATATTGTACAATGAGAAACTGTATACATTATGCTAAACATACAGCCAAGCTGGCTTCCTGGAAGTCCATGTCCGTGGCCACACTTCCCTGACACATTTGTACCCCAATTGGGCTTAATTGTAAAGACATCTACAAGTAAGGACCCATTCACACTACAATGCACATATAAATATGCCTGCAGTCAATTGCCCTTTCATGCATTTTTATGCAAATTTCCATGCATTTTTATGCATGCTTCTGTGCGTTTTAATGCACATTTTTCTGCATGGTCCTTTTTTTACAAAGACATGTTTCCTCTGACCATATTGTTGTGAATGCGAGGGGTGTTTCAGTGTGTTTGTATGCCTTTACATGCTTTTCTGTGCTTTTCAGTGTGATATTATGCAAACATGTTGCATAAAATCGCACAGCTCTGGAGAAAAATTGCATTCTGGTGGGAACATAACACATAGAAACCTATTGCTTTCTGGGTGTCACCGCAGTTACCTGTGTATTTCCATGAGGAAAAACACAGGTGTCTGCATATAGTGTGAATGGGTCCTAAGCCCAGTCAGAGTGAAACGCTTCATCGGGATGTGGCTACAGGTGAGGAATGTCCAGGAAGAAAGCTTGGTTGAACAAAAGTATATGTGTGACGTCATCAGTGTGTGATCTCATTTTTGCATTTGTTGTGCTGTGTCCAGTGGGGATGAGCTCTCTGAGGCCGTCCTCTGGATGGTAATGTGTACACAGGACTTAGATTGGTGCTGATTTTCTATAGTGAATGCAGTCAAATGGAGATATACCCTATGTTGCCCAAAGTATTGGGGCGTCTGCCTTTACACGCACATGAACTTTAATGGCATCCCAGTCTTAGTCTGTAGGGTTCAATATTGAGTTGGCCCACATTTTGCAGCTTCAACTCTTCTGGGAAGGCTGTCCGCAAGGTTTAGGAGTGTCTATGGGAATGTTTGGCCATTCATCCAGAAACTTATTTGTGAGGTCAGGCACTGATGTTGGACAAGAAGGCTTGCCTCGCAGTCTCCGCTCTTATTCATCCCAAAGGTGTTGTATCGGGTTGAGGTCAGGACTCCTGTGGTGCAGTCCAGTCAAGTTCCTCCACCTCCACCACACTTGCTTTGTGCACTGGTGCGCAGTCATGTTGGAACAGGAAGGGCCATCCCCAAACTGTTCCCATAAAGTTGGGAGCATGAAATTGTCCAAAATATCTTGGTTTGCAGAAGCCTTAAGAGTTCCCTTCACTGGAACTAAGGGGCCAAGCCCAACCCCTGATAAACAACCCCACACCATAATCCCCCCTCCACCAAATGATCTGGACCAGTGCACAAAGCAAGGTCCATAAAGACACGGATGAGCAAGTTTGGGGTGGAGGAACTTGACTGGCCTGCAAAGAGTCCTGACCTCAACCCAATAGAATAGCTTTGGGATGAATTAGAGCGGGGTCTGCGAGCCAGGCCTTCTCATCCAATATCAGTGCCTGACCTCACAAATGTGCTTCTGGAAGAATGGTCAAACATTCCCATAGACACACTCCTAAACCTTGTAGGCAGCCTTCCCAGGCTCATGATTGAAAACCCAAACTGTTCAGATGAATCGTGGACAGGTGGCAACCCTAGTTGGATGGAAACATGCATATCATACCTCATGGCATTGATGGGACCCCTCAGATATGATCTATGAACACAACTTAATTGCAGATCTCCGTGTTCATTTGATAGCTGATCATTGAGTTACTGTCCTCCCAATCTGTCCATTTGAATGGAAAAGGCTGGCAAGTGCATATTACCAAATTAGCAGAGGTAGGATCCTTGGTAATCAAAATCTTCAAAAACTCTTAAGTGTGTCCAGTTATAAACTATGCATCAGAAAGTAAAATGAATGATTCCTGCTGTGGGAGCCAGAATTATTGATGGTTGGTAGGGGATCAAATATGTATTTTACTCACTGAACTGCAACTCAATTTATAACATTTGTTTCATATTTTTTCTGGATTTTTGGTTAATATTCTGACTCTATCTTTTAAAATACACCTATGATAAAAATATAAACCCTTCATTTCTGTGTAAGTGGGCAAACTTACAAAATCTGTAGGTGATAAAATAATTATTTTGCCCACTGTATAACCAACATTTTTAGTTTAGTTTTGTTTTAAGAAGAGTGAGTAGGGTTAGAAACCATGTCAGGTCTGTATCCCCACTTAGGAGATTCACATTTTATATTTGTCCAGGTACATGCAGGTATTTTTAATGATTTCATAGCTGTATTCAATGGGGGGGGGCATAGATTCTACAAGGTGTTGGGAACATTCCTCAGAGATTTTGGCCTATAGTGACATGATAGCATCACGCAGTTGCTGCAGATTTGTCGGCTGCACATCCATGATCCAGCTCCACCACATCCCAAAGGTGCTCTATTGGATTGAGATCTGGTGACTTTGGAGGCCATTGGAGCAGGGTGGATTTGATTTAAATCAAGTCGATTTAAATCATGATTTAAATAATGATTTATATCACTAGTAAAAAGGCTTAATTTAAATCATAATTTTTAAAGGGCAACTGTCATCTCTGTTACGCAGTGCCTCCTCTGACCTGCTGCTGACTCACCGACAGTCCCATTGACTTTAATGGGACAGCTGGTGATGTGGCATTGACACAACAAGGTGAGGGATGTGGCGGCAGCAGGTGAGTGGATGCCCGCTAACAGGCGCTGCCATGATGGATCTGAAATGACAGGTGCTCTTTAAACGTAAGAACTCATTCTTAGCTAGAATCTTTAATAGTTGCAAACAAAATGAAGGTTTCCTATTTAGAATAGTAAGCTGTCAGGTTAGTAATACAGCAATATCAGAACCGATTCAATCATACAGTTTGTAGTGTACATAGACTTGCAAAATAATGGGATAAAGGAATATTCCTGAACTTTGATTTATCTCATGGTAACTGTGAAATTGTGTGAATGCATCAATGCAATGCATGTTATCTCAGCTTGCAGAGCTTGGATTCATTGAATGAGTTTACCAAAAATGTAAATATTGCAGAATATACAGCCTCATGCTACATAACTAAGCTCCATTATGCTAAATTATTAATGTATCTTAAATAGAAAACTATATTTAGATAGATTTTTACTTCAAAGGCATTTCATTAAAATAAATTCCATAAAAATCAAAAAAGCGACTTAAATCAAAAAAATCTGATTTAAATAAAAAAATCGGATTTTTTTGAGTTTTTGAAAAAAAATCATCAATTTTTATCCACCCTGCATTGGAGTACAGTGAACTCGTTGTCATGTTCAAGAACCAGTTTGAGATGATTTGAGCTTTGTGAGACGGTACATTATCCTGCTGGAAGGAGCCATCAGAAGATGGGTACACTGTAGTCATAAAGGGATGGGCATGGTCAGCAACAATACTCTGTTAGGCCGTGGCATTTAAACGATGTTCAATTGGTACTAAGGGGCCCAAAGTGTGCTAAGAAAATATCCCCCACATCAATACACTACCACCACCAGCCTGAACCATTGATACAAGGCAGGATGGATCCATGCTTTCATGTTGTTTACGCCAAATTCAGACCCTATTATCTTAATGTTACAGCTGAAATCAAGACTTATCAGACCAGGCAACATTTTTCCAATCTTCTACTGTCCAATTTTGGTGAATCTGTGCAAATTATAGCTTCAGTTTCCTGTTCTTAGCTGACAGGAGTAGCACCCGGTGTGGTCTTCTGCTGCTGTAGCCCAGGTTCGATGTGTTGTGTGTTCAGAGATGGTAGGCCACATACCATGGTGGTTATTGGAGTTACTGTTGCCTTTCTATCATCTTAAACCAGTCTGCCCATTCTCCTCTGACCTCTGACATCAACAAGGCATTTTCCTCCACACTACTTCCGCTTACAGGATATTTTCTCTTTTTTGGACCATTCTCTGTAAACCCTAGAGATGATTGTGTGTGAAAATTCCAGTAGATCAACAGTTTTTGAAATACTCAGACCAGCCTGTCTGGCACCAACAACCATACTACGTTCAAAGTCACTTAAATCCCATTTCTTCACCATTCAGATGCTCGGTTTGAACTTCAGCAAGTCATCTTCACCATGTCTAGATGCCTAAATGCATTGAGTTGCTGCCATGTGATTGGCAGATTAGCAATTTGTGTTATCAAGCAATTGAATATGTGTACCTAATAAAGTGACCGGTGAGTGTATATAGCAATACACAAACAGAGAGCAGGCTCACCTGAAGGCAGCAAACCCTTTAGGAAGGAAAGGGCTGCTCCCAGGTGAGCCTTCTCTCTGTCTGTGCATTGCTATAAATATCCCATAGTTGGGAAACTCAGATAGCTTGGAGTTAGGGACTACGCTTATCAGAGGTGCTTTGAAGCAGCAATGTGGCTTCCAAACATATTTGCCAACGTATGGGACTAAAGCATCTGTTTTTAACCTTAGTAGTTAAACAGATTCGTTGTTGGCTATCTTGAATGTGTGCTGGGGACCCCCTTTTGTATTTATGATTTATTCTCTTCCCAACAGTAAAATTGAATGCCTTAAAAATAAGGTTAGCAAATGTTTACAGAAGGTCCAGTTTACCTAGATTGGAAGTCCTACAACATTTTCCTGTAGTTTATATTTAATTATTCCAGATCTGCAAACTGAAGCTTCTTGTGTTTGCAGAATACATTGTGAAAGATTTCATAGCAGAAAGCTGGAGTCGCAGTCATCTTGTAAACACGTGGCCAATTTTAGTTTCATGCCAGCTGGTTGGAAACTACAAAGGCCACGAAACAAACAGTGTCAGCTCAGAACATCTTTGCAAGTTTGAAGTTGTTTGCGACCCCTCAGGCAGTTATGAAGTTCAGGAAAATAATCTGAGCTGAGCTGCAGCTATGGTAACCTACGCTGTGCCAGTGGGATTCACAGCTCTGCTTTCATTACTTTGTATACCATTGTGGAGTGTTTTTGCCAGTTTTATTGTAATACATTGAACTTTAGGGCTTTTTTTGCTAGGGAGCTTTACGGCTTTTGTGTATAATTACTGGGGATTAACATGAATCTTTACTGCTAATGTAAACATTAACCTTGAGATAAAGTACAAATAGGTAAGATCTGCTTGTATATTGTTTAGGTTTCTTTGTTCTTACTGTCCTATCAAAGATTTCTAATTAAAAAAGGCATTGCTCCTGTTTACATCCTGGTCACTTGATAATAAAGTTGGGAGGAGGCCAAAGTACTGTTTTGTGTATTGTAAAATGTATTTGAACCATCAACATGGACAGGCATTCACAGGACTTCTTTACTTAAAGTGGTTGTCTACCCTAAAAAAAATAAAAATAAAATAAAAACCTGCAAGACAATAGAATAATGAGCTAGTATGCAACGCATACTAGCTCATTATGAAATACTCACGAAGAGCCAACCGGGCTGCTCGGTCCCCTCTGTGGGAGCGGATATCTTCCCACGGATCTTGCTTCTGGGTACGCAGCTCCGGTGCTGTGACTGGCCAGAGCCGTGAGACGTCACTCCAGCTCATGCGCGTGGGACCCGTTTTTCCCGGCAAGGTCCGGAACTAATGCCGGGCCTTTGCCGGGACATACACGGCGCATGCGCCGGGACATACACGGCGCATGCGCCGTAACGCCACATTGAATTAGAAAGGGAATATCTTCTAAACCGTACAGGCTTAGAAGATATTAATTTTACCTACAGGTAAGCCTCATTCTAGGCTTACCTGTGGGTAAAAGTAAACAAAATGGGTAGACAACCGCTTTAATCCAACACAGACATACAGGAACAAAAGATGATCAAAAATACATAGCTCTACCAAAACAATAAAGAAGTGAACATATTTACAATGTTTCCCCCTACTGGATGGAGAGCAGTACAACACACTAATACATAACACTCTTTCCCCCTAGACCTCAAAATTTTTGAGATAACTGGGAAGGTGAATATTTCTCCTTGGACGCCTAAGGACCACTACTTGAGACAGTTCCCTGAGACCCTCAGTTGGGTGCAATTCTTCTTCTTGTGCTGTGTCAGAGGGACTGAGAGAAACTGGCTCTGAAACAACATTTCCTGGAGGAATAGCACCTGTATCAACCAATGGTTCACCAAGATCTGGCATCCCTGGAATCCCAGTACCAATAGAACCAGCAGCAGGTACAATTCCACCACTTCTTTCTCAGATCTGATCAACGTGCCTTCGTAATATTCTACCATCAGTAATTTGAACTTTGTATGACAAAGGTCCTGTAGCCACAAGTACCTTTGCCGGTATACAACGAGGCCCAGCAGCATAGTTTCTGGCATAGACAGCACTGTCAGGCTCAAACACTCTCACAGAAACATTAGCATCATTTTTAAAATGCAATTCTTGCTTTCCTTGTAACTCCGGTGTCAGATCAGGGTATAAACGTTCCAAACATGTTTTTAGACGATGGTTCATTAGGAGCTCTGCTGAGCTACAACCAGTGTGTGAGCATGGTGACACATGCTGTCGCAGAAGGAAATTTGCAATCTCCATTAACAGTTCTTTTCAATGAGTATTTGGTGGTCTGAACCATATGTTCAGCTTGACCATTTGATGATGGCTGAAATGGTGCAATCGTAACATGTCGAATAAGATTGCTTGCCATAAAGGTTTTGAATTCTGAGGAGGTAAATTGCATTCTATTATCAGACATGATTGTATCTGGCAGCCCATGTGTAGGAAACAGCCTCCTTAAAACTCTTATGACAGTGGCTGAAGTGGGGTATGTAACTGATACAACTTCCAGCCATTTTGAGAAGGAATCAACAACAAAAAAAAACATCTGTCCTTGAAAAGGCCCCACAAAATCTATATGCAACCGTGACCAAGGTGACCTATTCACTTCCCAGAGATGTACTGAGGCTTTAGGTGAAGCATGACGGGTTGATTGACATGGTACACATTTCTGTACCCACTTCTCAATAACTTCATCCATTTTAGGCCACCAAGCATAACTTCTGGCTAATGCTTTCATGTAGACTATTTCAGGATGTCCTTCGTGGAGAGCATGCAGTACTTGTGCTTGTCCTGCCTTTGGAATTATCACTCTGTTTCCCCATAATAGGCAACCTTTATAGGCAGACAGTTCATGTTGGCGCACTAAAAATGGTTTGAACTTCTCTTCAACTTTTGATTTGGGCCATCCCCTCCACACCCAGTTGAGCACATGGGCCAGCACAGGATCTTTAGCAGTCATACCAGCAATGTCTCTAGCATGTAACGGAGGGTTTGGAATGGATTCAAACATGAGAACCTCAGGGATGTTCCTGCAGTGCTTTGTTGATTGTACATTTATGGTCAGCACAAATTCTAAGGTCACCATTTGGCTTCAATACTAGAACTTTTGGGGTACACCACTTAGGGTGTGTTACAGGTTGAAGTATACCTTGCTCCACAAAATGTGTAATCTCAGCATCAATTTTTGGTCTGAAAGCTAATGCAACTTTGCGCGGTTTCATACAAATTGTGGTTACTGTAGGGTCTAATTTGAAAGAAACAGGAGGGCCTTTATACATGCCAAGGCCTTCTTCAAAAACTGCACTAAAGTCCTTTATCACATTCTGTAGAGTAACTGGAGATACATTATGAACTCCCGATAATGAAATTCCAAGGGGTTCTAACCACTCTCTACCCAGCAAACTTGCTCTTTGTCCCTTAGTAATTATTAAGCGTATGCATCCTCCGAAATGTACATATTTCACTGGTACAAAGCAAGCACCCTTAACTTCCACAACTTGTTTTTTGTAGTCTACCAACTGGATAGCACAGAGTGCTACTGAAGGAGCACTGTGAGGCCATAATGAAGTAAATGTTTTTTTTTTTTAAATCAAGGAGTATGCACACCCTGAATCTACTTCTATTTTGCATGGAACATCTTGTAACACAATCTCGGTGTAAATCTTCAGTCCTGATGAAGAGTTTTCCACTTTATACACATAGTCATTTGTATAAACACCTGTAGAGGTTTCATCATTCGGAACAACAATTGGCACATTAATGGAGTGTGCTGCCATTGGTATTGTATTCACATTTGTAGACTTATCTTTAGTCTGACAGACTGTCTGTATGTGACCTGTACATTTGCACGAGTAACCAACTGCATTTCTAAAATGACATGCATTATGCCTGTGTTTCCCACTGCAGCTGTAACAATTCCCTGTAAATGGAACTGCGACATCAGTGTGTTGTGGTCCTTTGATCTAACTTTTACCCCTGCCACTCGATTTATATCCAGTGAATTATCTTTGCTGGAGGCAGGTTGAATTTTTTTTGAATGAAGGTATGCAGCCTCATATGCAAGCGCGCTTCCCCTTGTGTGGTAATAAAAGTTCTGTTCTGTTTGGCTAGAAGTCTCCTCTGCAGTGCTTCATCTTCTACTCCACACATTAGCCTGTCCCTTAGCAAGGATTCTAAACTGGCACCAAAATTGCAATTTTCAGATAGCGTGCACAGTTCTGCAATATATGCTGCAATGCTCTCACCCGGTTGTTGGTTTCATCTGTTGGAATGGAAACGCCTCACTGTTTCAGATGCAGTCGGTGAAAAATTATTTTTTAACAGTGCCAGTGTTTCCTCATAAGGGCAGTCTTTTGGTTTAGCAGGAGATATCAGTGAGCAGACAATATGAAAAGTCTTAGATCCAATAACACTCAGTAACACAGCTCATTTCTGCACAGCATCGACCACCTTATTAGCTTCCAGGAAAAACTCTAACATGTCAGCATAATAGTCCCATGAGGATGGATTAGCCACATCAAATTCCTCCATATGTCCCAGAGAAGCCATTCTGGAGATATTTATAGGTGTGTCTCTAAAACACAAGTTTCAATTCTTCACTTGAGCTGATTACCTGTGTTTTTGCAGCGTCCATTCACTGAATTCCCATCCTCGTCGCCAGTTTTGTGTATTTAAAAATGTATTTGAACCATCAACATGGACAGGCATTCAAAGGACTTCTTTACTTAATCCAACACAGACATACAGGAACAAAAGATGCTCAAAAATACAAAGCTCTACCAGAAAAATAAAGAAGTGAACAAATTTACAATGCTTCACCCTACTGGATGGAGAGCAGTATAACACACTAGTACATAACATACTGAGCCTTGGCTAGTGGTGGCGTGGCTCTGTACAGCCCATGCTGCTTGCTGGCTGGAGAATGGTCTTATTGTCCAACAACTGCAGCCTCAAGCTGCCGTGACGTGCACCTCGGTTCCTCAGTCCAACATAAAAACATCATAAAGCCATAGATGTTCCGATATATGCAAAGTAAAAAGAAATCTACTGCTCTCTGTATGATTTCACAATTTATTAGTATAAAAATAAATGCACTCACATGCAAAGGCACTTAGACCAAGTGCCAAGTTTCCAAACATGTATACTCCACAATGTGTGTGGTGACATTCAGCTATAGGTGGTTGCTGCTGGCGTGACGCGCACCGGTTTCCCGCACGCGTATCGTTCTAGGCGGGACTTCTTCAGCGGATCGCTGAATCCACTGATCCGCTAGCCCCACCTAGGACGATATGCGTGCAGGAAACTGGGAGGTGCACATCACGTTTGGAAATGTTTGGAAACTTGTTTGGAATACATGTTTGGAAACTTGGCACTTGGTCTAAGTGCCTTTGCATGTGAGTGCATTTATTTTTATACTAATAAATTGTGAAATCATACAGAGAGCAGTAGATTTCTTTTTACTTTGCATATATCGCAACATCTATGGCTTTATTATGTTTATATGCTGGACTGAGGAACCTAGGATCTGGAGGATCAGCACATAAGAGATATCTATCTCTCTCCCAGTTGTGGGAAAGGCTTGAATGACCTGTCTGGTTCACCCAGGGGTCCATGCAAGGAGGTGAGCAGCCTGTGTGATTTATGGTGGAGGTTTTTTCACGTGGTCTTGAATCCATTCCATTGAGGTCAACTGTCACCCTGTGGTGGATCCCTGTCCTGCAATTTATCTCTCTGAATCATGGACTATGGACTTTTTTACTTAATTTTTTTACTTAATTTATTAATTTTAGCTTTTAGTGAGCGCTGCACTGTTATTTCTTGTATATACTGGCACTAGGATTTGTAATATTGACATAGAGTGTTCAGCTGCTAATAGTTTAATAATTATTTTTATTTATATAATTATTTATTTATTTATTCCTTGCGCTTGATTTTTCCATTTAGGTGGGAAAGTAGCATTGTTCATAATGCAGACCCTATGCTGCCTTTTATAGCAAATTCTAGCAGTATTTTTTACTAATGTAATCACAGGACACAAAGGATGAAACTTGTGCAAAATGAAACATTTTGTGCAAATTTTAAAAAAACTTTTAATTGTGGTTGGACAACATGATGATGACCTGACAATAGGTCTACTTCAGTGTTCCAGTAAATTATTGGGGAAAAGTGGACATAGGAAACCTAAATAACTTTAAGTCTTTGAGTCCCGCCACCCTCTTCTAGTCCAGGGGGTCTCCAAACTATGTCCCGCTGCAAGAGTTTATCCGGCCCTCTGATGTAAGAGGGGACGCTGACAGGGACCCTGATGATGTTTCTTATTTCTATTGTTTCTGATGTAAGGGGGGAACTCTGATTGGAACTTTCATGTATAGAGGGTTTCTGATGTAAGGGGGACTAAAGTGTAAGGGGGGACTACAATTTACTGTAAGGGGGATTTTGATGGGCTCAATTTTGGAATTTCTTTGCTTTGTTTGCTGAATATTTTTTCTAAATCATATAACGCTGATTACAAAAAAAATACAAATAAAACATACTGTATTCATTTAATTAAATGTGCTTTTTTTTGGCCCGCCAATATTTGTAAAATATACGATGTGCCCCTTGTGCTGAAAAGTTTGGAGACCCCTACTCTAGTCTATGATTTTCAGTACTATAACAAATGAAAATGAAATTGCTTTGCACAGATAGATAGATAGATAGATAGATAGATAGATAGATAGATAGATAGATATTTTCCAGTTCAATAAAATCTAAGCTAGTTTAAAAGGTAGGAAACAGTAAATCTATAATTTCTAATTTTTAAATCTCTTTTGAGCAAAGCTGGAGGAGTCAACGGATGAGTAATTCTGACAAGAACATTGTGTTGAAATGCATGTATTGTGAATCATTACAGGCAGTTGGATACTTGTAAATGAAGTCAAGTAGATGACAGTATATAAATCACCCAGCAGCTTCTTCTGTTTCCTTGGGACTCCAGTATCAAGATTTTTGCATCTGAACCCCAAACTCTGCCCAGCTATACAGGAATTATCAGTATATCTCACCCTCTGTATTACATTGATTTTACAGTCTAGAAAATATGACAGAGGTTTTGCAATTCATTCTGCTGGACAAATATAAAATACAAATTCAAAATGGTGCACTGTTCCTTTGAAATGAATGTGAAAACCAACCTTAAATTGATCCGACAAATGATATGAAAAGCAATAACGCGCAGAAGACGCCATTTTTGGGGAAACCTGTCGGGTGGAGACCACGTGTGACATCATCGCGGCTGGCTGGACGGGTGACACCACGGCTGGCTTGTTTTTAACTCTTTATTTCTTTGCCTCAATAACAATTCATGTTATAGAAACATGCTTTCTGTGAAGCTTCAGCTGTGGAGATTGAGTGTGAGTTGTTTCTTATCTCTGTAATCAAAATGCATAGGATTTGGTAAGAGGCCATCTGCTTACACTTAGGAGCACCTTTTGCCACACTGGAGCACCTTTGGAGTGATATTGTGTTGTGAAACACTGAGCACTTTTATATTGGCACTTTCTCAGAGGACTTTATTCATACCCATTTCAGTTTTCATTATATGTTTAAATGCCTTTTTGAAAATTTTATTTATACTGCACTTTGCAAAATACATCAGTACTTGCACTTTATTGCTTCTTATTTGGAACTTTATATTGTTAGATCAATTTAAGGTTGCATGCCACATTCATTTGATTTAAAGAGATAGTGCACTTTTTTGCATCTGCACTTTAATGCTTTTCATATTGCATTTGCGCTTTATTCATGCATATTACCAATGGAATGGCACCCTAAATAAGAATTGGTAAATAAATGTGGCTGCCCCTTTAAATAAGTGAATATATCGCCTGCACATGTGAAACAAATAAAAATAAAGGATGGCGCTCACAATGCTGAATAAATGCAGTAATTAAGTGACATTCTAATATTCATATGACTTCATGTGGCCATGAAGATAAACAGTAATGTCATATATTGGTGATAGGTAAAAAATTGGAAAATATAGTCATGTATAAACAAAGTAACAAAATGAAAAAATGTCCAATGGGATAATTCTCGACACCAAATAAGTGATTCAGTATGGAGATATCTTCTAATCTTTCACCACTGGTGCTCAAGTAATTGATAACAACTCACCAGAGGTGTTTAACCCCCTTTTATAGGAAGGTCAAATAATGCTTTTGATAACCAGTATGGTTCCTCAGCTGTGACCACTCCACTCTGGTACTCCCTCTAGGTGTGGCTTGGATGGGTGAAATAACTCCACAGGAGACACAATTAAAAACATTCCATAGTGCAGTAGGTTTATTTGGTGATTATAAAAGTAGGTAAAAAAGATTTTGCACTCACATGTCACTGTGCCTGAACCCGGCACTAGGTGTGTGCAGCATGTGCAGATAATGCCTGTTGCTCAGGCACTGGCGTGCGAAGACGCCAAGTACGGTGAAACGGACGTCGGAGCGGGAGATTCATCACTTCCGGGTCCCGAGTGACTTCCAATCTGGCCTGCTAGTGAAAGTGAGGCGTTGATCGCATGCCAGCACTGGAGCAACAGGCATTATCCGCACATGCTGTACACACCTAGTGCCAATTGCCAATTTACATAGATACACGACAGCTCTCTGGTTTTGTGATTGGCTGCTCAGGCCCTAAATGCTGCACCGTGGAAAAGGATAAGAGAGTGTCGTGTATTTCTCCATTCCCAGAAATACTGGCGATCTCTTATGTGGGCTGGTGATGGATCAGAGAAATGGAGCATTGAGTGCAAATTATTTATATGCTGCTGGAGAGTCAATAAGTAAAGGCCGCTTTCACACAGGGTGTACTATACCATGTGCCTATTCAGGGCTGTGTTTACCCACACAGGGATGCACAGGTGTTCCATGCATTTCTGTTCAGGCCGTCCAATATATATCAATTGGGACACAGTGGTTGCACAGATACAACCGCTGTGTCCCAATATGATATCTGTGTGGGTGCCAGTGTGTGTGTCTGTGAACACAGATAGTGTGAATTTGGGGACAAGCACCTGTGTCCACATGGATATCCTATTGGGACACAGCAGTTGTGTCTGTACAGCCGGACAGGGACATTATCTTGCTGAAAGAGGCCACTACCATCAGGTAATACCATTTCCATAAAGGGTGTACTTGGTCAGCAACAATGTTTAGGTAGGAGGTACATGTCATTGTAATCTCCACATAAATGGCAGGACTCAAGGTTTCCCAGCAGAACATTGCCCTAAACATCACACTGCCACCGTGATTCATTAGACCAGGCCACCTTCTTCCATTGCTCTGTTGCCAATTCTGATGCTTATGTGCTCATTGTCCATTTGGCTGGGGACATGAGCCATCATGGGCCCCCTGACTGGTTTGCAACTACGCAGTCCCATGCACAACAAGCTATGATGCACTGTGTGTCCTGACACCTTTTGTATCAGTACCAGCATTAACTTTTTCAGCAATTTGAGCTACAGTAGCTATTCTATTGGTTTGCACTACACAGGCCAGCCTTCGCTTCCCATGTGCATCAGTCAGCCTTGAATGCCCATGATCCTGTCACCAGTTTGTCAGTTTTTCTTCTTTGGACTACTTTTGGTAGGTCTTGACCACTGCAGACTGGGAACATCCCACAACAGTTGACCCAGCCATTTAGCCATTACAATTTGGTCCTTGTCAAAGTTGCTCAAAACCTTTACAAATGCTTTGCAGGGAAACAAAAAAACAGCACATCCCCGCTGACAGGACAGAGTTCTGTATTGTTTACATTGAGCTCTGTGCTGTCTTTCTCCTCCCCAATCAGTGGGTGCTGGTGGTCATCCACTGGCCAGCACCCGCTGATTGGATTGTGATGTGACTAATCACAGCACAGGGGCATGCATGCACCCCCCCCACCCGGAAGTGCACCTGCTCTGCTGCCATACTGATATATGAGGTGGTCGGCAAGTGGTTAAAGCATAGTCTTTGATAACTCTCATGGGCTGCAATGAATTGTTTGAAAGCATCCTCTAGTTGCAGTACCTCATGAAAAGGTTGCGAAAGGGATTACATGCAATCAACTGTTTTGTACCAAACGTCAGTGTTTCTCACCATTTTTTATTCAGGGCACCCTTTAAAATTATGCTCAATCTTGAGGTAGGTACCCCGCTCAAAATGTAAAAAACTAAACTTATAGTTTTACATAATGCAGTGAAATAGTGAAGTCGACACATGTAGGACACCCAACATGAGACGTGATTTATTCTTACAAAGCAAATACACCTTTGCACACTGGTACTGACTAGTTGTCCAGCATTTCTCTTCTCCCTCAGTTTTTCTCCCCATTAAGCTAATGTGATCCCAGTGCTGACAGAAAGGAGCAAACAAGGATGTCCTCAGGTGCCCAATGTCCTCCTCAACCTATGACATCATTGGCTGTTAGAATGCTAGAAGCTGGCCTGCACAGTGCCCAATGCTGCATAATTAAAGTGGAAGTAAACTCTTGTTTTGCACTTGTACCTACAGGTTAGCCTATAATAAAGCTTATCTGTAGGTACCATAAATATCTCCTAAACCTGCACTGTTTAGGAGATATTTACACTGCATGCAGCTGATGTCACAAGCGCATGCGCTCTGAAGGGACGGCATACCCGTACCATCCCTTCAGAGTCCTGTGCAGAGGTTCATGACTCCCGTGCGCATGCAGGGGAGTGACGTTATCACAGCACAGCCAATCAGATGGTCGGAGCACGCGAACCCGGAAGGAAGACCGGGTGAAGATGGAAGCCCCCTTAGCAGCCACAGCGTGCCGCTAGAGGGCTTTGTTCTAAGGTAAGTATTCCAGAATTTGCTAGTATGCTATGCATACCAGCACAATATGCCTTTACTTTGTATGGTTTTTAAAAAAATGGTGTGGTCTACTACCGCTTTAAACCTTTGGCTTTGTGTAACTAAAAAAGGAAGGCTTCATCCATCTGCTGGCTTCTTGACAATTTCTGGGCAATTTGAGGTAATTTTTAGGCATTTTGCCAAGGTACCCCTGAAGAGCTCTGAAGGCAGCCCATGGTGCCACGGCACCTTTGTTGAAAAAGGCTGCCATAAGTGAATAACATTAACCAGCAGTTTCTTAGACTCATAATTATATTAAACCCTCCAAGTTGGTTTAACCAAGCGTTACCCTGTCTGCTTAGTTCCTGATCTGGAAGGAACCAAGGTTGCCAACCCTCAGTAAATTTACTGATGGTGCAGTGCTCTGCGCCCCAAGCCCACCCTTTTTTGAAGCCAATTAGAGCCTCAGGCTCTAATCATGTGCTTTGAGAAAAAAAAAACCCCCGTTGGAATCCATGCTTCCAGTGTCCTGCATTTAGAATAGGGGCCGGGCGCATGGATTAGGGGGCTTCGTCCCATATGGACGGGCCGCCACTGCTGTGACATTGTGCTAACAATGAACGAGTTAAAGTGGTTGTAAAGGCACAAGGTTTTTTACCTTCATGCATTCTATGTGCAGCAGCCCCCTCAATACATACTCTTGATCCAGCGATATCCCGAGAGCCTTGCCTCTTCGGGTACTCGCACTCGTGATTGGCTTTTGGCAGCAGTGGGAGCCATTGGCCTCCACTGCTGTCAATCACAGCCAGTGAGCCAATCAGGAGACGGAGGGGACAGGGTTGAGCCACAGCTCTTTGTGTGAACAGAAGCACAGAGCCGTGGCTCAGGAGCATGTCTGCTTGGGTGCCCCCACAGAAGCGACCTGAGAAGAGGAGGATCTGGGCTTCTGCATAGAGGGCATTAAGATAAGAACCCTCTGCTTTAAGAACCACTTTAAGCCAGATTTCTTTGGGTTGCAGAGTTGAGTTTAGCTAAAACAATATATGGAAATGTAAGAAAATGGGATAAAGCAACTATGATGCAAGGGGGCACTGAAGGGAAAAATAAACATTTTGTCAGGTAAGGAGCAGCTGTTATAACTGCTTCAAAAAGGGCCTTACTTTTAGACCCAAGAAAAAAAACTGTACTGAGAACAATACTGTATGTTAAAGCAGCTCATAACTATCTTCAGTCACAAAGTATAGAATTAATCCTGCACAGTTTGTGTCATGATGCAAATAGCATGCTTTTAGCTCATGTTTTATTTCATTACATCTTTTGTAAGCCAGCAGTTTCCAATGCACACTGTATAACAAGCTAGGAATTAATTATATGCTTGCTTGAACTTAGTGAGTCAACTCCCACACTGCTGGGGTCCAACCGACACAAAACTGCCCCATCCTGCAACTTTCCAGTGATGAGAATGCTTAGCCTATTCGGTCATATGACCAGAAGGATTAGACAGCGAAAAAATCAAATGATGAGCGTACCAGAAGCAGGCCAAGACAGGATACAGCCTCCATTTATTACACTGGTGCACAATGTACTACCTTTAGATGCTTTACCTCAAAAGAGGGTGTGGTAAAAGTATAATTTTCTTTAAAAGACAACTATTAAAGGGAAGTTTTAATGGCCTGACAATATATTAGACTTAAGAATTTATTTTTTACTGTTTTAAAATAAGTTTTTAAATTGACTTTAAATATTTTTACCATATGTGTTCTTATCTTCACATTACATATTCGGGTTCTTCCTACTGCTTTGAATGCTAAATATTAGTTTCTACGTTACTGCTCCTTTTCACAATGAAGGAATAATTAAAAACAATGTACTGCCTGACTTCTGTCACCTAAAGTTGCTCCCCTATCAGCTGCCTGACCTCACACACGGGTTGATTTACTAAAGGCAGATAGATTGTGCACTTTGCAAAGTGCAGTTTGCTTCACTTTGCAAGTGCAATTGCTGTAGAGCTTAGTAAATGAGGTAAAGCTTCACTTTGCAAAGAATACCCAATCATGTGCAAGGAAAATAAAAAATAATTAAAAAAAAACAGCATTTTTGCTTGCACATGATTGGATGATGGAAGTCAGCAGAGCTTCTGCTCATTTACTAAGCTCTGGAGCAACTGCGCTTGCAGAGTGCCACTGCACTTTGCAAAGTGCACAGTCTATTTGCCTTTAGTAAATCGACCCCAACGTCTCCTAGCTTCTCAATGTACAACGTGTGAGATTATGCAGTTGAAATAAAGTTACAAAAAATGTCCTCCAGGCCACATGTCATCTCAATGTCAACCCAGTAGAACTCAAAGGACCAAAACAAAAGAATAAACATCATAAGGGAGCTGCAGGTATCTACTTCTTATATAATCAAAAACATAAAAACTAAAAACCTGACTGAGGCCCATCCTCTCAATATTGAAAATTGAAGAGTGTACACAAAGCCAGGGCGGGAATTTAAAAAATTATAAAGGATCCCCAAGAGACAGTTCTTGACATGGATTATTCTTTATTTACCCATTAGAAAATGTACCAACACAATAAAAATATATTATTGGCTAATTATTAAAAACAACAGCAGCTGTGAAAGGCTCCCCCAAGCCAGCACATAATAAACCTTATTATAATAGCTAAACCTATTCCTGAATATTCCTACACAAAGAATCATATGTATTTTTCTCCTAATCCCCCAGTTGTCCCAAGGATGTTGCTGTGAAAATTATAACTTAAAGCGGTAGTAATCCCATGCATTTAACAGGTTAAAAACCAGTCACATTTCCGGCACATGCTGGAAACATAACTCTCCCATTGGTTGTGCTCTAAACCATACTGTCAAACCATCCAATGGCTGGTGTCATAGCTGATCACATGTGCAGCATCATGGCAGTTGTAGATTAAACAGAGGCCAAGATGGCAGCTTCCTTGGCTGAAAATGATAGGAGGGTTTACTACCACTTTAACCACTTCCTTACTGGGCACTTAAACCCCCCTCCTGCCCAGACCAATTTTCAGGTTTCAGCGCTGTCGCATTTTGAATGACAATTGCGCGGTCGTGCGACATTGTACACAAATAAAATTGATGTCCTTTTTTCCCCACAAATAGAGCTTTCTTTTGGTGGTATTTGATCACCTCTGCGGTTTTTATTTTTTGCGCTATAAACAAAACCAAGAGCGACAATTTTGAAAAAAGAACAATATTTTTTACTTTTTGCTCTAATAAATATCCCAAAATAAAAAAAAATAAAAAAATTATTTATTGGGTTTGGCCGATTTATATTCTTCTACATATTTTTGGTAAAAAAAATCGCAATTGGCGTTTATTGATTGGTTTGCGCAAAAGTTATTGCGTCTACAAACTATCGGAATTGATTTATGGCGTTTTTATTATTATTATTTTTTTTACTAGTAATGGCGGCGATCTGCGATTTTTATCAAGACTTTGATATCCGGGCGGACATGTCGGTCATTTTTGACACTTTTTTGGGACCAATGACATTTATTCAGCGATCAGAAATTTAAATGTCCACTGATTACTGTATAAATGTCATTGGCAGTGAAGGGGTTAACCAGCAGGGGACAGTGAAGGGGTTAACAATGTTCCCTGGGTGTGTTCTAACTGTGGGGGGGATGGGCTGGTCGGGACATAACAGATCTAACTGATCCCAGTGACAGGGATCAGTAGATCTGTTTGTCCCCTGTCACAGAACGGGGAACCGCCGTGTTTACATCGTTGGTTTTAGACATTATTTAGTGATTTTAATATAATTATTTGCAGAAATAAATGCATTCATTACAGGTACTCATACTCAGTGGCAGCCGCTCCATTAGGGGTGCAGGGGCGCCGCTCCACTAATCCATGCTCCCGGCCCCTAATCTACATGCAGGGTGCCGGACACATGGATTTCATTGGGTTTTTTTATTTTTTTGAAGCACATGATTAGAGCCTGAGGCTCTAATTGGCTTAAAAAAAAGGTGGGCTCGGGGCGCATAGGACTGCGCCCTTAGACCACCCAATTGTGTGACATTAGCAAATTAATTTTCGCTAATGTCTTCTGTATATGTATATAAAATATTACACAACATTTTCCTGCTTCTCCTCCTGGCCAATCAGGAAACGGGTCCTGAGACCCGATTGGCCAGGCAGCCTCAGGACTCCCGGGCCAAATGGGTCTAAGGACCCACTTCCTATTCGGCCGGAGGAGAAGCAATGGGCTGGCTCTTCCCTCAGCAAGCTGCAGCAGGTGGAGGAGCAGCTTCCAGGAGCCCTACCCCGGATACAGCATCACCTCCTAAGGTAAGGACATGGATGGCCGCCTTCCTGTAAGACCCATCCGGGGGAGGGGGGGTGCTAGTGAGGGGACCAGGGGCAGCTTCCAGAAGCCCACACTACCTCTGATCATGGCCCGACATCCAACCACTGCATTCACGTCCGTTTTCCACACGAGGAGGGGGGTGGCTTTTGTGCGAGTGAGGGGAGCAGGATTGTTTGCCGCACCCCCCCAAAATATTGATCACCAGCTGCCACTGCTCATACTGTATAGCACCGTCAATTTACGCAGCCCTTTACATATATATTTAACACTTACATCAGCCCTTGCCCTCAAGAATCTTGCAGTCCAAGGTCCCTAACTCACATTCATAAATACGCAGACAGACAAGAACCAATTAACCTACCAGCTGGTCTTTGGAGTGTTGGGGTAAACTGGAGTACTCAGAGGAAACCCACACAGGTACAGGGAGAACGTACAAACTCATGGCAGGTAGTGTCATGGTTAGGGTTCTAACTGACGTCCCTAGTGCTACTAGGAGGAAGAACTAACCACTTAGCTATTGGGTTGCCCTCAAGTATTTAGTTGTTGCAGCATTCACTAATTACTTCTTAATATGTACATTTATAATTTTGAGAATTTTGTTTCATTTGCGATAAGAGGGGTTTCTATATATTTTGAATTTCATGATTATATGTACCCAGTGACTCCAGATGGGCTTGGGGTTTTTAAAGTTCTTTACAGTTGAACAAATAACAAGCAGGCATGCATGAAAGACAAAAAATATTCTGTTGTATTTAAGCCTGTTCAGATATGGGTTGAGCAGATTAGAATTCCTTTTGCAGGTAAACCACGTACCCACTCTTCTGCTCATTATCATCTGCCTCACACAAAAGCTGGGAACTGACATCATTTTGATTTGGCCATATACCTTGACAGTTCCTGATCACATACTTACATTGATACCTCGAGAGCACATAAATATTAGAGTAAATCCGGTTAGGGTGCCTCATCCAAATTGGATATTACGAAATATACGGTAGACCAGATCCCAACTGATACCCGAAAGGCAAAGGGAATGAAGGGGTTTGAGAAAATCTGGACTATTACGGCACCATTATAATGGAATAAACATGGGATATTCTAAAAAAGGCTAAATTTATTGATACATGAGGATAAAAAGTATCTAGAATATTACAGATACAGAAATTAAAAACAGATTCTCACCAGAATGCATTATTCCCCAATAGAGGGGGGTGGCATAGTGTTTTCAAGCCACGGATATCGGTAAGTCTCTACATGTTTCGTGGAATATAATCCACTTCTTCAAGACAGATATCTGTGGTAATAAAGACATAATGTAAGACACCAACAATAGTATTACATCAATACATTGAAAAATGACTGTACATAAATGGGGAAAGTAGGTAGCTGGCTTACTCATGCATCCGGTCCCACCAGGGGCGCGGTGTATAAAACCAATGTTCCCCGTCGGCAGAGAGGGGGTAATGAAAGGAGGGTCAAAAGGGAAATTTATCTGAAAAATGTAATGTATATATATGTATATATATATATACATATGTATCTCCTAGTTGGTCCATTAAAAGAGATGAGCAAGGGGGGGGATGGAGAGGAAGTACAGGGGGG
>BLSH010494755.1:155686-171999 GCA_018402905.1 Glandirana rugosa
GTCCCCTTTTTCTACACCCCTCGTGGCGGTAAAAGAGCTCGTTACGCAGTTGTTTGTGTCGCAGGGGTCTGTAAAAGATGTTGTTTAAAGGTGTTGTTTAGTAGGACTCCGAATCGTCATACCCAATAACTTAGGTAAGAATTGTGAAAGGGTTTCCGTCTCGTAAAATTTACGGAAACGGTTTCCCCTTTGAAAAACCTAGATATGGGACCTGTGACTGTGGACCACCGGAGTTCCTCCTTGACCTCCAGTTGTGGGAGGAAATTAGGCGGGAGCAGCAGCCTCTCAGATATGCATTGATTCCTGGATTGATTTTTCTCTTCAGGGATCATTGCATGTAATGTTATAATTTATTTATCCACAAGCGCAGATTTTGTTAGCACACAAATGAACCAGAGGGCCTATTCAAAAAGTCCCAGCATGGGCGGATTAAAGGAGGGTGTTGACCTCCAGTTCCTCCTTGAGGCCACCAGGTGTCAGTGTCCAGGGTATAGATCCAAAAAGTTTCCCCTTTGGCAAAGGCATTTAAAATGCTCTGCCTTTGGGAAAGTGTTAAGAATGGATTCAATAACCCATACTGCTAAGCCTCAGGATGATTTGTTGTGGAAATTTGTTGTAGAAAATGTCTGGGGACGCTGTGTTTGTTGACGCATTGCTCGAGAAAATGGCGGTGCTCCCCACATCTTTTTCCCCTGATACTTCTCCCGACATAAAACAACTCACAGGAGCAAGATAGGCAGTATACAACAAAATCTGTAGATCAGTTGTAAAGTTTTGTGGGATAAGTCTTGCCCTTAACTGTGAAGCTCTTTAGCTCCTGGGTGGCATGTTTGCAGGTCAGACATTTTGGCCGTACGGCATTGGTACATGTTTTTAATGGAAATAGGCTCAGGGGATGGGTATTAGACTTAGGGCTGTGTTTCAATTTGCTAGGGGCCAATGCGTTTTTTACATTCTGAGCTTTTCAGTACAAAATGTAGGGTTTGGAGGAAAGAGATGATTTAAGGTGTGGGTCTTCCAAAAGAATGGGCCAATTTTTCTTGAATATATGTTCCATTATTTGAATTTAACATGAAACTGTGTAATACATCTGGTAGGTTGTGAGATAGGTATCTAGGAATTTTTGGGATTGGTTTGATTGTCAGGGAGATAATCAGAATATGCTTGTTCTATAAGGGACATAAGGGATATCTTATCTCTCTAGTACAATTTCTTTGTAAACAATAGAATTGGCTTTTGGAGATATTAGATAGAGTGATTGCAGCTGTTAAAATGTAAGAATGAATTCCCAGCTGTGGGTTTTACATACTTTTTGGTGAGGATTTGGCCATTATTGTGATACGGTTAAAGGTCCAAAAAGGCTAGGTTATTGGCATCTTGTACCAAGGTGAAGGACAGGCTGTAATTGTTAGCATTGCAATGGTGGACAAATTCTTACAGTAGGGGCTCTGGGCCATCTCAGATGACAATGATGTCATCTATATAGCTTCCATAGAAGATGATATTCGAAATATAGGGATTGTTACACCATACGAAGTTGGATCCAGAGCCCCAAGTATGGTTTGCATGACAGGGGCAAAATTTGTCCCATAGCAGTCCCAGTGACCTGCAGAAAATAGTCTCCGTCAAACTCAAAGTAATTATGAGTCTAACAGAACTCTGTGGCTTCAACTATGAATTGGACCTGTTTGGAATTGAGAAGGGGATTTTCTACGAGGAAATGAGTGACAGGTCGAAGTCCCACCTTATGTGGAATCAAGGTATAGAGTGAATTTATGTCCAGGGATGTATGTGGGCTCCCAGGTGAAGCTGGCCAGCATCTCCAGAAGATGTCTCTGATGTAGGCTGGAAGATTTTGCACTAGAAGCTGTAAAAATTGGTTTATACAAAGGGAAAATGAGCTGGTGATGCTCTCCATGGCCGCTACTATGGGCCTACCCAGGGGAGTTTTTGTGAACTTTAGGTAAAGGGTAAAAATAATGGGTGGAATAAAACTCCCTATTGAAAAAAGAGAATTCTTGTTTATTGATCACTCCTGCCTCATGTGCCTTTTTGATGAGGGATTGTGCTTCGGCAGTGAATCTAGGTAATGGGTCATTATGTAGTTTTTGATATGCGTGAGAGTCAGACAATAGACAATTCGTTTCTGTAAGGTAGTCCACCCTGATTTGGACAACTATACCACCACCACCCTTGATTTTATGAAGGGGTGATGGTTATGGGAGAGATGATTAAGAGCTTGTATTTCACATGTAGTAAGGTTGCAATATTTGTGATGAACTATTTTAGTCTGATTGCACATATTTAAAATATCAGTCTAAACGACCTGGTAAAATGTTTGTGAATATGGTCCTTTAGCATGTACCCAATGAAGACTGGCTTGGGCCTTAAGGCTGTATGTTGTACAGGAGAAGAGGTAGATAGATGCTGCATGGAAAGAGCCAAATCTTCATCCTCATCATCCAAATACAACTCCTCCAATAATCCCAAACCTACAGGGTCAATGTCATCCGAAAAGCAAAATTTTCTTTTTTCTCTGCGAGGTTTGGGAGAAAGCATATTCTCAGAAGTGAAATGAGAATTTGATTTCTGAGGAGTAGCGGCACCTGGACATGTGTGTGTGTTGGATGATTTAGACACAGAAGGCGGAGCTGTGTTGGAATGACCAGAAGGCTCAGGTCTGGTACTCCCAGATGGGACTTGCAATCTAGGCACTGGACGACAAGCCAGAGAGGTATAGGTAATGGGGCATTCTGTGTTGTGCTGGATGGGGGGTGGGCCCTATGTGATTTCTTCCAATTGAACAGGGTGTTGTAATCTTAGTCATCTAGGTCTCTCCGGATTTTACCTAGTTTTGTTTGGGTCAGTTGGTCTTCATTCATTTTGGTGTGTTTTTTAAGGGTTAAAAACCATTGTAAAGGTAATTGAGGTCTAAATTGAGTTAAGGTCTGTAACAGGGATGTTACTTGATGTTGAAAACCATGATACTTCTGCTCTTGCTGTTTTATGATCACTTTTATCCATTTACGGGTGCAAAACTCAGATATTTGGAACCATTCCTTTTCTAAATATGATGAAAGAAAGGAACATGTTTTTAATATCCTCAGCCCCCTGGGGGAAATGGTGTGAGATATGTAATATGACAAAAGGAATTTGTCCCACCATTGGTGGTGGCTGAATAAATTGTTGTAAACTTAATGCAGCACTTTTTATAGGCAGATCTGGACAGAGAGTGGTGTTGTGGAAAAAAAAAGGAGAAAACAAGTATGGTATATAATTCTTCAGGTATTTGGCAGATTCTAAAGTGCAAATAATAGTGCGCTTATTCACATATCAACAACAATAATAACCTAAGCATATAAAATCAAAAAGTGACAAAAAAACACTATATATTCCATATATATATTAAAGTGCAAAAGTGCTCCTGTGCAAACAAAACAATAAAGTCCCAAAAAGTCTTTCTTTTTTTCCTTTCTTTTTAATCCATATGTGTGCAGTAGTAATGTAATCCGACAGTGTTCACACACCTCCACCCTTCACCTCTGTGAGAAGTGGCCGCTCACCTTAATAGAAGACCCACCAGAGTCAGTAAAAGCCTTGTATATTTATATCTTTCACATATAACGATCAGCAAGCACAGACCAGGTCACAGTTCATACTGCTGCCACACTCTCCTGGATAATGCTCAATATAGTAGAGAAACAGATCATTGCGCAATATTGTTTAAGAAGATCAGCATTTATTGATAAAAACAGATATCCACTCACATTTTGATCATCTTGACTGTTAGCCCACAAACATATATAAACTTCCCATGCTGAGTCTTCGCCTCCTCACCACTCTATCTCAGTGTGCGACACACCGGGGATTGACATCACCAAGTTCCACATGACGAAAGCTGGAATGATTTTTTTCTACAACATCATCCGTAGGGGTTCAGTCCTGGAGGGAGTCTGTACAGACTTGCACTTTTATATATATATAGAATATACAGTGGTTTTTTGTCACTTTTTGATTTTATATGCTTAAGTATTTATTGTTGTTCATATGTGATTAAGCGCACTATTATTTGCACTTTAGAAATTTATGGAAGGTTGTAGTTTTACCCTTTGAATAGTTGCAGCTGTTCCTACTCCTCTAATTAGAAGTTGATTACTTTTCTAATTAGTCATAGCAGCACACAAGTTTTTTATCCAAGTATTTGGCAGATTCATTGTCATGAGTTCCATTGTGGTAATAGCTTAAAAAGGGTACTCAGTGCACCAGAACAGGTAAAATATACATATAGGCATATGCTGAAATGTCAATGTAAAACAAGTACAGATATTATAAGCATCAATATAAACATTATTAAAGTGGTTGTAAACCCTTTACAACCACTTTTACGTACAGGTAAGCCTATAATAAGGCTTACCTGTAGGTACCGTGAATATCTCCTAAACTTGCACGGTTTAGGAGATATTCACTGTATACACTTGCACCGACGTCATCAGCGCATGCACACTGAAGAAACGGCCCGTTTGGTGCCAGTTCTTCGGGGCCGTGCCGTGACCGGCATTTCCCACACGCATGCGCGGGAGTGACGTCATCGTGGCTCTGGTCAATCACAGCGCCGGAGCCACGAACCCGGTAGTAACTCCGGTAGAAGATGTCGGCCCGGTACTCAGAGTGCCGACTTCGATTCAGGGCATCATTCTAAGGTGAATATTTCATAATGAGCTAGAATGCGATGCATACTAGCTCATTATGTCTTTCTCTTGCAGGTTTTTTTTTTTTTTAAGGTTTACAACCTCTTTAAGGGCAACAGAACCGAGGCCACCTAGTGACCCCAAAGCAGCATAATTTGGCTTCTTTAAGAACAGAACAAACACAAAGATTGGCACAAATGAAGGGGACCCATGGAGGAGGCTATGGTTCACAATAAGCAAATTGTCCATATGCAAAATCAATCCATGTTAGGAAAGTCCATGTATGATGAGACTCCCTTTCATGGCATCTCGGTCTAGAGGCAAGAAGCAGCTCCAAAGATACAGGGAGAGAGGGAGACACAAGCGCCTACTAAGTGTAGCAAGGAAGTAACTGAAATAAAGATAAAATAATGTTACTCACAAACGGAGTATAAAATCAAGCATGTAGCTATGTAACAATGGGTTCTTGTTGGCATGGATTCCGGTCTACATATGGGTGGATAGGAAGGGCTGGGTACTTACTTTCAGGGACGTCCTGGTCTGTGGAACACAAACTCAGCGGGTGTGATATCACAACCCGACGTGACTTAATGACGTAGCTGGCGACGCGTTTGCGGAGCATGCCCTCCTTCTTCAGGCCATGCATGCGCCATGTTGAAAGAGGGCTTATATAGGCAAAACAGGCGGCGGCAGACCACAGGGCCCAACAGGGGCCAGAGGATGTTTACTGAATCCATTCATAACACTTTCTCAGAGACAGAGCATTTTAAATGCCTCTGCCAGAGGGAAACTTTTTGATCTATACCCTGGACACTCTGACACCTGGTGGCCTCAATGAGGAACTGGAGGTCAACACCCTCCATTAATCCACCCACGCTGGGCCTTTGTAAATATGCCCTCTGGTTCAGTTGTTTATTACACCTGTTAATAAAATACACCCCAATAAAGTCTTAGGAGCAAAGCTAAATTTTAGACAAAAAAATCCTAATTAACAAGAAATTAACTATAGGTGAGTCTAATTATTCAGTAAACAGGTGACCAGCAGAGAGTTGATTATAAAAGGGTGTTACTTAAAGAAAAACCCTTCCCATTTCATGTTGTCAGCAATGGCACCACATGGAAGAGAAATGTCACAAGGCCTAAGAAAGAAAATAATTTCTTTACACAAGAAAGGTGAAGGCTACAAGAAGATCAGCAAAACTTTAACAAAGTTGGAACTGCAACCATCTCACAGAGGGGAGAAGGGTTGAAGAAAATGACCATGCAAGTGAGCTGCAGTTAGCTAAAGAAGTAGAAAGTCAAACTGGGGTGATTGTTTCCCCTGACACAATACAGTGTACTCTGTAGAAGAATGGCATGCATGGGTGTCGTCCACAAAGGAAGCCTCAGGTTAAGCCCATGCACAAAAAAAGCCTACAGTGAAACATGGTGGTGGCAGTGTCTTTCTGTGGGGCTGCATGAGTGCTGCTGATGTCGGGAAGCTGCATTTAATTGATGGTATCATGAATTCACAGATGTACTGCTCTATAGTGAAAGAGAAGGTGCTACCATCACTCCATGCCCTTGGTCGTCGTGCACTTTTCCAACATGACAATGATCCAAAACACACATCTAAGGCCACTGTTGCATTTCTGAAGAAGAACAGGATGAAAGTGATTCAGTGGCCAAGTACTGTATGTCTCCTGATCTGAACCCAATTGAACACCTATGGGGAATTCTGAAGAGACAAGTTGAGCATCACTCTTCGTTCAGCATCCAGGCTGTAAGAGGTTATTCTTGAAGAATGCAAAAAGATATATGTTGCAATATGTAGCCAACTTGTTCATTCCATGCCTAGAAGATTTGGTGCTGTCCTTACAAATCATGAAGGTCATACAAAATACTAGATGTAGTAGCTTTTGTTGTGCGGTGTATTCATTTTTGCATCTAATTTGAGTAAAACTGAAGATTTTGTAATCTAAGTTATATTATTAACCTTACTTTCATGTAATGAGCTCAACAAATGTTCTATAAAACTCAGTTTTTTCAAAATTTTAAAAAGGGTTCTTGTGTTCATTGATATATTGATTAAAATCTTACTTTTCAAAATGGAAGCCTCCAATGTTCTGACGAAAACTCCAACTCGCTGAAATCTCCCACCACGTCACTTCTGGTGAGAGATTTCAGCAATAATTGAAGATTTAGATGAGTTGGCTGTTTTCACAGAACACCGGCAGCGTATACAGTAGGGTATAGGAAGAGTTTGCTGTTTTGACAGAACACCGGGGTATCCGCCCGTTAGTAAAAAACAACATAGCTGCCTCTTAAGGGGGCCAGCAACTTTTTTCCTCCTTACCCAGTGTTCTGTGAAACCAGCAAACTCATCCTGTATTATAATGTATACGCTGCTTATGTTCTGTGAATACGGCCAACTCGTCTAAATCTCCAATTATTGCTCAAATCTCTCTCCGGAAGTGACGTGGTTGAAGATTTCAGCGAGTTGCAGTTTTCAGCAGAACACCGGCGCAGAAAACCGGCGCCCCTGAAAGTCGGGACCCAAGCTCTTCCTATTCACCCTGATGTAGACCAGAATCCATGCCGACATGGACCCATTGTTACAGCGCTACATGCTTAGTTTTATACTCCATTTATGAGTAACATTCTTTTATCTTTATTAAAGTTACTTCTTTGCTACACTTCGTAGGTGCTTGTGTCTCCCTCTCTCCCTGTATCTATAGAGTTGCTTCTTGCCTCTAGATTGAACTGCCACAAAAGAGAATCTCATCATATATGAAATTTCCTAACATGGACTATTTTTGCATATGGACACAGCCTCCTCCATTGGTCCCTATCATTTGCGCCAATCCTTGTTTGTGTTTCCACGGTCCCTGCTGTACAACCCAAATTTGGATCAGTCTATGGCCAACTTTAGATTGGGCTCTTTAAAGTGTAACTCCACTTTTGTTGAGAAAAAAACATTCCCCTCTGAGTGATCTATGTACATTGCAAGGATTATAACAACCTTTGTTGCAGATTCCTACCCTTTTGTTATTCTGAAGAAATCCCTCTGTGTTTCCCTGTGCCTCTTTACTGAGTAGGTCTAATGGGAGTGGTTCATAATTAACTGTCAGGTGTGCAGCTGGAGAACACTAATGAGGAAATTTACTGGGCCTGCATCTCTTTAGATGTGTTCCTATTAAAAGTATCTCTCCAAAAATGACATTTTTGTTGCAGGGGATGCCTGAAATCTGACCTGTATCTTAGGCAGACTTCTGGGAAAATTGGTGAGCCAATCACACAAGCAGGAAATGATGTTTCTGGGGAGTAATCAGTACACACTCTGTGTACAGAACAACTCCAGGTAGCCATATTGCAATGCATTCTCAGAAGATGACAGCAGCTGCAGATTGAACAGGAAAGGTAATTTTAATAACATTCAAACTCACTGTGTCCGGGGGGGGGGGGGGCAGGGAGCAGGTAGGGCAGACTCGATCGCACTCGGCTACCCGCGATGGCCCCCCCGCAGTGAGAGAACGGAGGTCCGTGTAAGTAAACACGAATCTCCGTTCTGACAGAGGGGGAAGGGCGGTCATCGCAGGCTTCCTGTATATGGAAGCCATGATCACTCCCCTCCCCCTGCTAGCCCAGCACCAATGCAGTTAGAACACAGTGAGGGAACACAGTTAACCCTCAGAGCGCCCCCTGCAGATTAACCCCTTCACTGCCAATGGCATTTACACAGTAATCAGTGCATTTTATAGCACTGATCGCTGTATAAATGCCAATGGTCCCAAAAAAGTGTGAAAATGGTCAGACATGTCCGCCTCAATATCACAGTACCGCTAAAAATCGCAGATCACCGACAAAAAATAAAGCATCTGTAAACGCGGCAACTTTTGCGCAAACCAATCAATAAACACCGATTGCAATTTTTTTAACCAAAATTATGAGGAGGAATATAAATCGGTCAAAACCGATGAAAAAAAATGTTTTTTTATATATTTTTTTTGTATTTGTATTTTAGCAAAAATTTTTGCAAAATTGTCGCTCTTTTTTTGTTTATAGCGGCGATCTGAAATGACGCAGAAGTGATCAAATACCACCAAAAGAAAGCTCTATTTGTGGGGAAAAAAAGGGCGCACATTTCGTTTGGGTACAACGTTGCACGACTGCGCAATTGTCAGCTAAAGCGACGCAGTGCCGAATCGCAAAAAGTGCTCTGGTCCTAAAGTGTGAAATTCTTCCAGGGCTGAAGTGGTTAAGAATTCTGCTTCTGAGTGGCTGAAAAGTAAATTTCTCGAATCTTCTCGAATCTTGATTTATTTGTTTATTACAGGCAATTTACTCAGCACTTTACACACTCTACATCACATTTTTTTTTAATCCTTCATTTAGGAACCAAGGCAGGGTTGTACAATACAACAGTAAATTGGCACTTACAAGGAGAGTTATAACATAACGAGAAAGGCACATGTTTAGAGGTTTCCTCTGTTAGTGTGCCATAATCATCAGACTTTGCTAGATATTTTACCTGGACACTTAATGGTCAGTTGTTTCTGCAACTTTTTGCACTTTTAATTTGGCTCGAAGTACTCAGTCTGTTTGTTTACAGCTGTTTCATTATCTCAAGCTTCCGCTGTTCCTCCTGGGGTTTCAAAAATGCCCTACCAGAAGAGCTTTCTTTTGTGCAGGCATAGTCATGCCAATAGCTGCAATACAGAAATGAACGCCCTTTTCCACTTGTCCCTGTATTGAGAAAGGCGTGTGAGATCTCCAGAGACATGGACTGGCTGAGCTCTACATTCGTTCGTATACCTCTAGGAACTGCAAAAAGCACATAGGAGGGCACTCGTTTGGAGGATTTTCCGGTCGGTGGAGGGCTGCCCCTTGGTGGGCATTGTAGAAAGAAGCGTGATAGAAGACCCCCCTTGGTGTTCATGCTCCATACCAACACACATGCAGTATTTCCACAATAAAGCAGGCTGTGAACAAGCCAAAAACTGATGACTTTGTTTTGGTTAGACCTTGGCAGGCTCAGCCTACTGCCATCTTGATAGAAATCCCTAGGACCCCAGCAGGAAGATTCTGCCCTCCCTGAAGAATCTGCCTTCAGATCTGCCATCATCAAGAGATAGCTGAGCAGTCCGGTTGTCAATTTGAGCTTGCCTTATAGCAGAGTTCCACCCAGAAATTTTTATTTTTTTTGGCATCCACTCTAAATAGATGTAACCTTTTGTTTCCTTACTTTCAAACCGCCTAATAATAACATGTATTTTTTACTCACAATTTCGTTTCTCTCACTGCTGGACATTTCCATTTTTGGTGAGGGCATCTGAAGCCCATCCGTAGTCTCCTGGCATCTCTTCCTGAAAGAAGTGCATGGTGGGTAACCATCATGCACTCCTCGATCTCTGCCTTAAATCGTGGCATTTCCTGTCTGGAAATAACACGATTTTACAGTACAGGGAAGCCCACTGACTCCTGGGAAATGATGAGTCACATCTCCCAGGAGGACAGACAAAGCAGGAAGTGAGGAGAAGAACCTCGGACCTAAAAGGGGCAGATTACAGAGGCCACCTAGCAACAAGCGACTTAGGGTGAGTATAAAAATTTTTTTCCTTCAAAGGTAAGTCTATATAAGCAAAGGACTTGAATGATGTAAAAAAAAAATTCTGGTTGGAACTCTGCTTTAATAGTTAAAGAATAGAAGAGAGAGAGAATATATGTCTTCTCTGACTGCCTCCCTTTTTTGCTTATCAGCGCATTTCACACCATGGACAATTGGACATGGTAGAACTATTTTCTGGTGTTTCATTACAGGGACATTGGAGAAGTGTATGTTGTAGGAAACAGCTAACAAATAGTTTACACGTGGCAGCTATATGTGAATTCCATTGCTAGCAATTCAGATATTGGAAACTAAGAGAATGACAGACTATTTGGCAAAAGACAATCTAGTATTGTCCAATTTTTTAAGAAACTGTGGAATTGTATTTAAAAAAAAATATAAAATGAATTCCAGTGTGTTTTGGGGTTAGACTGAGTTATGATTTATCAAGCTGAGGTTAAAAGTCACATACTAAATAAATAACGGTTTTTCTAACTAAAATGTATCTAAACCACCCTTTCACAACCTTTTTAACACTGATGAACCCTTGAAATAACTTTCTGGTCTTGGGGAACCAATACTAACAGCTACTATATCCACAGCTGATGGTACATTAGTGTGATGGTGAGTGAGAAGAATGCTCTTTATATTTGTGGCCATGGGAAAAACCCATCCCTTCCCCATTACAGACAACATAAAAGACCGTTGTCATCAACGCTTACTTGTCTGAGAGAACCTCTAGCAACCTTGGGAGAAGCCCTGACTGATAAAGACTGATCTAAACTGTTAGGTCTCTATAAGACAGGGGGTGGATTGCTTTTCAGAGGTGCTACTGCCACCTCCTGTTGCCTTTTTTTTTTGTTTATTTGCTGTTTTTTCATTGTGGAAAGGGGACTTTACATTGCAGGACTGCGCTGTAACTGTGACCAAAGTGCTTGGCCTGCAGTTGCGGTGTAGCCCCATTGATTTCAATAGGTGAGTTAGACAGGCGGTGCCACCTTTCAAACTATGCAGCCTGAGTTAAAAATGCAGCAGCCATGGCATGTGTACAGCCTTTCAGGGTGTTATATTAGAATTTGGGATGATGGCTTGAGGGTGGTAAAAGCAAGGCTCAGCTGCCTGTTTTTACTGCACCTACACCCCCCCCCCCCAGCTACCTGTGTGAAAGAGCCCTTACAAAATTCAGATTTAAAAAAAAAAATCAGATTTTTTTAAATTAAATCATTTTTTTTTTATTTAAATCAATTTTTTACATGTTTTATTAAATTTACTTTAATACAATGCTTTTGGGGTAAAAACCTATCTAAAGATAGTTTTCTATTTAAGATACATTAATAATTTAGTTTATTCAGCATGAAATCAAGCTTAGTTATGTAGCATGAGGCTGTATATTCTGCAATATTTACATTTTTTTGGTAAACTCATTCAATGAATCCAAGCTCTGCAAGCTGAGATAACATGCACTGCATTGATGCATTCACACAATTTCACAGTAATCACGAGATAAAACAAAGTTCAGGAATATTACTTTATCCCATTGTTTTGCAAATCTATGTACACTACAAACTGTATGATTGAATCAGTTCTGATATCGTGTTTTACTAACCTGACAGCTTATTATTCTAAATAGGAAACCTTCATTTTGTTTGCAAATATTAAAGATTCTAACTAACAGCAAGAATAAGACCTTACATTTAAAGAGCACCTGTCATTTCAGATCCATCATGGCAGCGCCTGTGAGTGGGCATCCACTCCCCTGCTGCCGCCACATCCCTCACCTTGTTGTGTGTCACTGCCACATCACCAGCCGTCCCATTAAAGTGAATGGGACTGTCGGGGAGTCAACAGCGGGTCAGAGGAGGAGCCGTTGCTAGACAGAGATGACAGTTGTTCTTTAAAAATTATGATTTAAATCAAGCCTTTTTACTAGTGATTTAAATCATGATTAAACTTGTGATTTAAATCAACTTGATATAAATCAAATCCACTCTACCGCTCACTTTATTAGGTACACCTTGCTAGTACCAGGTTGGACCCCCTTTTGCCTTCAGAACTGCCTTAATTCTTCATGGCATAAATTCAGCAAGGTGTTGGAAACATTCATCAGAGGTTTTGGTCTATATTGACATGATAGCATCACACAGTTGCGAATCTCCTGTTCCACCACATCCCATAGGTGCTCTATTTGATTGATATCTGGTGACATTGGAGTACAGTGACCTCATTGTCATGTTCAAGAAACCAGTGGTGAGATGATTTGAGCTTTGTGACATGGTGCATTATCCTAATGGAAGTAGCCATCAGAAGATGGGTACACTGTAGTCATAAAGGGATGGGCATGGTCAGCAACAATACTCTATGTAGGCTATGGCGTTTAAACAATGCTCAATTGGTACTAAGGGCCCCAAAGTGTGCCAATAAAATATCCCCTACACCATTACACCATCACCATCAACCTGAACCTTTCATACAAGGCAGGATGGATCCATGCTTTCATGTTGTTTACGCCAAATTCTGACCCTACCATCTGAATGTCGCAGCTGAAATCGAGAGTAGTAGGATTTATTTTCTATTTTGTTTGTTTGATTTTCATGCAACATTTTAAAAATAAAACTGGCTACAAGTCAGCTGTTAAGAAAGCCTGCCGTTTGGACTGCCTTTTTCCAAGGGAAGGTGATCCCCATTGAGCCAACCCCCCACAATATGTACACATACTAAGACAATGTGTTGGGGCATGGTTTAGTAGCAAGCTCTGACAATAGACTTCGGAATGGCTTGTGATAGAAAGGTTTGAAAAACCTGGAAGCACCTACACATATCGTCCATCGATCACCTCGCCTCTCATAACATATCCCCCCCCTCTGCTCAAGCCCCTGCAGCTGAGCAACTGTCCAAACCAGACAGTGGACCCGGAAAAGGGCATCTGCATTATTCTGGAGTTTCCCAGCTCTATGCTCCACTGTGAATTTGCAGAGCAAGGAACCACCTTGTCACCCGACTGTTTTTCTCCTTGTTATCACACATCCATTTAAGAGGGGCATGATCAGTGACTAATTTGAATGGTCTTCCCAATAGGTAATATTTCAGGGCACCTAAGGCCCATTTGATAGCTAAACATTCCTTCACAACAATGGCATCGTTTTTCTCATGTCTGTTGAGCTTTCTGTTAAGGTAGACCACTGGGTGCTCCTCCCTGTCTCTGACCTGGGACAATACAGCACCCTGTCCCACATCAGAGGCATCCGTCTGTACCACAAACTCCTTTGTGAAATCTGGGGTCACGAGCACAGGTTGTGCACAAAGAACTTGCTTCAACATTTGAAATGCCTTCTCTGCCTCCGGATTCCACTTGATCATGACCGACCCTCTACCCTTCGTCAGATCTGTCAGTGGGGCTGCAATGGTGGCAAAATTTGGTATAAAATACCCGTAGTACCCTGTGATCCCAAGAAATGCACAAAATTGCTTTTTATTTATAGGTTGGGGCCACGTCTGAACAGCTTCAATTTTATCGATCTTAGGCTTGATCAGCCCCCGACCAATAATGTAGCCAAGGTATTTGGCCTCCTCCAAGGCTATGGCACACTTTCTGGGGTTGGCAGTGAGTCCTGCTTTCCTAAGAGAATCTACTACTGCTTGCACCCAGGGCAAATGGAATTCCCAATCTGGGCTGTGAATGACTACGTCATCCAAATAGGCGGCTGCATATTGGCGATGTGGTCTTAAGGTATTATCCATCATTTTATGGAATGAGGCCGGAGCACCATGCAAGCCAAAAGGCATCTGCTTATACTGGAAGGGACCCTTGGGGTGGAAAATGGAATTTTCTCTTTCGCAGACTCCGTTAGGGGTATCTGCCAATAACCTTTAGTCAGATCTAGCGTAGTTATATAGCATGCACTACCCAATCTGTCAACAAGCTTGTCGACCCGAGGCATTGTGTATGCATCAAATTTGGACATGCTGTTCAACTTCCCGAAATCATTACAAAACCTTATCTTTCCATCTGGTTTTGGGACCAATACTATCGGACTTGACCAGTCACTGTGGGACTACTCTATCATGTCCAGCTATAACATGTTCTTTATTTCATTTGCAACTGCTTCCCGCCTAGCCTCGGGTATTCTATAGGGCTTTGCATTTACGAGGTCACCTGGTTCCGTAATTATGTCATGCTGTATAACTGTGGTCAGTCCGGGCATGTGAGAGAAAAAGTCTCTATTCTTACTCTCAAATTCTTTAATGTCCTTCTGTTGGGCCACTGACAAGTTTTCAGTTATGGGTACTTCTGGAGTCATATGGGATATGCCCTTTTGGGGCATTGGCATTAAGTCTCTCTGTCCTTCCAAGGTTTCAAGAGATTGATGTGATATATTTACTTTGGTTTCCTTTTCTCTGGCTGGTAAACTTTGTAGTTTACTTCCCCTACTCTTTCCATAATTTTAAAGGGACCTTGCCACTTTGCTAGGAATTTATTCTTAATGGTGGGGACTAGTACCAGCACTCTATCACCAGGTCTGAAGACCTGGGTCTTGGCACCCCGATTATAAACCCTTCTCTGGGCCTCCTGGGCTTGCTCCATATGTTCCCGTACAAGCAGCATAACAGCAGCGATTCTATCTTGCATCAGTGAGATATGCTCGATGGCGCTTCTATAAGGCATGGTCGCTCCCTCCCACATTTCTTTTGTAACATCTAGCAATCCCCTGTGATGTCTACCATACAGTAGTTCAAAAGGGGAGTAACCTGTAGACGCCTGAGGTAGCTCTCGTATGGCAAACATGAAATATGGCAGCAAGAAATCCCAATTTCTCCCATCTTTGTCCACCACCTTTTTTAACATGCTTTGAGCGTTTTGTTAAATCTCTCCACAAGACCATCAGTTTGCGGGTGGTAGACAGAGATACAGAGATGGACAATTTTGAACAAGTTACACAATTCTTTAGTGACTCGGGACATAAATGGGGTGCCTTAATCCGTTAATACCTCTTTTGGAATACCCACCCGACTAAATACCTGGAAAGCTCTTTAGCAATAGTTTTAGCTAAGGTATTACGTAAGGGAATGGCTTCAGGATATAGCGTGGAATAGCCCAGTATTACCAGTGCATGCTGATAGCCCTGGGCAGACTATACTACTGGTCCCACCAGATCCATGGCAATTCTTTTGTAACGGTGACAGCGGACTGCGAAAATGGGACGATGGCGCAGATTACTGACACTCTGGGCATCACTCACAATATTCTTTGACATCTGCATATAACTCGGGCTAAAAGTATCTCTGGGTTATTCTTTCCTTGGTCTTCTCTATACCCAGATGTCCACCCATCATATGACAATGGGCTAAGTCTAATACCATCAGGTGATAGGGCTTGGGAACCACTAGCTGCTCTACTTCCTCCTCCACTTGCTTTACCACCTGATACAGCAAGTTATTTTTAAGAGCAATGTAGGGAAAAGACACCCTTACATTAGGTTCAATGGGGTTCCCCACCTATCCGTTTAATATGTTCTCTGCCTCTATTGAGCGTGACGTCTTTTAGTTGGTCCGTACAAAAATCATCTTTCCTGGTGCATCATGGCAGCATACACATGGGTTGTGGCTCCGCCCCCACAACATGATAGGACTGGTTAACTATAAATCAAAGACAGACCCGGCTCACTGCATTCTCCTTTTTTTCCTCACCTGATCAGGACTGGAGTCGCGAGGTATCCCTTACCGCTTGTCGCCCCAGCCAAGTTCAGCCTCTCTTGGTTGGAAGTCCTTCCTGTACAGTCTCTAAACGAGCTATATGGTTGGAAGCCCCATTCTGGTGGTCTGGGGGGCATATTTCAGCTTCTCCTGGGTGGATGTCCTTCCTGTACAGTCTCTAAATGAGCTTTATGGTTGGAACCCTGGGTAGATGTCCTTCCTGTACAGTCTCTAAATGAGCGATATGGTTGGAGCCCGATGCTGGTGCAGGCCTCTCAAAGAAAGCTTTAAACAAGCTTTGACGTAAGTGACAGCGTTTCCCTTTTCTTTCCATATGCTTTTAACTT
>BLSH010494755.1:176007-187627 GCA_018402905.1 Glandirana rugosa
GGTCCATTGTGACCTTGAGAGAGGCCTGGGAAAACTAACGTCTTAACTTTCCGAACTCCACTAACATCGGTATAATCACGTTAACGCTGTCTCTTTTTAACATACAATCACGTTTATTTTTTTCCTAGTGCCTATCATGAGTTTTAACTTTCCCTTTGACAACCACACAGGTTACCTCCTCATCCAGGAAAAGGCAAAAGACATGACCGACCCCTCGTCCTCCTCGACCTTAGGTCGAGGGTCGACCTCCCATTACTTGTTCTTTAGTAGAGACCGAGATTATCACCCTCACCTGTCTTACGCCACGGACTGAATCTCCAGTCCTTTTGCCTTTTCCTATCATGTTGTGGGGGCGGAGCCACAACCCATGTGTATGCTGCCATGAAGATGCACCAGGAAAGGAAAATTACGGAAAGGTGAGTATACAATTTTCCGTTTTCCTGACCTCTAAGTCAGGCACCGCATTCTGTCCACTCCCACTATTAGAGCCAGAGATGATTTCTTGTTCATTACCCTCCAGCTGGGAGCTGGATTCCAGCTCCTCCTGCTCCCCAGCCAGTACAGAAAACGGAAAAGGACCTACTCCTCCATTGGACACACCAACAGTTTCCCTTTCAATTTTGAGTACTATCCGTGATCCTTTTTTTATTTGCACTAACATACAATTTTTCTCTGTCGCAATTGCACTAATATGGCTACAATCACCTCAAGCCTTTCAATTCTGCAATCAAAAGGGTCCGGAGAGAGTTCCAGTGTTACCTGGAGCTCTGTCCTCCCGACTCCTTTTGTTTTTCCATAAACTCCAAAAGTGCGGAAAACTCTCTCCCCACTAGGACTTCATGAAGTAATGAGGGTACCACCCCCCCCCTGAATGAGTCACGATGCCCTAAGTGGTATCAAACTCCACCACAGCAATCCAGTAGTCACGTGTGTCACCATGTATACAAATCACGCCAATAGGGCTAGGGTTTAACTTTTCAAGATTTACAAGATCACCCTAATGTCACCACACTACCAGAATTTAGCAGAGCAGTGACTGGCTTTCCATACACTGAAATCACACACATTTGTTTTTGCATGCGTTCCTGACACGATGCAGTTCATGCTACCTGCGCAAAAAGAGACATGCATTTTTTTCAAGTAAGCATTATCACATTGCATTGATTCATCATTTAGGGAACAGTTAGCAACAATATGACCTAACGCATGGCAGCAATAACATTTTATGTGTTCTTTACCTAGTCCTCTAAACGGCCTCAGAGACCTTCCTGACCTATTTGGTCAGTCTCCGGGTCCTGCGTCTATAGTCTAATTATCTGTGGCAACAGTCTTGTAATTTTTCCCCCCACGCCCTTGAACCCTGGAACAGTCTTACCATATCCTCCGGGCAATTTTTCACCCCTAGAGACATTGGAGTGGGGCACGGTTGGGTTAAACAAGTCCTCGGCAGCAGTATATCTCTCCACCAGGTCCACTAAGTGGTTTGCAGTCTTAAAGTTCCCTTGGCTGACCTACTTCCTCAAAGTGGCAGGGAGCGCCCATAAATAATGGTCCATGACCACAAGCTCCACAATCTTAGGGCCCAGCAAAGTCTCTGGCTGCAGCCACTTCTTGGTGAGGTATATCAAGTCAAACATTTGGGAGCAGGGTGGTTTGTCAGTACTGTATGACCAGCGATGCATCGTTGAGCCCAGACTGCAATGGTGACACCCATGGGTGCAAGTATCTCGGCTTTCAGTGTCTCATAATCCTGGCCAGCCTCTGATTCCAGGTCATAATAGGCCTTTTGGGTTCTCCTGTCAGAAAGGGGGCTAGCAGTCCTGCCCATTGCTCTTTTTACCATCCTTCTCGAACAGCGACTCTTTCAAAAGTTGCTAGGTACGCTTCAACATCATCTGCAGTTGTCATCTTCTGCAGGAAATAGCTGGCACACACCATTTTCTGTTCCACCAGTAAAGGACTTGCAGACCCCTTCTTTAATACCACCAGGGAATTAACCGTCTCCTGCTGGGCTGCATTAGCCTGGCAATTCGCCTCCTGCTGGGATGCAATGGCCTGGTGATTCTCCTCCTGCTGGGCTGCAATGGCCTGGGGATTCGCCTCCTGCTGGGCTGCAATGGCCAGGTAATTTGACTCCTGCTGCTGGCGATTAGCCTCCTGCTGCACTGCAGTGGCCTGTGCAATCTGGCCATTGATTTCCTGCTGGGTTGAAGTGGCCTGCAACAGGGCTTTTAACACTTCCTTCATCTATCCACTTGTTTAGGAAGATGCCAGCATCCTCCACCATGTGTGGGGGGTTAGCTCAATGGGGATCACCTTCCCTGGGAAACAGGTAGTCCAATGGCAGGTTTTCTTAAAGGCTGACTTGTAGGCAGTTTTATTTTTGAAAGGTTGCATGAAAATCAAACAAACAAAATAGAAAATAAATCCTTGCCATCCAGGCTCTTACTAAACATTTCAGTTTACCTAACTGAGCAGTGAAGGGCTTCTCCCAGTCACCCGCAAAACAAAGACAGTGCAAACCTTTTTGTTTCAGTCATAAAGCAGACTTCAGTACAGCAGCTCTTTCAGGCTTGATGGCTCCTGAGTCCCAGGCCAGAGCAAAATCTCCTCCTGATTATTTATACCAGCTGTTGGGGACACCAGTGGACCACAAAATCTGGTCCGGAACCAACCCTGCTAAGGTGGCTGGTAAAACCCGGACCGGATTCCACCTTAGTTCACTGCAAATGAACGCATGTGAGGCGACAGATATCGTGCATCGATCACCTCGCCTCTGATAACATCACAGTATGAATGTGAGTTAGGGGCCCTTACAGTGTAAGCTCCTTGAAGGACGGGACTAATGTTAATGTAATATACAGTATCTCACAAAAGTGAGTACACCCTTCACATTTTTGTAAATAATTTGTTATATCTTTTCATGTGACAACACAAATATTTTATTATATCTTTTCATGTGACAACACTGAAGAAATGACACTTTGCTACAATGTAAAGCAGTGAGTGTACAGCTTGTAAAACAGTGTAAATTTGCTGTCCCCTCAAAATAACTCAACACCCAGCCATTAGCCCTATTTGGACATTTTCACTTAGGGGTGTACTCACTTTTGTTGCCAGCGGTTTAGACATTAATGGCTGTGTGTTGAGTTATTTTGAGGGGGAAGCAAATTTACACTGTTATACAAGCTGTACACTCACTGCTTAACATTGTAGCAAAGTGTCATTTCTTCAGTGTTGTCACATGAAAAGATATAATAAAATATTTACAAAAATGTGAGGGGTGTACTCACTTTTGTGAGATACTGTATGTGTGTGTGTAAAGTGCTGCATAAATTGATGGTGCCATATAAGTACCTATAATAAATGAATAACTAAATAATAAATACATTTCTATTGGCCTATCACAGTGTTTCTCAAACGTTTTTGTCTTGTGGCGCACCAAAGTGATCTAAAAATGTTCACAGCACACCTGAAATAATTTAACAATTTTTGTGGTGAAGAACTTATTTATTCTTACATATATATTTAATTATTAAGTCTAAGTGTAGTATCTCACAATATTTATTAAAAGAATCTACAGATATCCACTCACATGAGGGAGGAAGTATACAGACACATCATAAATAGAAGGTGCTTCCGTGGTGCTGGTGAAGTTGGTACAGGGCTCACGCTCTCGGAGAGCTTGAGAAAGGAGCGTTGCGGCCTCTCTATGGGCTACCGTGCATACTCTGAAATGCGTTGCGTCATTTCCTCCCCGTGATCCACCTCCCACCCTGGCCCCATGGGTCTGACCGCTGTTACAGTCCTTGCTGACGGCTCCCCGAAATAGGTTTTCTCAAAAACTCCCACGGCACACCTGTAAATCTAGTGTGCCGCGGCACACAGTTTGAGAATCACTGGCCTATCACAATGATTGGAAGCTTCCCTGGTCAGTAGAAATGGGCAAGAAAGGGACCATGAAGGACAAGCAACAGTTGCCTTTAACCCCCTTTCTCCAGCAGCAAGCACTCCCATTTCCTGTGCTCTTTCTTTCCTACATTTGGCTGTTGGGGGGTTGAAGAGAAGCACCTAGTACTTCTGGGTATAGAGAGTATGTGACTTATTCAGTTGTCATGGTCAAAAATGTTAACTTCATCTATTCTAATTTTATTCTAACATTAGTTCAGAAATGTAAATTCATAATATTTAAATAACTACTGAGTGGGATGAAACAAGCATGTAGCCAGTGAAGCCTGAACTCGTGTTCGGAATATTTTCTCAAGGTCTAACTCCCTAGGTTTTGAATGCCGGAACACAATGTCAGCCCTGGAGCCAGCATCTCCAAAAGCAAGCCTGCAATAGTAGCTCTGAAACTTCTATTCTCACATGTTTCTCGTTAAATTAGTAGCAGTGTGATTTGACCCTTAGGCCTCATGCCCACTGGACATTAAAAAAATGCTCTAAAAACGTCAGTAGCTTTGCAGTGGGTTCTTCGGCTCTTTTCAGCCGTTTGCACTAGTGTTTTTGAGCAGAAACGTTTTTTTTTTTTTCAATTAACCAAAAACATCCAAAAACGTTGGTGACCCACTTTTTTGTGTGTTTTTGAGCAGTACCGTTTTTTTCCCCTCAATAGATCTAAAACGTCCAAAAACGTTGATGAGCAGCGTTTTTGCGTGTTTTTGAGCGTTTGAGCACTTTTACAGCTGAAAAACGCCTCTCAGAACCTACTAGTCTTGGTTTTTGTTTAGATCTCAAAAATGCCCCTGCTAAAAACAGTTGCTAACAGCCTATGTGTTCATGAACACATAGGATAACACGATGGAGAGTTTATTGACTGTAGGAAAAAACGTCTGAAGCTAAAAACAGCAGCTGTAAAACTTCAAAAAACGTCCTGTGTGCATGGCAGCGGGCAGCAGGCTACATCATGAAGACAAGAACCTGTATAGTAAAAGTCCCAATCTGTATGTGGGAACCCCAGAGGTGGCATTCTTTGATGTATATTGCTTGACAAGGATCTCTGTAGGAGAGGAGGAGTCATCACATAGAACAGGTAACAGGACAGCACAGGAATGTGTATGTTGTCACCGAGATTGCTAGCTTCCTGTCAACCTGTTTGGATCTGTCTTTATTGCTTTGACTAACACTATACCTTGGGGGAGATTTTTTTGTATGAACAAGTGGAGTGAAAAATATTCAGAAATGTGTGAGTTGCCAATAGGAACAAGACGGAGGGGGGATTTATCAAAACTGGAGCAGAAAGAATCTGGAGAAGTTGTTCATGGCAACTAATCAACTTCCATCTTCAGCTTGTTCACTAAACGTGGAACAAAACCCATCTACTTAAAGTGATACTAAAGGCTTACATTTTATTTTTCAAGAAATAACAACCATGTTATACTTTTTTTTTTCCAAACTCTTTGTTTAATTTTGCATCAAAGCATGCACATACTATTTCATAATAATAATAATAATTCCATATTCATTCTTCTTACATATTAATTTAAAAAAAATGAAATATTATCCAATCATATATAAATATATATTATTTAAAAAAAAAAAACTGTAATTTTTGGGTTTCGGCCAAGTGCCTCCTGAATTTTCGGTTTCGGTGCCAAAATGTCTATTCAGTGCACCTCTAAAATAAATGAAACCGCTCCTCTAAAAACAACCGGAAATGTGCCATGGAATGCAAACACATATATAGGGCTTGCCTGTGTACACAAATGTTGATTGCACCACAGATTTTAGGTGTTTATGCACATGCCCAAGTAAGGGTCCTTTCACATGGGCGATCCGCCTGGCGGACTCCGCTTTGCTCAGCGGGGGATTGCTCCACTGATCCCCGTTGAGCAGGCGGGTGACAGGTCCATCTCCGCTCACTGTGCTGAGACAGACCTGTCAGATCCCCGCTCTCCTCTATGGGGAGATTGGATTAAAACAGACCGCCTGTCCGTTTTCATCTGATCCGATCCGCCAAACGGATGGAAAAATAGGGTCACCATCCATCTGGATTTCACGGACAGGATTGGATCGGACAGCAGCGGGTGTCAGCGGACATGTCACCGCTGATATCCACCGTTCCATAGGGCTGAATGGAGCATCCGATCAGATCCGCCTGAAAAACTGACAGGCGGACCTGATCTGAAAGTCCGTGTGAAAGGGTCCTTAGAGGAATAATTCTAGGGCCCAGCCTTTATGGGTAACTCTAAGTTGATGTAAATGCTTTTAACCACTTCAAGTCGGAAATGTTTCACTCCTTCCAGTCCAGGCCATTTTTCATATTTCATGGCTGTCACACTTTAATGAAAGTTACAACACTTTACGCAAATTCATTTTATATAATTTGTTTAGACAGATAGCGCTTTATTTTGGTGGTATTTATTCACCACTGGGTGTTTTCTTATTGTTTGCTACATAAAGGAAAAAAAAAAGAGTTTTCATATGCCCCGTACACACGATCCGAAAATTGGACGACAGATTGTCCGTTTTTTTTGCATGCTAATCTCAGATCCAATCGGAAGAGTTTACTAAAGTCACAAATTCTCGTACGACAGAATAAAAAATCTGAAGTCATGTCATGTGTTGTAGTGTATTTGTATTGTATTGTCGGACGACAACTGTACTGATTAAACGAAAATCGTACGATCGGGCACCATACGATCAAAATTTTCATGCTTGTCCGATCGAATATTATCTGATGAACTGTCGTGATTGGCTCTCGTAAGCTGTGTACTATCGATCTGATTATCATGCGATCGCATCGTATGCGGTATTTTTCGTCCGATTTTCAGATCGTGTGTACGGGCCATTAGTTTTTGTTCTAAAATGATACAAATAAATAATCTTTCTTTAAAACTTTAGGCGTAAACACTACATTTCTTTGGTAAAAGTAACCCAAATCAGTGTATATTATTTAGTTTAGGTGAAAGTTATAGAGTCCACAAACTATGGTATGTATCAGGGGTACTGCATTAAAATCCATGGAGGTTTGATAAATAAAATTTTCTTCCAACCGGGGTCCGAATCACATTTTCCACTGCCCCCTTCACACCACTCCCCCGCCCCACAGTTGTGTCCTTCTCTCCCCCATCTCCCCCTCCCCCCCAGCCACATCCTCTGCCCCCATTCACACCCCCCCCCCAGCCATGTTCTCTACCCCTTTAAATGTTGTATTGTATGTATGCCCCCTTCACATTACCCAACCCCCCCCCAGTGGTGTCCTTCTCTCCCACTTCACTTCACCCCCAAAAATGTACTCTGCACCTCTCCACTCTTTTACCTTACACATAGCGGAGCAGAGAGCGAGAGGTAGTGCAGCTCTGGATGGATGACAAGGATGAGTAAGTTTGGGGTGAAGGAACTGACCTCAACCCAACCCATTGTCTTCCTGTCCTGCCACATTGATCCCCTCCCTGTGCTGCCCACATCTGATTTCCCCCTGTATGCCTGGCCCACCCTCCCCCTGCAGCGCTGCTGGCTTTCCTCTCCTGCCAGCTGCTGCGGGTACACAGGCGGATGGAGAGTGAGGGAAGGCATACCTCCCAACTTTTTGAGATGGGAATGAGGGACACCTATTAGCAAAAGTATGTAGGCATAGGACACACCCCTTGCCACGCCCCCTTAAAGGAGAATTAAACAGAAAAAAAATAGTAAACCCACAATTCCTTTTTTTTACCTCTACTATCCCTTTATATTAGCGTTTGAAATTTACAAATGCAGCAATTTATAATTTGGAGGAAAGGTTTAGCACTGGGAAAAAACTTTTTGAAAGATAAAATGTGCATTTTATATACAACTAAATAGATCAGACAAAAATGAGGGACAAATGAGGAAGAAAGAGGGACAGAGGGACATTGCTCCAAATCAGGGACAGTTGGGAGCTATGGGGGAAGGGGCTGGAAAATATGTAATTTACCAGCCCCTTCCTTTTCTGAATTGGACACAGTGAACGATCGGTACAGATCGCTTCTGTGTCCATTGATAACTAAGCATAGTAAACTGTGTTTGCTATGCTTCAGTTTATGAATGAACGGGAGCCTCTGTCTCCCATTCATTCATCTTCAGCACAGCTGAGGCTACAGAGAAAAGAACGGAACAATCTGTGTCCTTTCTCTGTTTCAAGGGTGAGATGTCAGGGGTCTGTTTAGTTAAAAAAATGTAAAAAATATAAAAAAAATAATGTTTAAAGTTGTAAAAAAATAAAACATTTTTGGAAATTGGAAAAATATTTTTTTTAAATTGCAATTTTTTGCAATTCGGGGCTGCCCTGTTAGGTAGGCTGTACGGGGCCCCGTGATTCCTAACGGCAGCCCTGCATGTATTCACAAGAAGATGTGGATTACTGCCATGTGGCTTGGAGCTGATGAATAATCATTTCATGTCTACTTATGCAATTAGTCATTGGTGCTTTTTTATATTATTTGTTCATTTTTTGTTCTTTGGTTTAGAAACACTTTTATTAGTGTGCACCAATGGCACTTGTTTCACAGCACAGAAAAGCTATTCGCTATCCACTCTGAGACCTGATTCACACCTATGCATTTTTATTGCTTTGCTGACAGAACGAGTTCCTTAGAAAACCATGATAATTGGACTGCAGTGCAAATCTGCAAAATGCAAAAAGGACAAAAATGCATTGGTGTGAATCAGGCCTTAACCACACGAGGTGTATATGTGTGTTTTGGGGAATTGTATATATGTAAACTATTTTTTTTTCAACTGAGCAGCTAAGAATAGATAAGTAGGTATGTAAAAAAAATGGAACACAAAACTCCACCTGCTGGATAAACATGTAAATGTCAAATCAACCCAATGAGTGCAACAGGGGCCTTCTCTGACCACTCCAATAACAGGGCCACTGTTTCCAGGCCTCCAGACCATTTATTTTGAACTGTGGTGGCTGTTACATAGGATGTATACACTTTTTAGTGCAAAATAAACTGTTATTACACTTTATTGGAGGCACATGAACTGTGGTGGCTGGTTCACACCTATGCGTTTTTTACCACGTTTTGCAGTTTGCAGAAACGCACTACAGTCCATATAACATGGTTTCCTATAGATATAGTTCACATATGTGCGTCTTGCGGCATTGCGTTTTTTTTTTAAAGGGTCTGGGACTTTTTTCTCACTGCAGTTCACTTTTTGCATGCAATAGACTTCAATGGAGCTGCACCAGAAACGAAAGGGTTGTTTTTTTTGTTTGTTGCATTTTTACAGTGATTTTGCCGCAATTTGCGTTCTTCATAAATCTTTCAGTTTATAGTCCATATAAAAAGATTATAGCAGTGTGATAGGTTGTGTAACCATAAAATGTCCAACCAAAAATGGCCGCCTCCACAAGGGGATTAGAAGCAAAATCCAACAGGAGCTACAGAGTATAAAAGAGAAGAGAGGTGCCTCTAAGTGTAGCAATATGGTAACATTTAATGAAACTCACATGGTTGATGATTAAAAGAGGCACATCTAAGTATGCAGGCATCCAGGGTAAAGCTGTCCACATAGACCATCCTCCACATCGCTGGCTCTCACCGCTGCCAGTCTGCAATGGTGACCGGGAAGACTACCCTGCAGTAGGGCGATCTGAAAGCGAGGTTTGAAGCGCTCGTGGAGAGCAGTGTGGAAGGGATGACGCTGAAGGTGATGCGAAGGATGGTCTATGTGGACTTTACCCCGGATGCCTGCACATTTAGATGTGTCTGTTCTAATCATCAACCATGTGAGTTGCTAAATGTTGTACCTTCATTAACCCGTCCAGATCCGCGCTATAGCCAAAGTACGGCTCCAGCGCGGATCTGAAATGCCGGGTGGACGTCCATGGACGTCCTGGCCATGTGCGCGCTCCTGGCGCGCACTCACAGGCGGCGGCGCGTGCACATGCCCGCCGCACGATGCGTGCCTGAGACCCGCGATCCCCTGTCAGACCTGCAGAACGGGGAACCGCCGTTGTAAACACGGCGGTTCTCTGTTCTGTTGAAGGGGACATACCAGATCTACTGATCCCTGTCACTGGGATCAGTTAGATCTGTTATGTCCCGCACAGCCCCGCCCCCCCCCACAGTTAGAACACACCCAGGGAACATTTGTTAACCCCTTCACTGCCCCCTGCAGGTTAACCCCTTCACTGCCAATGACATTTATACAGTAATCAGTGGACATTTACATTTCTGATCGCTGAATAAATGTCATTGTTCCCAAAAAAGTGTCAAAGTCCGACATAACCGCCCCAATATCGCAGTCCCGATAAAAATCGCAGATCGCCGCCATTACTAGTAAAAAAAAAAAAATAATAAAAACGCCATAAATCAATTCCCATAGTTTGTAGACGTGTTAACTTTTGCGCAAACCAATCAATATACGCCGATTGCGATTTTTTTTACCAAAAATATGTAGAAGAATATATATCGGCTCATATATCATTTTTATTTTTTAATTTTTTTTTGGATATTTATTATAGCAAAAAGGAAAAAATTTGGGTTTTTTTCAAAATCATCTCTCTTTGTTTGTTTATAGCGGCGATCAGAATTGACACAGAGGGGATCAAATACCACCAAAAAAAACCTCTATTTGTGGGAAAAAAAATGATATAAATTTAGTTTGGGTACCACGTCGCATGAACGCGCAATTCTCATTCAAAATGCGACAGCGCTGAAAGACAAAAATTGGTCTGGGCAGGAGGGGGGTTTAAGTGCCCAGTAAGGAAGTGGTTAAATGTAACCATATTACTACATTTTGAGGTGCCTCTCTTCTTTTTTATATTCAGTTGTGACATAACACTACTTGCATATCAAGTCAAAATGTATTAAACATTTTTGCTTGCCTTGCAAAACGCTCTCAAACCAAGGTTTTACTGTATCAAAAAATATCAAATAATTAATCCTCATTAAAAAATGTCGTCATTGATTACACATTTACTAGAAACATGCAATTAGACACCTTTTATTGCCCTACATATAAAAGATGTGAAAACAGACAGATGCTATATACTTATTCCCTGTACATATAAGCAGTGAAGTCATTGATTTCCTGTACATACAGCAAGCTCACTCTGCATTATCCAAATCACCAGTGAGATCTTTGATCCCACACAGGCAGCTCATTATCCAATATTATTGTCACCACTGAGACGTGCCCTCCAATACACAAGACTCACTCTCTACCACCGAGGAGATCTTCCCTAGGACACATAATTCACAACCCAGGATTAGTGTTGAGCGAACCCGGACTGTAACGTTCGGGTCCGTACCGAACTTTAGGGTGTCCGTGGCACGGACCCGGACCCGGACATTTCAAAAATCGTTCGGGTTCGGTCCGGGGTTCTGCTATTTTACTCCACGTGTTGAGAAGCTGCAGGGCAGCCAATCAACAAGCGTTTCACTGGTTTGCCCTTAGAAGCCATCACAGCCATGCCTACTAATGGCATGGCTGTGATTGGCCGGTGCATCATGTGACCCAGCCTCTTTATAAGCTGGAGTCACAGTGCTGCAGTCACATGCTCCTTGGGTTAGTATAGGGAAAGGTAGCTGACGGCGTGAGGGACAGATTTTAGCCATTTTAAGACCTGATCCTGCATCCTGAGATAGATTACTTTACTACTGCTGTCTGTGCTGTTGCTCTGAGGACAGATAGCAGAAATTAG
>BLSH010494755.1:198053-220530 GCA_018402905.1 Glandirana rugosa
TGGAGGGTTGAAAAACTCTACTCTTGCTCCCTGTGCATAATTGTTTTCATACATCCGTATCCTGTGTGGGGGACTGTGCGGGGGAATTGGTGAAGTCGGGGCCTTCCTAAACGGGGGAGAGACTGGTCTCGGGAAAAACGCTAAACCGTGGAACACAGTTAACCCTTAGAGCGCCCCCTGCAGGTTAACCCCTTCACTGCCAATGGCATTTACACAGTAATCAGTGCATTTTTATAGCACTGATCGCTGTATAAATACCACCAAAAGAAAGCTCTATTTGTGGGTAAAAAGGACGCAAATTTCGTTTGGGTACAACGTCGCATGACCGTGCAATTTTCAGTTAAAGCGACGCAGTGCCAAATCGCAAAAAGGGCTCTGGTCAGAGAGGGGGCAAATCCTTCCGGGGCTGAAGTGGTTAAGGGGGCGTGTCAGGGGGTGTGTCCTATGCCTACATACTTTTGTTAATACGTGTCCCTCGTTCTCATCTCAAAAAGTTGGGAGGTATGCTATCAGTATAGCAGAGCCTCATTATTAGCCCCTACCCTTGCTGAAGAGATAGTGGCCATGAGACCTTTAAAAAAAAAAAGTACATACATGCAGTTTATTGGCAATTCATTATGTACAACACCTGTTGATCCGGGCAGTAAGTATCTATAAGCTTTCTTTAATAGACCAAGCTGTCCAGCGAAAGTAGCAGTTAGAGGGTAGAAAAAAACATTAAAAAGGGGTGGTTACAATGGTCAGCTTTCATTCATTTATATAAAACCATTATCCTAAAAAGAAAAAAAATGTTTGCTGTAGCTGCTTGTAAAGTGTTAGTTGGAGTTCAGCTTCAATTTGTTAGTCAAGTCCATCCAAATCTGTTAGTGTATCTAATCCCCGAGACGACATCTGTTTTGACGAAACACGTAGGATCCACGACGTGCTGACGTTACCACGTGTCGATCCCAGAAGGATGGGTGTACGATTGTCGGCCGTCATTTGTATTTTAACCCATGTGAGTTAATGCTACATAATTGTAAGTGCAATACTTTTTATATTGAATAAATAACCATACGGTTTTACACTATGGGCGCTTTTTGTGTCTTTCCTGTGAGGAGACGTGTAGGAGATTTGTAGGATGCACAGGATCTTTGGATGCATCAGGAGTTCTGAGACACCTTGTATTCCCTGGCTGGGTTTGAAGCCATAGGCGATTCTGACCCCTTGTAATTAAGGGGTTCATTGTTTCCGGTAAGGGGATATCCTTTTAGGTGCTGGATTTCTCACTGGTGGTGATAGCCATTTTTGTTGTGTGGGATCTGAGGTGGCACATTGCCGTGAATTCCTGCTGACAAGAACATCTGCTTTCCTTGCCCCAACTGTACCTCTCTTTTGATTCATTAGGACAACAGATTTTTTCTCTTTCTCTTATATTAATTTATAAGGGGTAGCGCAGCCTTTATCACAATAAAGCTGGGCATTCGCCAACAGTTTTCTTTTGTTCATTTAGCCGGTTAAATGAAAAAAAAAAAATACAAATGAACTGACAGATTCCTGCATTCACACAAGAGATGTGGATCTCCCTCTCACTGCTATCGTATCCCCCTCCCGTCCGAATACACAGATCACGCTACAGCCATTGGCTCATGAGCTGTTCAAATGCTGGTTTTGTTGAACAGAGAGGTTCCTGCTGAAGGAGACGAATTTCGATATGTGTTTTCCCTGCTTTACACTACCCTCTCCCCAGACTGACAATGTTGCTGTCCAGGGGTGGCTCCGTTGCTCCTACATCCAGAGTGGAGACACCCTAAGACAGGAGGTCTGCTACTGGTTGGATCATCTGGTGAAAATGAAAGAAAAAAAAAAGTTATCAAATCTAAAAATTGGTAAGCTGCAAACTATCACATTTTTGTATTTGGGTTAAAGGAGTAGTACAGCCAAAGCTTGTTTAGCTGCACTTCTCCTGTGAATCACAGGAGTGCAGTTCATTCAGGCTAAGGCCTGCTGTTAGCTGACACCACAGAGTCGATCCAGGAAAGATCGCAACCATATGGTCGGAATCCACCCAGGAGCCTGGAACGGCAGCTGGCTCAGGCGAGAGCCTGAGAAAGCCAATTCTGCCCCCTCCACAGCCCAGGGCTCAAGTGAGCACTGGAGGAGCAGAGCAGAAAGTGGTGACTGATAGCCATTGCTCTCTGCTCAGAGCGGCGGGGAGAACTGAGCGATCGGCGGTGTTTGATCATTCGGTTCTCAACCTTAGAGCCACCGGGGGACACATGCCAAACTCTAGGCTCGTGATTGCAGTGCATTTTTTTAAAACAAAATCCCCCGGGATTGAAAAAAAAAAAGCAGATGTTCAAGAGGTGGCAGAATCAGAATTACAGTCCTATAAAAAGTGATCCACCACGGAGGGCAGTAAGCATTTCCCCCTGACTGAAAGAAACCTTAGACTCTGTGATACATAAGGCCAGGGGTCTCCAAACTTTCTAAGCAAAGGGCCAGTTAACTGTCCTTTAGACTTTAGGAGAGGCCGGATTGTGGCCACTGGGGGTAGAAAATGCTTCAGACTTGGTGGTCAGCAGGGGAAAAATAATTACATAATACCTGTGGGCAGTAGGAAGTATTGTTATTAGTGGCAATAATAAATGTCAGTGGGAGGAATGGTGCCCCATTTATGGTGTCAGAGGGAGGAACAGTACCACATCTCTGGTGTCAGTGGACAGAATAGTGCCCGATCTATGGTGTCAGTTGGAGGAATAGTGCCCTATGATTGGTGTCCGTGGGATGAATAGTGCTCCATCTTTGGTGTCAGCAGAAGGAATAGTGCCCCATTGTTGGTGTCAGTGGACAGAATAGTGCCCCATCTTTGGCGTCAGTGGATAGAATAGTGCCCATCTATGGTATCAGTGGGAGGAATAGTGCTCTATTGTTGGTGTCAGTGGGATGAATAGTGCTCCATCTTTGGTGTCAGTGGAAGGAATAGTGCCCTATCATTGGTGTCAGTGGGATGAATAGTGCTCCATCTTTGGTGTCAGTGGAATGAATAGTGCCCCATTGTTAGTGTCAGTGGGAGAAATAGCGACCTATCTTTGGTGTCAGTGGAATGAATAGTGCTCCATCTTTGGTGTCAGTGAAAGTAATAGTGCCCCATTGTTGGTGTCAGTGGAAGAATGATGCCCCATATCGTGCCCCAAATAGTGACCTCTCAGTGGTGTCAGTGGGATGAATAGTGCTCCATCTCTGGTGTCAGCAGAAGGATTAGTGCCCCATTGTTGGTGTCAGTGGACAGAATAATGCCCCATCTTTGGCATCAGTGGACAGAATAGTGCCCCATCTGTGGTGTCAGTGGGAGAAATAGTGCCCTATCATTGGTGTTAGTGGGATGAATAGTGCTTTATCTTTGGTGTCAGTGGAAGGAATAGTGCCCCATTGTTGGTGTCAGTGGGAGGAATAGTGACCTATAATTGGTGTCAGTGGGATGAATAGTGCTCCATCTTTGGTGTCAGTGAAAGGAATATTGCCCCATTGTTGGTGTCAGTGAAAGGAATAGTGCTTTGTACCAGTGGGAGGAATAGTGCCCTAAGGGCCAGATAAAGGCAAACAAAGGGCCACATCCAGCCCGCGGGCTGCAGTTTGGAGACCACTGTATTAGGCCAATGGTTGCAATCATTTAGACTATCATCACTTGCCCTTGTGGTAGTAGTATTTATAACCATATGTTTGGAGTGATGCCTGTAGAAAATGAATTGAAGTCCAGTTGCCAGACAAATAAAGTTGTCCTTTGTGTTGCAGGTGTTACGGTTGCAGCAAAGGGCTACTTTGATGCCCTTGTGAAACTTGGCGAACTTGCAAGCATCAGCCAAGGATCTAAAGAGCTTGGTAAGTTTTATGTATTTATTAATTCATCTTTATATCCAATTCCCTCCCCCAGCCTTGCACTTGGCTCCTTCATGCATTGAGTGTTTAGTGTTTAGGACCCTTCAAGACCAGGGATTCATTGCAAAGCTGATTAAACAGGAAGCTCTGCTTTCCTGCGGAGAGCCAGAAATTCCTGTTAACTCTCTCCTTCCAACATACAATTGCTTAGACGTGAAATATGGTGTGGCTCCTGCAAGGGGAATGTAAAATGAACTAATCCTCAGTTTCTGCTCTGTTCCTTCCTTGACATCGTTGCCAGCTCCCTGCTTTTTCTGAAATTAAATTGCATTCCCCGTTTTGCTGCCCTGGCAACGTGCTCAGTTCTCCCTAACACTGACAGAATGGATGGGTGAGGTGCGCGGATAGTCAGTGCCTGGCTCTCCCATGGCCTCCCTCTTCATGCCAGGGTTACTTGTCTCCATTTACACCTTTTGTTGCCCAAGTGACCTTCAAAGTTATGCAAAACGGTTTGCTTTAAGTTAATGGCTGTTACACATTCCCTGAAACGGCTTTCTATGTCAGGAAAGCCCTGAACTCAATTCATAAGGGTTCAGCTCCATTCATTTTATTGCTGTTTCTGGGAGTAGAGGAAGTTATACTATATAAGCACCTAAATGCAGAATGGGGCTCTTTATTATTCTCCCAAGTCATGGGAATGAATATTTCTTGATGGATAAGAACTAAAGGTAACTAAGGAGTTTTAGTATCGTAAGCGAAATCTCTTTAAAGATAGTTTACACTTGCGGTTGCGGTTGGGGGGCGTTAAAGATAGGCAGTTAAGTTGTATTTTATCACCACCACCCCCAACCACCCCTCTTTAAGCTGCAAAGGCAGTCTGATGAAGGTGTACACATGCTGTGGTGCATCAAAAAATGATCCTCCTTGTTGCATATGGGGTTGGTACTGTGAATAGTTGAATTAAGGTGAATGGGGCCGCAGCACAATCAAAAAACACAAACAAGGTTCACAGTTGTCACACAGAATTCGAATTCAAACAGCCTGTTTAGTTGTTCAAAAAACAGGAATTCGGCAGGTGGAAGTATATCAATTCATCGCAGATCGCTCTTCACAGAGCAACAGATGTGTAAATGAGCCCTTAAGGCTATTTCCATTGACAGGCTGCACTTTGTTTATTAGAGGTATTTATATAGCTGAAAATGTATGCAGCACATCACATATATTCACTTCAGCCCTTGCCCTCAAGGAGCTTACAGTCTAAGGTCTCTAACTTGTACTTATACAGACACATACTACATACTAGGCTATTTAGACAGAAACCAATTAACCTACCAGCATGTCTTTGGAGTGTGGGAGGAAACCGGAGTACCCGGAGGAAACCCACACAGGTGCAGGGAGAACATGCAAACTCCAGGCAGGTAGTGCTGTGGTTGGAATTCAGACCAACAACCCTAAAGCTGTAAGGTAGATGTGCTAACCACCGTGCACTCTCCATGATCACAGTCCTGATTTTTGGTTTTTGGCATCATTTTCCTTTTCTTTTCTTATGGTGTAGTTTGTGTCAGGCAATTGTGCATCGGCCTTATGAGAATTTCTCAAAGCTGATATTGGAACTGATACATGTGCCGCTCAACTAAAATAGCTGTGAAATGGTGGGGTGGGTCTCTAATAATATTACTTTCATGACACTTGTATTTGAGAAATAGCTTTCTTTATCAGTTAACTTTATTAATCTGCACTTTTACTATTCCAGTTTTTTTTAACTTGACATTCAACCAGCATGAGTACAAACTCTATTCCCATTGCTTATTAAGAGTGAATCCATCAGTCGCGGCTTGTGGGTTTTTTTGGAGGGGGGGTGGCAAACAATCAGCAACCCCCCGGGCTCTCACTGACCCCCCGTGGGAGGTCCGGCACTTACCGCCAGGCTGGCTGTGTCCTTCATGTAGGGCAGAGCAGCGGCGGCTGCTGTCTCCTTCTCTGGCGCTGTGTGTCCTCCTCCATGTTGGGCAGAGCAGCGGCGGATCCTTCTCCTCTGCTTGTTGTGCCTCCCCGTCCTTAGCGCCAGGCATCCGAAAGGATGGTCACACAATTGGGTGGAATCGGGGCGCACTCTCTGTGCCCCGAGCCCACCCTTTATTGAAGCCTATTGGAGCCTCAGGCTCTGATCAGGTGCTTCAAAAAAAAAAATCCCCTCCCGCCCCCCGCCATAGGAATCCATGCGTCCGGAGTCCTGAAAGGGGGCGGGCGCATGGATAGAGGGGCGGCACCCATGCGCCCTTAATGCACGGACCACCCCTGGAACCCATGTCCAAACTATGCACACAAATGCATTTGCAAATTCTGAATAAGAAGGAAAAGCTGTTTAAAACAAGCTTTCATTCACCTCTGTAGCCTTAGGCATTGTGGAGAAATTCATCTTCAAATCTCACAGCAGAGGCACAGAAATTTCAGCTACTTTTTATTACAGTAGAATCATGGCAGTCTGCCAGCCCTCTAATGTAAATACACAGCAAGTGTTTCTAAGCCCCCTTTCATGCTATGTAGTGAGTCATGTGTATACATGTTATCACATTTCACCTGTAGAGCAACTTATTCATTTCAACAAATAAGGAAAACGTTCTGGCAAAATCAATGTAGTGTCATTTAATCACCCTTGCCATGATTATTTTATTATATTATAGATTCTTCTATTCCTTTTCCGACGACAACTGAAAATTTCCCTCACTTGCAGAGCCAGTGACAATATTCATCAGGATAAATAGAGGGGTGAATCCCCTAGAAGGGACACAGGCAGCGAAAAAGTAGAAGGGTTGCTTTATTAACAAAAACAGTTTGGTAATGCGTTTAAAACCAACAAACATAGGGGGAGATTAAAGTGATACTAAAGCTAAAATAAAAATAAAATTAAAAGAAAAGAGGTAATACTTACAGTGGAGGAAAAAAGTCATAGGCGTGCGCACATAGGGTGACAGGTGTGCCTGGGCACACCCTAATCATCCTGTACTGTGCAGATTCCCCCTACTGCCTGGCTGCAGATAAAGGGACTGGTGAATCTCTGTCCTCAGTCTCTTTCTCTGTCTTGAAAGTGAGACATCAGGGGTCTGTTTAGACCCCTGATATTTCACCAAAGCCCCCCAACAGGTCTCCTAAAATAATTGTAAAAAAAATAATAAAATATAATATTGCAAACAAATAATTAAAAAAATAAAATTGTAAAAAAATAAATGTAAGCTACTGACACCGATCTCTGCCCTACTCACACTGTCCTCTGCCCTTCTATATACACACACTCATGTTTGTTTGCGCTTTTGTGGTGCACACCCTAATGCAATAGGCTGCGCACACCTATGAAAAAAATATTTGATCGCTTGCTGATTTTGTTAATTTGCCCACTGACAAAGAAATGATCAGTCTATAACTTTAATGGTAGGTTTATTTTAGCAGTGAGAGACAGAATAACAACAAAAAAAAAAAATCCAGAAAACCGCATTTCAAAAAAGTTATGAATTGATTTGCATTTTAACCACGCGCTCATACGCTAGCAGGGGAGCCAATCAGTGGGTCGGGCAGACTCGATGTCTGCCGGCCACCCGCGATCGCTCTCCGGCAGTGACAGAATGGGGATCCGGAATGTAAACAAGCAGATCCCCATTCTGACAGGGGAGATGCGAGTGATCGCATGTTCCCAGTATATGGGAGCAACGATCACTCTCCTCCCCCAGTCAGCCCAGCCCCCACACAGTTAGAAACACCTCCCAGGGAACACATTTAAATCTTTGATCGCCCCCTAGTGTTATCCCCTTCCCTGCCAATGATATTTATACAGTAATCAATGGCTATTTTTAGCTCTGATCACTGTATAAATGTCAGTGGTCCCAAAAAAGTGTCAAAAGTGTCCGATCATTCCCGCTAAAAATCGCAGATCGCCGCCATTACTAGTAAAAAAAGAAAAGAAAAGAAAAATGCCATAAATCAATTCTCATAGTTTGTAGACATTAACTTTTGCGCAAACTAATCAATATACGCGAATTGCGATTTTTTTCAACAAAAATATGAGAAAGAATATGAGAAGAATTTAGTTTTTTTTTTGGATATGTATTATAGCAAAAAGTAAGAAATATTTTGTTTTTTCAAAATTGTCGGTCTTCATTTGTTTGTAGCGCAAAAAATAAAAACCGCAGAGGTGATCAAATACCACCAAAAGAAAACTCTATTTGTGGGAAAAAAAGGACGTCAATTTTGTTTGGATACAGTGTCGCACGACCGCGCAATTGTCAGTTAAATATACGCAATGCCGAATCTCAAAAAGTGCTCTAGTCAGGAAGGGGGTAAATCCTTCTGGGGCTGAAGTGGTTAATGAGTGAAATAAGTATTTGACCCCTTCACAAAACATGTAAAACGAGGAGAGAGTTTGGGACTTTAAATGAGACCATGTGGACCATGCGTCTCCATCCCTATTGTATACATAAAACACATTTAAAGTCCCGCTCCCCCCCCTTTTTTACCCTTCACAAAACATGACAGTGCTTGGTGGCAAAACCCTTGTTGGCAATCACAGAAGTCAGATGTTTCTTGTAGTTGGCCACTAGGTGTGCACACATCTCAGGAGGGATTTTGTTCCACTCCTCTTTGCAGATCCTCACCAAGTCATTGAGGTTCCGAGGCTGACGTTTGGTAACTCGAACCTTCAGCTCCCTCCACATATTTTCTATGGGATTAAGGTCTGGAGACTGGCTAGGCCATTCCAGGACCTTAATGTGCTTCTTCTTGAGCCACTCCTTTGTTGCCTTGGCCATGTGTTTTGGGTCATTGTCATCCTGGAATACCCATCCATGACCCATTTTCAATGCCCTGGCTGAAGGAAGGAGGTTCTCACCCAAGATTTGATGGTACATGGCCCCGTCCATTGTCCCTTTGATGCAGTGAAGTTGTCCTGTCCCTTTAGCAGAAAAAGAAGCCCAAAGCATAATGTTTCCACCTCCATGTTCAATGGTGGGAATGGTGTTCTTGGGGTCATAGGCAGCATTCCTCCTCCTTTAAACACTGCGAGTTGAGTTGAAGCCAAAGAGCTTGATTTTGGTCTCATCTGACCACAACAATTTCACCCAGTTCTCCTCTGAATCATTTAGATGTTCATAAGCATACTTCAGACGGACCTGTACATGTGCTTTCTTGAGCAGGGGGACCTTTCGGGTGCTGCAGGATTTCAGTCCTTCACGGCATAGTGTGTTACCAATGGTTTTCTTGGTGACTATGGTCCCAGCTGCCTTGAGATCATTGATAAGATTTTCCTGTGTAGTTCTGGGCTGATTCCTCACCGTTCTCATGATCATTGAAACTCAACCAAGTGAGATCTTTGCCCAGACTGAGGGAGATTGACAGTTATTTTGTGTTTCTTCTATCTGTGAATAATTGCACCAACTGTTGTCACCCTCTCACCAAGCTGCTTGGCGATGGTCTTGTAGCCCATTCCAGCCTTGTGTAGGTCTACATTCTTTTCACTGACATCCTTGGACAGCTCTTTGGTCTTGGCCTTGGTGGAGAGATTGGAATCTAATTGATTGCTTCTGTGAATAGGTGTCTGCTATACAGTTATAAGCTGAGATTAGGAGTGTTCCTAATTTCTGCTCGTTACGTGTATAGAAGACACCTGGGACCCTGAAATCTTGCTGATTGATAGGGGATAAAATACTGATTTAACTCATTAAAATGTAAATCAATTTATAACTTTTTGAAATGCGTTTTTCTGGATTTTGTTGTGATTCTGTCTCTCACTGTTAAAATAAACCTACCAATAAAATTATAAACTGATCATTTCTTTGTCAGTGGGCAAACATACAAAATTAACAGGGGATCAAATACTTTTTTTCCCTCATTGTACCTGTTCAGTACTATGATATTGCACAGAAAGGTCTCTTACCTCCTCTTCTGATAGTGGCTCTCTTGGCTGCTATTTCCTTCCAGTGCTTTTTGTAGCAAGCTTGCTTGCATGATCCCATTGAGAGCTTGGCTGTGTGCATATATAGACACACACAGCTCCAGTAAGCCACGCTCCTGCTCCTTCCTCAAAGGAGTTTGACTAACAGTGCCAGGAGCCTGTGAACAAAAGGACACGATGAGAGTGGCACTGGAGACAGAGACTGTGCTGGAGCAGTGACATGGAGGCAGGTAAGAGGGGTGGAGAGGACAGCTATTGGGGTGATTTTTACCTTAAATAAAGAGAATGTATTATGGTAAAAAAACATTTAAGCTTTATTACCACTTTAAGGCTTAGTTTAAAACTTTCATTGCTCTCTGAAAAGCAGTTTGTGGTGCATGATGTTTCAGAGAGAAGTGCAGGTGCGGCCAACAGGCATTTAGGAGGTGACACTGCTTTTTGACAGCTGAACATGGTTTTTCAATGGAAATGTCATGTTGCAACTGCAAGTCTACGAATGCCTTGCGGTTTTGAGCCGACAAGCGTGTCAGAAAGTATGATTTTTAGTTTGCTGCAAATCAAAGCATCATGCTCACAAGATGTGTACAATCCCTGTTTTTCTGCCTTTGCAGCTTAAGGGGGAGGGGGGTAAAGCCACTGCTCAACCACACATTTTTACCACCTCTCCATTGCAAGTGTAAATGAGCCCTAACAAAGACTGGGCCAGGCTGCATAATCTCTTTGCTTAATAAGTCCTTCCTGCGGACAAACTAATAAAAGAGGAGCATGACAAATTTTTATCTAATTATTCCCCTGAATGTTTTCGGGGGGTGGGATCACCCCTGCTCACATCTGGTGGTTTTGCCCAACAGTGGAATGTTTTTGGGCCAAAATATTTCACATAATCTTCATTCTTCACACCTCCATAACGCTAGGCTGGCACTGCTGAATCATTGTTCCCTTGACTTCAGGAGAGCCTAGCTGAAACTCTCCCTTCAGGTCACAAGGGCTTCTAAACAAACTATTGCAAAGGCCTGGGAGCCCTCCTTTATGCACTTTGGAGACAAAGAATCAGATTGGCAACTCTCTTGGGCACAGTCCCTAAACATTTGAAGGTTTGGCAAGCATTGGTAGATCATTTTTTACCTCCAGGTTTGACTTTACTCTTCTTGAACTGTAACTTTCCAGCTGCCTCTAGGGGGGCTGGACTACCCCAACCCGCTGAGGGCAGTACACCTCCTTCTTTCCTTCCTGCTCCCTTAACACAGCTTTTTCCCACTTTCTTTTCTCTACTCTTTGGCCTATGTTACTTGGAATTTTGTTCTTATTTGCCACTCAGCTCCTCTGGATTGCCTGCTTTTATGGGTCTTTTTGTGCCCAGAAGTTTATACCACTTTAATTACGTTGGGCCTGGTGCTCTGATCTCTTCTCCCATTAGTAACTATCTGTCAATTTACTTGTTACTGTCATATGTTGTTAAATTGCTTTCTTACGATGAATATTGTAATTGTCGTGGGTGCAAATCCCACTTTAGTCTGTATTTGTACCAACTCCACCAATGTTTATATTTAGTTTAGTTTTCAATGAAGCAGTTGAACAAGAAAAGGGTAGCACGCCAATTTGTTAATTTATCACATGGTGATGTGCCAGATTTAAATGCACTTACTTCAGCGTGCGCCAAAGCTTTGGCACAAATCTGAGGTCATTTTCTGCTGGGATTATTCTACATTTTTTCTTTCTCTTCTCCGTGTTACAGTGCCGATCATGCCCCTCCTTAATACAATATTTATATCACTTTAGTAATGGTTTATATTTTAGAACTGTTTTTAAATTAAAACTTTGGTGCAAGCGCTTCGTTATTTTTATGTATGAGATCGACCAATTGATAGAAACTTTAACTGTGATTTGGTGTGGCTAATGCAATACCACATGAACTTGTCTTATACCAATGTTAATTTGTCAGATGGGAAATTCACCAATACACTACAATTTACCACTACCAATTTACCAATTCACACTACAAAACTGATGCATTTTTCTTTGTTAATTCCCCCAACAAGGTGAGCTTATCTGACTCAGGGAACCAATATATAAATTATATTTTGATGTTTAACAATAAAGAATGATAGGCTCCATCTGGTTGCATTTCTAAAATTTCGTTTAGGGATAAGAACGGGTTAGGTCCAAACTTTTGGTCAATGTTATTGACCAAATATAACCATGTGGCCATATTAGGTCAATGATGTCACCCATTTGTTAAGTGCAGCTGTGGGGTGGAGAATGCCCTGGGCAAATATGATTGGACGCTTATTTCGTGGGAGTGACAGCTTGCCTCTGGGTTTGGTCCGAACCTAAGTTCGGACCTAACTCATAGTTACATAGTTACATAGTTAGTGAGGTTGAAAAAAGACACAAGTCCATCAAGTCCAACCTATGTGTGTGCTTTTATGTCAGTATTACATTGTATACCGCTCAAGGTTGTGGTCCCTTAGGTGCCCATCTAATAGTTTTTGAAATTATCTATGCTCCCAGCTAAAACCACTGTTTGTGGAAGAGAATTCCACATCCTTACTGCTCTTTAGTTTCAATATTTTTATTGAAGTTTGTCTTACAATACAATGTAAACACAGTAGTATAATTTTCACAATTTTACCAACTATATTCATATAGGGAGAACATAATAGCAACAGTAGAACAATCAAAAAAGGAAGGTAGGTATAACATTCAATTAAGAATATAAAAGAGGTGCCTTAAGGATCAATGTAAATAAAATAGGCACTTGAACAGATTAAGAAGATGAGATTCTATTCTTCAAAATCACAGAAGTCCATTGTACTATCTTATGATAGCAAATGTCATGTCATCCTTCTTCTGAGATCACATTACGAGCCCTACAGAAGTAATGAACCTTTATGGGGTATCTTTGGGAGAGTCCGCACTGGAGTCATCCTGAAGGGAAGCTCCCAGACCCCCGGCACCCCAAAAGGATCAAGCTGTGCCGAGAACTGAGGTTCCCCGACTCCCATAAGACCCCCCCCAATGGGCCCCATATTCCAGAAAAAAAAAGGGAGAAAAAGTCCTATTATCATCTTCATTAGGTCAACAGAAGTGCCATCATTGACCACCTAACCCTTAAAACTATGTTTGCGAACCCTACCACCCTCATGAAAATAGTGGCGTAAACAAATAAAACGACAAAGAGAGAGAAGAAAAAAGAGAAAGGAAATAGGGAGGTAAGGGGAAGAATGCCTTAGAGAGTGTAGATGTAGCGAGATAGCTGATGACCATCCTTACTGCTCTTACCGTAAAGAACCCTCTACGCAGATTAAGGTTAAACTTCTGCGACTTGGGATCCAACTTGCGAGATCCCAAGTCACAAGACGTGAAATTCAATGCAGGTCTAGGTGAGCTGTTCCTACTGATATGACTGAAGTCGCTGCGACTTCAGCAAAGGTTGCTGCACTACTTTGGTCTGACTTTTGATGCGAGTTTGGTCCAGAGAATATAAAATCAGACTCTCTGTCATTGGATGCTGTGGGTGGGGGCGGGACTATGGCGGATGTGCTGGCTGCGTGATTATTCACTCAGGCGCAGGACTCCATCGGGACTTCCGCACAGACCGTCCACGAGGAGAGGAGGACAGTCCTCTGCCACTCCACTGCCAGCCAGGCTCCAGCCCGCTCACCACAAGCGCTGCCTCTGCATACTGTCAGCCCGCTCTCCGCAAGCCGATCTGTGCACACTGCCAGCCTGCCTATTAGATGGGGTAAGTGCGGGAATTGTCCCGACTTCGGGGGGGGGGGGGGTGCCGCAAGCCCCTATCTGGGACCCTGTATACCCCTATCGGGTGACTGTATACCCCTATCTGGTGACTGTATACCCTATCTGGGACCCTGTATACCCTATCTGGGACCCTCCATACCCTATCTGGTGACTGTATACCCTATCTGGGACCCTGTATACCCCTATCTGGGACTCTGTATACCCTATCTGGGACCCTGTATACCCCTATCTGGTGACTGTATACCCTACCTGGGACCCTGTATACCCTAAAATTTCACCAGCCGCCACTGATGTTGTGTTTACAGATTGTGCTTATACTGTTTAAATATTGTTTGTTTTCGTTTCTAATAGGAGTTTTGTAATTTTTTCAGGCTGTCAGTTAAAAAAAAAAGTGCTGTCAGTATAAAAAGTTGTGTGAGGTTGGCAACCCTGCTGTACTGGATAGTAAGAATATGCAAAACATGGTCTAGAAACTACCAGGATGTTTTGAATTATTCATGTTACAGAACCCCAGGGTTAGCGCTGCAGACTCTCCTTAGTAGTAGTGAAGTACTGACAGTTTTCTTAAAGTAATCCTGAACCCTTAAACTAAAAACACACTTCCAACCCAGCACTGTATATTAACTACTTGCCACCAAATCACATACCTGGTACGTCATTTGACTTCAAGTGGTTGTACCGGTGTAATACCAGCAGCTGCCAACCGTCGGCTCTCTTGTAATAACAACCTAACCAGCTGCACGGTTGTTATAACAAGCAATGGGAGGGGATGTCCCCCTCCTGGTGCCTTCTGCGGCTTGCTTGGGCTCTCCTGTCACACCAGTAGACCCAAGCGACCAGCCGGCATGTCCGTCTACTCAGAGACCCGATGAAAGCCAGGATTGGCTTTGAAGTAGAGAAAAGAGCAGCTCCGATCTGAGTGTAGTACTGTAGATGCTGGCAGCCAGCTATCAGAGTTGAAGGGCGCTCTGTGGACAATGAAGGAGAGAAAAGAGCAGATTCTTGCTTTAGAGACTATTTGGACTTTCCTTTGTTTTTAACTGTTGCTGGCAGGGCTGGTGCAATTATTTTCGACACCCTAAGCGAAACCTCATTTTGCCGCCCCCTTTGGCTCTGAACCTGACTCCACCCCGTTTGCCCTGCCCATGTATACGATGGAGGTGGCGGAGGTGGAGATTTTTGCAGCGCCTCTTTACCTATTTCTTTAGCCCTCACCTGTGTCTCTAGACCCGGCCTAAAAACAAATAATGGCGGCACCGGCTTGCTTCCTCATGCCAGCCGTGGTCCGCAGGTATATAAACAGGCTACGGTAGTATATAGACAGGCTGGGGTAGTATATGGGCAGGCTGGGGTAGTATATGGACAGGTTGGGTTAGTATATGGACAGGCTAGGGTAGTATATGGACAGGTTGGGGTAGTATATGGACAGGTTGGGGTAGGATATGGACAGGCTAGAGTAGTATATGGACAGGTTGGGGTAATATATGGACAGGCTGGGTTAGTATATGGACAGGCTGGGGTAGTATATGGACAGGCTGGAGTAGTATATGGACAGGTTGGGATAGTATATGGACAGGTTGGGGTAGTATATGGACAGGTTGGGGTAGTATATGGACAGGTTGGGGTAGGATATGGACAGGCTAGAGTAGTATATGGACAGGTTGGGGTAGTATATGGACAGGCTGGGATAGTATATGGACAGGTTGGGGTAGTATATGGACAGGTTGGGGTAGGATATGGACAGGCTAGGGTAGTATATGGACAGGTTGGGGTAGTATATGGACAGGCTGGGGTAGTATATGGACAGGTTGGGGTAGTATATGGACAGGCTGGAGTAGTATATGGACAGGTTGGGATAGTATATGGACAGGTTGGGGTAGGATATGGACAGGCTAGGGTAGTATATGGACAGGTTGGGGTAGTATATGGACAGGCTGGGGTAGTATATGGACAGGTTGGGGTAGGATATGGACAGGCTAGGGTAGTATATGGACAGGCTAACTGTGTAGCTGCCTGTCCGTACAAGCAGACAGATACACCACAGCCCGCGCACCTCTGTTCCCCACTATATCTCCCAACCCCCCCCCCCCCACACACACATCATTTCCTCTCTGTAACCCCCCCCCCCCCCCCACACACACACACACACATCTATTCCCCTGTATACACAATGCAATGCAGACAGCAGATTCAACGTTTTTTGTAATTCAGCTGACTCAGTGAAGCACTGCTTGTTTTCCACTACCTGAGCCAGCAGCACCTCGAGGAGAGTGGCGCTGCAGTGCTGTCTGTCCTCCCACAAAATGTCTGGCGGTCCAGGAGGAGGGAGGGAAGGGAAATTGCTGCAAGCCCAGAACTACATGCAGGGTTTCCATCTCATCCGCCCCAGCCGGTTTCATCATTAATGCAGCACTTCCGGGCTGGCCAACTGCTCTTTGTCCCGGCTCTCTCCCCTCCTACTCCACTGCTGCTGCTAGGGCGGCGCTGGCACTGCAGGCTGAGGATAGAGTGGTCCTGGAGAAAGCGGACTGACAGAACAGGGGTAGAGAGGGCAAATTGTTTCTGCACAGAGCGAGGGGCGGCGGGGATGTCTTCACTATTCACAGCAGGCGCATTTTACCGCCCTGGGTGACAGTGCGCCCTAGGCAGCCGCCTGCTCCGCCTTGGTAGTGCCGTGGTAGAGCCAGCTCTGGTTGCTGCCATATTATGCCCAGATATACTCCTACATTATTTACATTAATATGCACCGCCTACGCACTCAGACTTTCCCAGCTTGGGCACCAAGAACTCCAAATATATCCCTTTCTATGGGATCGGCTTTGATTGGGTCGCCGCTATGGTAACCCAGAAGCAATGACATGACATTACTGTTGGTTTGCCGACATCTTAACGGTGCCATTTTTTGAAAATCAAAAGTATTCAAAAATACCGATCTTGGCGTTTTGAATGCAAGGGCAAAGGAAGTATTTGTTCTTATAGACCCCAGATCCCTCCATAAAGAGTACTTGTTGTGCCTATTGCTGTCACAAGGATGTTTACATTCCTTGTGACATCTATAAAAGTGATTTAAAAAAAAGATAAATAAATAAAAATGTAATAATTAAAAAAAAAAAAATTAAAGTGTCCCTGTTCCCCCGTGCTAGTGTGCAAAGGCAGACGTGGGCATCGGCCCCGCACGCACGCAAACCACAATAGTCCCATACATGTGAGGTATCATTGTGAATGTCGGATCATGGGCAGTAATTCTAGCACTTGACCTCCTCTGTACATCCAAAGTGGTAACTTGTAAATTATTTTAAAGCCAAAAGATAGTAAAAATTATGTTGTTTGCCGCCGTGCGGACGTGCGCATAATTTTAAAGAGTGAGATGTTTGGTAACTATTTACTCAGCGTGACATCATTTTTTATATTTTACCAAAAAATAGGGTTATGTATTCTGTTTTTGGGCAGTAACATTTTAAAAAGTGTATTTTTTCCCAAAAACCAACCAATTTATTCTCTAGGGCCTCTGCTTTGAAAAATATAAATAATGTTTGGGGTCTTTAACTAATTTTCTAGCAAAAAACCCCAAAAAACTGATTTTCACATGTAATCAAAAAGTGCCAGATAATGCCTGGCCTTCAAGTGGTTAAGCAACAACTCTCAATTTTAATCCACAGATGATGTTTACTAATCTTTTTACAGGATACTAATACTCACCTCATACCTCCCAACTTTTTGAGATGGGAATGAGGGACACCTATTACAAAAATTATGTAGGCACAGGACACGCCCCCTTAAAGGAGAATTATACAGAAATTGATGAGAAATTGGATGAAAGGTTTAGCTCTGGGAAACACACAGGCGGATGGAGAGTGGGGGAAGGCATACCTCCCAACTTTTTGAGATGGGAATGAGGTACACCTATTCGCAAAAGTATATAGGCATAAGACACACCCCCTGCCACGCCCCCTTAAAGGAAAATTATACAAAAAAAAAATTAGTAAACCCACAATCCCTTTTTTTTTTGCCTCTACTATCCCTTTATATTAGCTTTTGAAATTTACAAATGCAGCAATTTATGATTTGGATGAAAGGTTTAGCACTGGGAAGCACTTTTTTAAAGATAAAAAGTGCATTTTATATACAACTATATAGAGCAGACCAAAATGAGTGACAAATGAGAAGGAAAGAGGGACAGAGGGACTTTGTTCCAAATCAGGGACAGTCCCTCGAAATCAGGGAGAGTTGGGAGCTATGTTCACCTCATTGCGCTGTCCACAGAAGAGCTTTCCCCGCACTTACGCTTTGAAGGTATAAGCAGTGCACATGTATCATGGCCACTGCTGTGTAGAACAGTGCACGTGAGTGCATAGTTCTGCACGGACTAAATCTCCTAAGAATCATTGCACTTGCATATACCAGTGCACATGCACAGCCATTAGCATTCATTTGCAAGGCTTGTACCTCCCACAAGTGTGAACCTGGTCCTGCAGTGACCCAAGTAACCCATGGGCTATACTGCATGGATGGGGCTACGATGTACGTGCATTGCAAAGTACTTTTACGTGCCGGCACCGGATGCGCTGACACGTAGAAATGTGGTTCGGATCAGAAATACATTGAGGAGGGTGCCTACATTCCACACACAATGGGCCATGTAGAACCAGTGTAGCCACCCTCATAAAGGAAGTGTGCTAAAATACATTTTCATAGAATCCAACATTGCTATTCAAAGGTATTTAGATTAAGGGAAGTATTATATTTGTTTTTTCAAACTGGGTTTAGTGACATTTCAAGCTCCTTTTAACTCCACCTCACAAGCACAATGTGTGCGCCATACTATGATTAATGCAGTCTGTCATCTATGCAGACACCAACTTCCATGACTGAGTATTCCAGCTATGCGGCTGCGTGATTAACAATGCGCTAGTTCTTTAGAACTAATGATAATCTGAGTCACGTTGCTCTTCAAGAATGTTGTAATTAGGGTAAAATCAGTTGGAAACAATATTCATTTTTATTGTAGCTTGTGAGGGTGAGATATTTTTATGGTGCAAACCTGGTGACATAACCAGTGGCGGCTAGTGTTCACTAATTTGGAGGGGGCAGCAAACCAACGCCACATTGACCCTCTCCCCCTACGTGTGATGGACATGAAGGCAGGGAACACCCCCCCCCCCCCCCCGGATGGATGGGAAGGCCTCCTTATATTACAGCATGACACTCTGGTCTCCCCTGTCCGAGCCGGGGAGTGCTGGAAGCAGTGGCCGATGGGCTAGGCTCCCTCATGGAATCCGTGGCAGCCGGTGGATCAGGCTTCCCCTGATCTCTTGGCATGGGGCTTGGCTTTGAGGGAGCTGGAGCCCTGGACCAGCATGAGCACTAGGGACCAGTTGTAGCCCTTCAGCACCTGGGACACAGCCTCCTGGATACAGACGGGGAACCTCTCGTTCATGGTCCTGCCGTCTGGGTCCTTCTTGGAGATCCCGGGGCCCCTGAACAATCCTCGCCCCTCGGAGCCGGCCGGTGACAGTGCATAGTCTGAGTTGGAGTCTGAAACGTGGGACATGGAGCTGGCCAGTGTCCGCCCATGCGTCTCCTCCCTCTTCCTCCCTCTAGGCCAATAAGATTGCTTCTCCTTTTGGCCAGTCAGGAAACGCATCTCAGGCCCATTTACTGCTTGGCCAAGAGGAGAATCAGTGTGAGAATGGTGAATATTCATTCGCTATTGTCACTCAACTGGGTGGGCTTGGAGCGCAGTGCTCCTTGCCCCAAGCACACCCTTTTTTGGAGCCTATTTGAGCCTTTGGCTCTAATCATATGCTTAAAAAAAAACACACACCCCCCTCATTGGAATGCATGCGTCCAGCTCCCTGCATGTAGATCAGGGGGCCGGACAGATGGATGGGGGGCCGTGCCCGTGCACCCCTAATGGACGAGCCACCACTGGACATAACCAAAGGAATTCCTGGCTGATGTGAACACCTCAGTTTAGCTTATATGCATGGTTTATTAAACACTGACGTAAGGTGTATGTCCAGCCAAAAACATTTTATTTTTGTTTTGGATAAAGTTGGGAAAGGTTACACCTCTGGTTGGTTTCAAATATTATATGGGGCAGTGGCAAAATCTTTGGGGGGCGCAAACAAACTGAGGTCTGTACATCTGCTGGCTGCTGTGTGCATTATGAGGGGTTTGCACTATCCCTGTGCTGAGTTCTCGGGTCTGTACACCTGCTGTGCCCATTATAAGGGGTTCCCACTATCCATGTTCTGAGTTCCCCAGTCTGTACACCTGCTATGCCCATTATGAGGGGTTCCCACCATCCCTGAGCTGAGTTCCTGGGTCTATACACCTGCTGGCTGCTGTGTCTGTTATGAGGGGTTACCACCATTCCTGTGCTGAGTTCCTGGGTCTGTACACTTGCTGGCTGCTGTGCCCATTATGAGGGGTTCCCACCATACCTGTGTTGAGTACCTGAGTCTGTACACCTGCTGGCTGCTGCATCCATTATGAGGGGTTCCTACCATCCCTGTGCTGAGTTCCTGGGTCTGTACACTTGCTGACTGCTGTGCCCATTATGAGGGATTCCCACATCTCTGTGCTGAGTTCCCGGGTCTGTACACCTGCTGTGCCTATTACGAGGGCTTCCCACCATCCCTGTGCTAAGTTCCCGTGTTTGCACACACTCTGTGCCCATTATGAGGGGTTCCTACCGTCCCTGTGCTGAGTTTCTGGGTCTGGAAACCTGCTGTGCCCATTATAAGGGGTTCCCACCATTCCTGTGCTGAGTTCCTGGGTCTGTACACCTGCTGGCTGCTGCACACTTGCTGGCTGCTGTGCCCATTATGAGGGGTTTCCACCATCCCTGTGCTGAGTTCCCGGGTCTGGACACCTGCTCTGGCATTATGAGGGGTTCCCAGTGATGCAGCGCTGCCAGCAGCAACACACAGGGACTGGAAGTCAGTCGGGGACAGCGTGACTGGCCGCTCCTGGTGCCCAGTATGAAGTCCACCACCAGACAGAAGAAGACACCACCTAACAGAGTCAGACATGTCCATGATAGGGTTGCCAAATCATCCATTTAATCCAGGACACATATTAATTACACGCATTGTGACTCGCTCTTCAGGGGTGGATGCATGTAAAATATATCTGAAAGTAACCAAAAAGATAATGTCACACATGAGCAAATGGACAAATGGTAAGAGGGGCCTTAGCGAGAGAGAAAGGACCACATACTCACCAATCAGCAAGGCCAAGGTGTCTTGGCTATGTTCACCGAGGATAGCAGCAGTATGTGCTTGGGAAGGGAGCTGAGGGAGCGGAGCCAACCAAAAACCCTGACCAAGGAACAATGGAAAGGCAAATGTGGTGTGGATGGAAATGAGTGACCTTAAAGGTCCTGGATAATCCGTTCAGGTGTCAACTGGAATATAATATAATATAATATGTATATAGTCTGTTTCTTTTTATATGTAAAGAAATCAACCCCTGAAGTCTCCAACACATCTGGACACTGACAGAAACTGACAATTCCCGACGTTTTGGATTACTGGTGGTTCCTCCTGCTGACATCACTACTATGTCCACCGAGCGCAACCGAGATCCAGGAGACTGACACTTTTGGAAGTGTTGATTTCTGCTTCTTTGCAAGGAATTCTTTTCTGGGTACTTAAAGGCAAAACTTTTTTTTTTTTTTTGCATAGAATGGAGGGTTATATGACCCCTGGTTTTTTTTTGCCACCTCTGTCCTATAGGGCAGATTTCCCTTCACTTTCTGTCCCATAGCCAAAACAGGAAGTGAGAAGAAAGCCATCCAAAGTGAGGGAATCCTGGGGTGTCATCAAAGCTAGTGTTCCCATTGGAAGGTTTCCCCTCTATTACTGTTCTCATGTCAACCCAAAATTTGGGATTTTATTTTGATAATGGTAAAGTGGACAAATAGAGGGGGTGAATCTCCCTAACGGGGGCACAGGCAGCAATAAATAATGACAGGTGTCCTAATCCCTCCAGACTCTATCCCAAGCTAAAATAATATTAAACTGTTTTGCCTTTAATTACACATAAAAGTACAGCTATAGTTAAACAGTAAAAATCTGGATGCAAATAGATTTGCCATCTTCCTCTACAGGGTGACATTGCTATTTCACTTGCAGTTGATTCACTGCACCATTGTCACCCTAAGCAGCTGCATCCTTGCATAAGCTGAAGAGCAGGATGTCAGAGTTTTCACTGTTAATCACTCTCCCCCAACCCGCCTGTCAGTACAGGACCAGTATCCAATAGAATACACACAGATCACTCGCTCAGATCCATTTCCAAGGTCCAGTGGAGTGAAGTGATGACATCACAGGTAAAGGAAGAAGGTTTTTTAAAGTGCAATTAAACCCATCTTAACTGTTTCCCCAAACAGTTACATTCAAGGCATGCCGTGAAGGATAACTGTTACAGCGTGTAAAAAGTATTTTGTTGTTTAAAAACAATAAAACATGATTAGTGTTGAGCGAACCCGGACTGTAACGTTCGGGTCCGTACCGAACTTTAGGGTGTCCGTGGCACGGACCCGGACATTTCAAAAATCGTTCGGGTTCGGTCCGGGGTTCTGCTATTTTACTCCACGTGTTGAGAAGCTGCAGGGCAGCCAATCAACAAGCGTTTCACTGGTTTGCCCTTAGAAGCCATCACAGCCATGCCTACTAATGGCATGGCTGTGATTGGCCGGTGCATCATGTGACCCAGCCTCTTTATAAGCTGGAGTCACAGTGCTGCAGTCACATGCTCCTTGGGTTAGTGTAGGGAGAGGTAGCTGACTGCGTGAGGGACAGATTTGAGACATTTTAAGACCTGATCCTGCATCCTGAGATAGATTACTTTACTACTGCTGTCTGTGCTGTTGCTCTGAGGACAGATAGCAGAAATTAGAGATTTCAC
>BLSH010494755.1:235533-248511 GCA_018402905.1 Glandirana rugosa
CCCCTACTAGTCACGTCGCGACCTCCCCCTAAATGTTAGTGACTAGAGGGCTGAGGGACATATGTAAAGTAATTTCGTTGACTGTCGGCGAAGAGGAGGACGCCGAAAGTCGACGATGTTACTTTACATATGTCCCTCAGCCCTCTAGTCACTAACAATTGAGGGCGACGTGGTTAGTGGGGGGAACTGACAGGGACATAGGAGGAGGTCAGGGGGACAGGAGCTAGACAGTCCTACCTCTCGCCTCCTTCTCCTCCCCATTCATAAACTGAAGCATCGGAAGCACAGTTTACGATGCTCAGTGACATTTATGAATGGACAGTCAGTGATCACTGACTGTCCATTCAGAAAAGGAAAGAGCTGATAAATTACAGATTTACCGTCTCTTTCCTCCGCTCTCCATCCTGACAGATCGAGGACAGGGGGACTGGAGGAGGATACAGGGACAGTCAAGGGGGGTGATTGGTGCAGCGGGAGTTAACAATCACTGATCTCCCGACTCCCTGTATACATTTCATTGTAGCAGCTGAAAGCCGCAGGAGGAGAAGCGGCTGTCAGTTGCTTTAATGAAATGTATACAGGGAGTCGGGAGATCAGTGATTGTAAATCCCCCTCCAGCGCTGCACTGATCATCCCCTGGTTGCCCAAGTATCGGATTAGGCATCGGAGCATTTTGCCCGAGTACAAGTACTCGGGCAAATGCTCAGTATCGGCACCGATACTAGTATCGGTATCGGGACAACCCTACTAGTTACTGACCTATATCTCCACCCTGATATTGCTATCCTGTTTGATTTTCACCTGGCCCGATCTCCTCTGTGTCTCTGTTCTTACATCTGCTCTGACTTGATACTTCACACTGGTACTGTCCCAACTTTTGATTTGAACCCCAAATAAAATCCTGGACATCTCATAGTCTGTCTCAGTACTGCTGTCCTGAGTAGTAAAGGCCATTTTTGTGTTCAATAACTGGGAATGCTCACCATGCAAGTTCCACCATTCAGTGGCTCTGGAGTAGACCCAATATTTTCAGAGCTAGTGACCTTGGTGATAGCCCTTTTTCTCTGCATTTTAAGGTCTTCCCCATCCTTGATCCCTGCATTGATTCCTTTACTAGGTTAAGGATCTTTACATTTTTTTAGATTTGTTAAACTTTCCAAGGTATGGCTGAAAGTGATTGATGGCTGTCAGAAACCTCTTATTGTTGACAGTTTAATACATTAGGCTTTCTACTGTATCTATATAGGATATAAAGGATTGTGCTGTTGGTGTGTTGGGAGATGGCACTTGTGCATTACATACAGGAAAGAAATAAGGTTCCCAGGCTAGCAGATTGCTGACACGTAGAGGAAAACTGGTGCACAACAGCAATATTTGGATAAAAAACTGAAGCCAAAGGCTGGTAGGCTGTGTTTTCTGTATGTCGAAAGGTATCCTTCACCCAACTCTTTGTCAGTGGGCATTACAAGGAAGTAGCCTTGGCTTCCTGTCACGTGACATAGATGCTCAATGGAGTTCAGAGTGTGTGGAGTCACTCTTCTTATAACAGGCAGGTCTGCGTAGGGATGATTGCAATGCCTTCACTGTGCCTAACCACTTTAAGACACAGCAATATTCATTGCCCACTGTTGACCATGTCAACAACGATAAAATGAAAAAAAAGATTTAGGAAAGGTGGGGGTAAGATGTTTACTATGCACGTGACCTATATGGTGGAAGGATTAGTAGAACTTATGGCTGATGTTTTGTATGTGTGTGAGGTCAGTGGATGATAACCATACAGTATGTGGTCACTTTGGGTGGAGAATGAGCACTACATACATCAAATTAAAGTAGGGTTGTCACCTCATCCCTTTAAACCTGAAATCATTAGAATTGCACAGGTTCTGAGGCTAAATTAATGCAGGTAAGGCACCAAGTGAGTTTAATTACCACCTTAATCAGCCACAGAACCTGTGTAATTTAATATGTGTTCGGTTTTAAAGGGATGAGGTGGCAACCCTATATTAAAGCCACATTGATGCTAACTTTTTTTAGGCTTGCTCCTGGATTTTGGGAAGATTTGCCAAGGTCTGGTCTAACAATATCACATATACTTATGGTAACTCATTTTATTAACGTCAGTATTCTATAGCATCTAACCAATAATTGTCTCTCATGCATATACAGATAGTCTAAGAAGTTTGTCATAGCCAACAGTTTGTGATTTACTTGGTGTTTATTATTTTTTGTGATTTATTTCTACAGGTGATACATTATTCCAAATGGCTGAAGTCCATCGACAAATTCAAGTACAGCTGGAAGAAGTCGTGAGTATTATTTCTCAGTTATGGCCTGATCACTTTGGAAAGCATTGCTGGATACACACGTTCCGTGTTTGTTTCTCGCACAGCATTCCAAAAACACTGGGTGTTCGATTTGCTGCAGGTGTCAATAGATTCTAATGACACCCCAAATGCAGACTGCAGACCAGTGCAATTGCTTGCAGCAAATCGCATGGTACAGCAGTACCATGCAATCTAGTTGTAGTGCCTTTTTTAAATTAGTGCATGCGCTACTTTTGGTGCGATTTAGTGCTATTTCAGCCCATTCAAATGAAGGGGCTGAAAGTTGCATCACACTGAATCCCACAGGGATTGCACAAGAATGTGGAGTGTGTTTCTGTGCAATACCGCTGTGAACCGGCACTGAAAAAGGAACCCAAGATGAATATTACACTGACACTTCTATCTTATCTTTTAACAACCACTCCATAAACTCTCCTATTGTAGAGCTGTACCATATGAAACTTGCAGAATAAATAAATCCCTTTGACATATTTAAACACAAAATTCTCAAAGATGTTATAAAATATCAACTTTGGGGCAAAAAAGCATTTAAACTGATATAGAGTCCAAAAAAAAAGAAGAGAGAGCTGGATGGAAAGGACATATTTTTAGGAAACTGACAAAGGAGCATACTCTTAGGAAACTGGAAGGATCCTCTGAGAAAAAGATGAAGGCCTTCTACTATGTAGAAACATATAAAGCAACAAACAGATCAGAATAGTGAGCATGTACCTCGTCTCTGTGGTCCGCTATCCAGTATCCAGTGCAGTAGGGTGGGAAAGGAAGCGACAAAACATTTTCTTTCGTTAAAAGAGATGTGGGTTCCTGGGACTACCCTCTTCTCTGCAGGCTCTGGGGGCATATTCACTGCATAATGCATATAACAGCAGTTATTATGGCAGCTCATTGCCATACATTTTGATGTGGTACATTGCTCTTTTGAAGGATCCTCTTTGATCCTTTGACAGAGGGTCCATAGCTCTGCACTGGACTTGAGGAGGCTGAGGGACAGTCTACTGCCAGATCATGGGGGAGCACCACCTGCCAGGGGAGAGGAGGATCAAGTAGATAAACTGTTTCTCCTCTTCCCTAGACAAAATGAGAAATTAGCCCTTGAAGAGTGGATCCAGCCTCACTGCAAGGGATCATTTTTTATTTGCCCAAAGTGGGACTTTAATGTCTGCACTCCTCCTATAAAACCTGCTTAATAACACCTAATTAAAGTACATTCTCTGGCCACAAAGGTGTCCCTGGAAATTTTTTTGAAATGTTGGCAACTATCTCTCACATATATACACATACAGTACATATACTAAGACCAGTTAACCTGCTAGCATGTCTTTGAAGTGTGAGCGGACCCCCTGACAAGAACATGCAGGTTGTATCGCACTTCGTGTCCCAATCAATGACCCCAGTGCTGCATGGCAGAATTGCTATCCATTAAGCCACTTTGCTGAGATTTCTGTTTTTATATATTGAGGTGATCAGAAGTGTGAAGGGGCATTTGAGCACAAAGTGCATTTGTCCTTTAAGAAAAGCCAGCATGGCTTAGTATTCAGGGTGAAAACATCCCTATGTTTCATATTGTTTTATATTGATATGCAGGTCACTTAGATAAGTGTGGCATGTGGTGAAGTAAGCAGAATCTGCTTAGTGCTTTACAATGGAGACTTTTGTTAATGTTCACTCAGCTCAGTGTGAATTACTGTTGGCTTGAAGAAATAGGAACACCAAATTAGTCTGGCTTTTGAATTGAAAATGTAATGTAACTGACACATTACATCTTAAATGTCTATAAAGCAAACACTGGCTTCTGCAAATCTGGTAAACTGTCTTGGCACCTCCAGGTTAAAGCTCATATAGATTTCCAGAGAGCCCCAGGGTGCCCAGTTATGAAAATTCCAACCACAGCTTGAATTGTTGCACTTTGGCCCATCTCCTGCCGCCTTTCGGGACATTGTATTGGTCAGCAAGACCTTTTCATTTGGTGGCATGTATAACTGTCAGCAGGGGGATGTTGTCTGAGGTTGGAGGAGTTAGGAACTCCTAGTTTAGGAGCAAGGGGAGGCATAAACACGATCAAAGTCCTACAGGATAGCCTAAGGAATTGCTGAGTGTCAAATGCCAGAAGAGGTAGTCAGCTGAAAGGACAGGGTGAGAATTTTGCATGTAATAAGAAACAAGTGAATAGACAGGTCATGTCACCAGCAGGTGGTAAGAGGCACGTAGTAAGGGTCAGGATCTGAGAATGCCGGGTCATCACTGGAGCTCCTGACTGTGGCATTAGAGCTGTGCTGCAGGTACTCCTGGGCTGTGGCCTTGCTGTTGACAGTTACTAAGACAAAATCAAACCTGAAAGTGTATGTCAGGGCAACGAAATGCCAAACCACAGCTAACAAAGCTAGCAAAACACTCTCTTGGATTTAACAGGCATACATTTAAGAGATACATCAATAATTCTACTCCTTTTGAAATCACTGGTTGGGCCTCATCTTGATAATGCAGTTCAGTTTTGGTCACCAATAATCACAAAGGACATTGCTGAATTAATAAGAGCAAAGGGCACCAGAATAAACAAGGGGCATGGAGGATCTCAGCTATAGCTGTCGATTACATAGATTAAATTTATTATTATTATTATTATTATTATACACGATTTATATAGCGGCAACAGTTTACGCAGTGCTTTACAATGTAGAGGGGGGAGACAGCACAATTACAATACAGTTCAATACAGAAGGGACAAGAGGGTCCTGCTCATAGAGCTTACATTTTAAAGTTATTCACTCTAGAGTAACGGCAATTAATAGGTGATATGATTACAATGTACATATATATCAAAGGTGACTCCAGTAACTGGTATAAACTGTGTACTGTAAGGTTTCAGTCACGGCTTGAGGTTAGAAGAAAGAAGGTTTAATCATAGATTGTGGAAAGGGTTCTTTACTGTTAGAGCAGTAGAAATGTGGAACTCCCTCCCCCAGGAAGGGGTACTAACTGAAAGTGTTGACAAGTTTTAAATGTCTTTCTCAGAAAGCAAAAGGTAAAGTGCTATGAGAATTGTTTGGGAATAAAAATCACACATATATACACAGGTTGAACTGGATGGACCTGCATATTTTTTCAACCTTATAAACTATAAACTATGAACTTTGAAAAAAAAAAAACGTGCAGTATAATTACAGACGGTCCCCTAGTTACAAACATCCAACTTACAAACGACTCCTACTTACAAACGGAGACAACAGGAAGTGGGAGGAAATCTTCCCCCAGGAAGGGAAATTCACTCCTGTAAGAGTTATCATGGGTAAAAGGTGTCTCCACCGATGCTTTATCACCAAGGTTTGTTTTCACAACAACCCAAAATTTTCAAAATCCAATTATCATTGGTACAGGAAGTGAGGTGAAATCTTCTGAACAGAAACATAGACATCAAAACAAACATTACAGGGGTGATACGCCTTTCCTATGCTATCCAAAAAGCGTAAAAATAGTTGGCTGGAGCTACACTTAAACAATGTACCTGTTCTGACTTACAAACCAATTCAACTTAAGAGCAAACCTACAGCCCCTATCTTGTTTGTAACCCGGGGACCGCCTGTATTCACATTTCCCCATGTTTTATTCTCTAAACCCTACTGTGGGCCGACAACACACAGCATTTTCTGTCAACTAAGTGCTAAGTGGTGTCAGCCCTGCCCTGTCTTTTGATAAACTATTCACTCCCACTCTCAAATCTCCATAACACTAGTTATTCTGTAGTGCCAAGATAAGAACTAGGAGGGCTAATTAGGCTGCTTTAGAGATCACTGAAGTTTGCACAAGACACAAGTCAACTCTAAATTCCTGACTTGACGAAGCGGAATTTATCAAACAGAACAACATGATTATATTATCTTATTGAACATACTAAAAGAAGTCCATTGTTAGAGCTTTACATACGGTGCCTTGAAAAAGTATTCATACCCCTTGACATTTTCCACATTTTGTCATGTTACAATCAAAAACATAAATGTATTTTATTGGGATGTGACAGACCAACACAAAGTGGCACCTCATTGTGATGTGGAAGGAAAATGATAAATGGTTTTCCAAATTATTTACAAATAAATATCTGAAAAGTGTGGCGTGCATTTGTATTCAGCTTCCTTTATTCTGATACCCCTAATTAAAATCTAGTGGAACCAATTGCCCTCAGAAGTCACCAAATTAGTAAACACCAGGGTGTAATTTAATCTCAGTAAAACTACAGCTGTTCTGTAAAGCCCTCAGAGGTTTGTTAGAGAACCTTAGTGAACAAACAGCATTATGAAGGCCAAGGAACACACCAGACATGTCAGGGATAAAGTTGTGAAGGAGTTTAAAACAGGGTTAGGTTATAAAAAAATATCCCAAGCTTTGAACATCTCACGGAGCACTGTTCAATCCATCATCTGAAAATGGAAAGAGTATGACATGCCTGCAAACCTACCAAGACATGGCTGTCCACCTAAACTGACAGGCCAGGCAAGGAGAGCATTAATCAGAGATGCAGCATAGAGGCCCATGGTAACTCTGGAGGAGCTGCAGAGATCCACAGCTCAGGTGGGAGATCTGTCCACAGGACAACTATTTGTTGTGCACTCCACAAATCTGGCCTTTGTGGAAGTGTGTCAAGAAGAAAGCCATTGTTGAAAGAAAGCCATAAGAAGTCCCGTTTGCAGTTTGCGAGAAGCCATGTGGGGGACACAGCAAACATGTGGAAGAAGATGTTCTGGTCAGATGAGACCAAAATTGAACTTTTGACCTAAAAGCAAAACGCTATGTGTGGCGGAAAAATAACACTGCACATCATCCTGAAAACACCATCCCCACCGTGAAACATGGTGGTGGCGGCATTCTGTTGTGGGGATGCCTTTCTTCAGCAGGGACAGGAATGCTGGCCAGAGTTGATGGGAAGATGGATGGAGCCAAAGGCGGGGCAATCTTAGAAGAAAACCTGTTAGAGTCTGCAAAAGAGCTGGTAGACTCATACCCAAAAAGACTTGCAGCTGTAATTACAGTGAAAGGTGGTTCTACAAAGTATTGACTTAGTGAAGCTGAATACAAATGCACGCCACACTTTTCACATATTTATTTATAAAAAATGTGGAAAACCATTTATCATTTTCCTTCCACTTTACAATTATGTATCACTTTGTGTTGGTCTATCACATAAAATCACAATAAAATACATTTACAGTTTTGGTTGTAACACGACAAAATGTGGAAAATTTAAGGGGTATGAATACTTTTTCAAGGCACTATACATTTGAAACATAGCGCACCATTTATAAACAATGAACCATTTATTGAAATAAATGTATTGCACTTAAGGAGGTTACTATTGAACATTGGCTGCAATCACTGGTGGAATGACTACCTGGATATTTGTTAAGGGCTTGTGCCAGCAGTCTTTGGGCTTATAATAATGGCATATGTTTCATGTCAGTTTAAGATGCTTCTGAGATCATTCAGAATTTTTAACTGCATTAAACCTGCAGTTGATCTGCTTCTGGCATACATTTGACCTGCTTTATGTGGGTTTTGCTTTCCCCAGAAACTGGAAAACTCATTTAAACCGAGAAAAACCTGTTAACATAAACCCAAAGAGCTCTGCTTAACTGCTCTATCCATTGGCTGTTGATCCTTCGCTGATCATGCTTCAATGTTGTAGTTTGAGGCTGGCTTTCTAGTGGCAAGACTGAACAAGTACCTTCTAGTATGTGGCTATTGCCTTCTTGTGTGCTCTGTGACAGAGACTGACAGACAAGGGCTTGCATAGAATGATAAAAGGTAAAGCTAGGTAAGGACCAGCTAGAAGCAAAGGAGGAACACAAATGTTAATAGACAGGTAAATTATGGACTGGGGAGAGGGCTGAGGAATGAAATAGAAGTACCGGTATATCTAAATCCAAAAACACTGGGGAAAATGAGTGCCACTGCTCTTGCACAGAGCATCGTCTATTTGCCGTTAGTCAATCCATCCCACTGACTCAGTTGTAGCATAAGCATTATGCCATATTAGGGTAAACCTATACGTCTTATGAAATTCCTATATCTGTGGCTGCCATGTCAGTCCAGTGGATTCAGGAGTTGCTGACTAACTGATCTAGGTACCTGTATGCAAATCCAGAATTCTGCCTAATCCCCCATCTTTATTTTCTGCATGCTTGTCTCAGGTCAGTGATTCAGAAAATACTGAGGCCAGAGAGACAGCCAACTAGGATATCCAAACATAGGTAAAATGGCACTTTCTGTATTTTTCTTAGTATAACCTTTCTTAAAAAAGAATGCAGCCAGTGAAGGCAGAACTCCTGATCTGTGACTATTAGAACTTGTTCACACAGATATACTATAGTGCGCACTGTCTGCGTTCAGGGCTATGCACCCACACTCGTACAGCCGTCAAATTGGGAGCAGCGATCATGCAGCTGCAATTGCATACCAATTGACATGAATTTGACTGCCTGCACAGGGATGAAGGGAAGGAACAACCAGGCAACACTTTAGCATCAATAAAGTATAAGAGAGCTTTTGTATTTGCAGGTTTAAATAGCTAGTCTAGGCAACCAGTAAAACCATACAGAAATGGCCAAGCAGAAAACTTTGAGAGGGTGCCTAACCTTTTTGTAATCAGAGGCCATTGAAGCCTACAAGTCAATGCCAACTTTAGCAGCATCAGTATGCATCTGCTAATTTGACTAATTTTATCTTTACACATATTTATTTTTATTAGTTGTTACAGACTGCCAAATGAACAAGGACATAAAACAAATATATAATTAATATAATATATCAAATATTATATAATAATATGATATGATGTTTAAGCAAATTTTTTACATTATTGCATTGTTTAATACTGTAATTGTATTTTACAATTACAATGTTATACAACTACACATTACTATCTTCAGTTAACTTGGCGCTTGAAGAAGTTTGATAGCACACACCAACAACATCAAGCACTCTGGATACTACTACACCTACTTGTTAGGTTTACATGTGCAATACCTTGTGGTGCAATATGTTGCTTGAGTGATGCTCTACTAACTAAAGGCTGTGTATTAGTGTGATTAATAAGTCTACTGTCTGTCAGATTTTAAATCATTTTGTAATAAAACTTTTTAATTTTTTATTAAGTGTACAGGCATGCCTAAAAAGTCCATATTGTAGTTTTTTTCTTTTTTGATATATGGTATAAACAGGACATGGCATACGTCACAATCTCTGTATCCATAGTGCCACTCTGTGGTGATACAGATAAAAAACTCCCCTTCTTTTCAATAAAACAAATATACAATTAATATAATATATAAACTATTATATAATAATATGATATGATGTTTCATCATTTTTTTTTACATTATTGCATTGTTTAATACTGTAATTATATTTTACAATTACAATATTATACAACTACATAACAATTACTATATTTAGGCTGCCATAGCTTCTGCAGCCTGAGGTTTATTTTAATGCAGCTGGGGAGTGGCACATCCCTTCCCTCTCCATCTTCCATTGTCACAGATGATGCTTTTCATTAGAGAGAGTTAGAAAATGAGAATGCACTTTCTTCATAGAATACAACCTTTATTTAATCTGTATTTGTAAAGCAAAAACAAATGTTTTATTCAATTAATTAAAAGAAATGACCAGAAATTATTACAACTGCCATTTTCATTGGAAAAACACCAATTTTAACCTGGATTGACAGACTTTTGTTTTCATTACATGGGTTTTGCATTACCATACAAGTCTCTGGTAACATAGAATCTGCTATAAGCAAGTCAAATGGAGGTCAAGAGGTAAACTGCAGGTCAAATTCACCTGTGAAGGAATTCTGAATGATCTCAACTCATCATAAGAATGAGCCCCAAGTCTGTTGACACAGGCCTTGACATATGCAGTAAAGTACATATGCAGTATTGTGCAGGTGTGAAGAAATGCTGTGAAGTAAGAATGCTTTCAAAAATATATATTTTAATTGTTTAATTTTATCAATTTACAAAATGCAAAGTGAGAGAACAGAAGAGAAATCTAAAGCAAATCAATTTGGTATAACTACTCTTTGGCTTCATATCAACATCAACTGTTACACTTGCACATTTTGCACACTTGCACAAAGTCAGGGATTTGTTAGGATTAGAGTCAGGTGCATAATTAAACAATTATACCAAACGGGCTAAGGATCATCAAGTTCATATGTAGGTTAAAACACAGTCCTTAGCTGAAACAGAAACACCTGCTTAGGAGGCTTAACACTGGATGAGGAACAGCCAAACTCTACTACTAAAGTGAGATTGTGGAAGACAGTTTCATGTCACAGGTCATGCACCATGGCAAGGCTGAGGACAGCAATAAGACTCAGGGTAGTTATACTGCATCAGCAAGGTCTCTTCCAGGCAGAGGTTTCAAAGCAGACTGGGGTTTTAAGATACGTCGTTTAAGCTCTTTTCAAGAAGCACAAAGAAACAGTCAATGCTGAGGACTGTAGACATAGTGGTCAGCCAAGGAAATTGAATGCAGCAGATGAAATTCACATTATGCTTACTTCCCTTCTATGTCAGAAGATGTCCAGCAATGTAATTTCACAGAACTGGTGGAAACCAGTGGGACCCAGGTACACCTATTTACTGTCTGGAGAAGTCTGACCAGAAGTGGTCTTCATGGAAGAATTGAGGCTAAAAAAACAATACCTCGGACAAGGAAACAAGACTAAGTGACTTGACTATGCTCGAAAAATTAGGAACTGGGGTGCAGAAAAATGTCAGAAAGTGTTCTGGACTGATGAGTAAAATTTGAAATATTTACCTGTAGTAGGAGGCAGTTTGTTTGCCAAAGGGCTGGAGAGCGGTACAATAATGAGTGTGTCCACACAACAGTAAAGCATAATGGAGGTTCCTTGCAAGTTTCTGCAAATGGAGTTGGAGATTTGGTCAGGATCATTGGTATTTTCAATGGTGAGAAATACAAGCAGATATTTATCCATCATGCCATACCATCAGGGAGGCGTGTGGTTGGCCCCAAATTTATTCTGCAGCAGGACACCAAGCCAAAATATACAGCTAATGTCATTAAGAACTATATTCAACACAAAGAACAAAGAGTACTGGAAGTTATGGTTTGACCCCCACACAGCCCTGAGCTTAACATCATCGAGTCTGTCTGGAATTACATGACGAGACAGAAAAATTTGAGGCAGCCTACGTCCATAGAAGATCTGTTATTAGTTCTCCAAGATGTTTGGAACAACCTACCTGCAAAGTTCCTTCAAAAACTGTGTGCAAGGGCACATAGAAGAATTGATGCTGTTTTGAAGGCAAAGGGTGGTCACACCAGATATTGATTTGATTTGGATTTCTCTTCTGTTCATTTACTTAATTGATAAAAAAACAAACACTTCTATTTCTGATAGCATTCTTAATTTACAGCAGGGGTAGGCAACCTGGGGCCCTCTAGCTGTTGCAGAACTACAAGTCCCATCATGCCTCTGGGAGTAATTGTAACTGGCAGCCTTGAAATGCCTCATGGGAAATGTAGTTCCACAACAGCTGGAGGGCCACAGGTTGCCTACCCCTGATTTACAGCATTTTCACACCTGCCTAAAACTTTTGCACAGTCATGTATGTATATTAAAAATGTATTTAGCTATTGCTTAACCACTTCAGCCCCGGAAGGATTTCCAGCTTTAGGACCGGAGCCCTTTTTGCGATTCGGCACTGCGTCGCTTTAACTGACAATTGCGCGGTCGTGCGACGTTGTACCCAAACGAAATTTGCGTCCTTTTTTTCCCACAAATAGAGCTTTCTTTTGGTGGTATTTGATAACCGCTGCGTCATTTCTGATCGCCGCTATGAACAAAAGAAGAGCGTCAATTTTGCAAAAAAACCCAAATTTCTTACTTTTTGCTAAAATACAAATCAAAAAAAAAATATAAAAAAAACATATTTTTTCATCGGTTTTGGCCGATTTATATTCTTCCTCATATTTGTGATAAAAAAAATCGCAATTGGCGTTTATTGATTGGTTTGCGCAAAAGTGGTCGCGTTTACGGATGAGAATTAATTTCTGGGGTTTTTATTTTTTTTTTATCTTTTACTAGTAATGGCGGCGATCTGCGATTTTCAGCGGTACTGAGATATTTCAGCGGACATGTCGGAACATTTTGACACCTTTTTGGGACCATTGGCATTTATACAGCGATCAGTGCTATAAAAATGCACTGATTACTGTGTAAATGCCATTGGCAGTGAAGGGGTTAACCTGCAGGGGGCGCTCTAAGGGTTAACTGTGTTCCCTGGGCGTGTTCTAACTGTGTGTGGGCTTCCCTGGCTGGGGAAAGGGGATGATCACGGCTTCCATATACAGGAAGCCTGTGATCACCGCCCATGTTTACATGCACGGATCTCCGTTCTTTCAGTGCGGTGGAGCCATCGCGGGTAGCCCGCGGCAATTGAGTCCGCCCCCCCCCAAAACGTACCGGGCTACATGCCCTCAAACATGGGGAGCATGGGTGCTTTGCAGGAGGGGGGGCTCTGCGCCCCCACCTCAAAGCACCTTGTCCCATGTTGAAGAGCCTCTTCCCCACAAGCCTGGCCGGTGCTTGTGGGGGTCTGCGGGCACGGGG
>BLSH010494755.1:248521-261648 GCA_018402905.1 Glandirana rugosa
GGCTCAGGACGACAGACACAGTTCCCTGCGTCTTCGTCCTGAGCCCTCGAGCGGGCGTGCTCACTGGGGTCCCTTTCGCGAAGGGACCGCCCAGTGAGGTCTTCTCCTTCTCGGTCCTCGCGGTGACCCCCTGGGGTCTTCTCCTCCTAGCCCCGTTTTGGGAATGTGTCTCCTCCGTTCATACTGTACAAATAATTTTTTTTTTGACTTGGAAATGTTAGTGAAATTGGTGAACGGCTGGCGGCTAGCCGTAAACTGCCGCCGTTTCACCGAGACATTCCGTTTAGCGGCAGTAGACTGCCGCCGGCGGACTAGCGCGTGTCACAAGGCTGTGATCACAGCCCTTCCCCCTTCACAGAACGGAGGTCCGTGTTTACATACACGGACCTCCGTTCCTTCACTCCGGGGGGGGGCATCGCGGGTGGCCGGCAGAGATCGACTCCGCCGCACCTGCTCCCTGGCCCCCCCTGGCTCACTGTGCGCGATCAGGCGGCCGCCGTCAGATGACGGCGATTTGCCTTACAGAGCCACTTTGCCGCCGTCAAATGCCGATCGGCGGTCGGCAAGTGGTTAAAGTGATTGTAAAGGTTCAGTTTTTTTTTTAATAAACATGTCATACTTGCCTCCTCTGTGTAAGGGTTTTGCCCCGATCCTCCTCTTCTGGGGTCCCCCAGTGGCGCTCCTGGCTCTTCCTCTTCTGGAGTGACCCGCCAGGGAAGCGCTTTCCCTGGGGTCACTCGTGCGGGCGAGCTCCCGAGTCCTGCTTCTGCGTCCCTTGACACAGACAGCAGGACTCGGCCCCACTCCCGCCTCATTGGATTTGATTGACACCAGCGGGAGCCAATGGCTGCGCTGCTATCGATCTATCCAATGAGGACCCGAGACACTGGCTGGAACGATCGGGCTCAGGTAAGTAAATGGGGGCTCTGGGGGCAGCTGTACAACAAAAGGTTTTTCACATTAATGCATAGAAGAGGGTTTACAAAGGTAAAGTTTATTTGATCATTAGATCAACAGTCTCAGCTAATAATTAATCCTAGTACCTGCTTGCTACTGCTATGTATCCAAAATCACAAATCCTGTAAAACGCTGCTTTTTCTTCTAAGTGGTTGCTTTGAATCTTCCCATAGAATCAATATAATGAATGCATAAATATAATAGTGCCTCTGTATACTGAGGAGTATCTGTTAGATGTAATTTTCTAGATTTTAGCAGTATTTTTGAATGAGTAGTTAATTAAACCTTATACTGGTTAATTAATATGTTGCCTTTTTCCAAAGCAATTAATTATAACATGAATTACAGTGTTGTGTCTACCCAAGTACATTGTAATTATCCCATTCCTTTTGTTTTGCTAATACTTGTCCAATAAATGAACCGTTGTCAACTGAAAGTCAAATGCATACCATGTATTTTCCTGTACAATCAACAGCAAACATAAAGAGACACCATCTCTTCTGCCTGTCTTTACTATATGCAGTTAGAGTGCAGTTTAAAATGATTCTATCCTCACCTAAAAAATGTAAAATGCACGCTGTATTGATCGCCTGCCCATGCCACTGATCTCCGATCTCTGTCACTACTACTGCCAAAGAATCTTCCTTATCCAACGTACATCTGGGTTCGTCAATTGCCTGGTTTCCTTCTGCAGCCTGTGGTTCCGTCCACAACTTTCGATAAGTAGTCATGGTTGGGGGGGAACTGCCCCAATGCCAGAAATAACAGATATACCAGTGGCCGTGTAAGAATTGAATTGAATGGATCCTAATTTGAAAAATGCATGGAATAATGTAAAGGTAATAAATGGGTACCCCGAGAACCAGAAGTTAGCCTGGTAAAACTCAATTTTTCAGTATACCATAAACTACTGTACCATATATAAAAGAAATGGGAGCAAGTTATGAAGCTGATGGTGGTCCTCGAGTCTCACACAAGGATGGCTAATTAGGGTTAGAAAAAAAAAAAAGGTTTGAGCAGGAGTAACTCTTGCCCTGAGTGTCAAATGAATGCACCCAACCACATTTTCGAAGCCTGCTGGTACCCTTGCTCATAATTTAGATCCCTTTTAAGAGGGTTGCTATGGAACTGGTTGGGCCACTGCCGAAGTCCATCAGAGGGCATCTGACTTTTAGGGCTGGTTCACACCAGATGCATAAAACGACATAAAATATGCATGCACAGTATTTTCCATGCACTTCAATGGCCCTAGTTAACACCAGTTCAGTCAACAAAATTTGCTGCTGCATTTTTTTTCATCTAAAACTTGGCAATACGCATGTAAACTCGTTTCAATATATTTTTATGGAATTTATCAAAGAGAGAACAACAGATGTAACATGTTTAAATAAAACATTCTAAATCAATACAGAAAATGTAGACATTAAATAAAAGATTTCATATCAATATGATCTGTTACAATATGATAACAGAAATTATAGTCATAAATCTTTCTCACTAATACATTTATGTAATGATAACCAAAGGACATAATCTGGCCTTGTTTATCATATAAAATCACCACAATAAAGCACTTACTTATCTACATTTGGTACTGTATTCTTATTACCCATCTTTAATTCTGTATGTAGTCCAAAGCATCAGATCTGAAGGATTATGAATTATATGTTTTGTAAAATAAAAGAGAAAATTAGTAGGATATGAGTAAGAAAGAAAAATAGAGAGTAGGGAAATGAAATAAAGATAGGAGAAGATGGCAGTAATCCCAAAAAGCTGTAGATATTGCTGTTAGTTTTGAATAAGTGCTTTATAATAGGGTGAATCCTTGAACAGGGACCAGTTTAGTCAAGTTTGCGATAATGTGTCTAGGCTAACGAGGCTCTAGTTTCTTCCGTTTTGTACAACCAATCTTTCATTGAGGGTATTGTATTCAATTTCCAATATAAAGTAATCAATGTTTTTGCCGAAGTGAGAAGGTGGATAGTTAATGAACTTTATAGCTATGTAATGGTATATCCAAAATATATTATAAACAGCATTTTGGTGTAACAGCTATATTCATTTTAGAGATTGAGAGGATCAATTTTTTCACATGGCTCCAAAATGGTACAATCATGTCCACCAAATATGGTATAAGGAGAAACGTTCTTGATGACATCTTCACCATAAATCTGATGCTAAGTGATACCTTTTTTATATGTGTAGGAGGAGTATACCACTTGGTTAGAAGTTTATAAGAGATTTCTTGTAATCGAGAGCATTTATGTGCTAAAATTGAAACTCTTTCCTATTGTTTTTTAGAAAATGTTAGGGTATCTTTCCATAAATTCTTATGTTTATCTGGTTCCCTATGTTTGATATCATAGAATAGACTATAAGTATATGAGATTGAATGTGTAAAAGTAGTTCCTTGAACACAGATATTTTCAAACTACGTGAGAAATTGTGTACATTTTTATGATTATTGATTTGCGAAATTGGAAATATATCCAATTATGTATATTGCCCCTTGTATATCTTGTAAGTTCTGTCTTAGTTTTAAATTTGTCATTATTAAATTTCCAAGGCCAATATATGATTATCATTTGATTGAAGGGGAATGATTGGTTATTAATGCTAGGCAAGAATTCAGGACTATTAATCAAGGTAGTTAGAGGGCCTGGAGAAGTAGATATCTTATATTGAAAAGCAGCTCATTCGGAATGCTGCTAGAGTAGGTCCTAATAAAGGATGTTTAACCACTTCAATACCAGGCACTTAGAACTCTTCCCGCCCAGACCAATTTTCAGCTTTCAGCGCTGTCGTATTTTGAATGACAATTGCACGGTCGTACGACGCTGTGCCCAAACAAAATTTTTATCATTTTGTTCCCACAAATAGGGCTTTCTTTTGGTGGTATTTGATCACCTTTGCGGTTTTTATTTTTTGCGCTACAAATAAAAAAAGACTGAAAAATTTGAAAAAAAAAAGTTTTTCCTCTGTTTTGTCACAAAACTTTGTAAATAAGTATGGTTTCTCCATCACAGATGGGCACTGATAGGCTATACTGATGGGATTTGATGAGGCAGTACTGATTGGTACTGATGAAGCAGCACTGATGAGGTGGCACTGATGGGCACTGATGATGATGCACATATATGCAGCACTGATGGGCACTGATAGGCAGCACTGATAAGCAGCACTGATGGGCACTAATAGGTGGCACTGATATGGAGTACTGACAGGCACTGAAAAGTGGCACTGACGGGCACTCATAGGCGGCACTGATGGGCACTGATAGTTGACACTGGGAACTGATAGGTGGCACTGATGGGCACTGATAGGTGGCACTGGTGGGTACTGGTGGGCACTGATAGGTGGCACTGATGTGCACTGGTGGACACTGATAGGCGGCACTGAGAGAGGGCACTGTATAAGGTGTCCATTCCCTGGTGGTCTAGGGTGGCATCTGAAATTGGCACTGAGTGCCAGCCATTTTGGGCATTATGCCCCTTACCTGGTGGTCTAGCGTCCGCTCTCTGGTGGTTCGTGGATGGGCTCTCCCTGGTGGCCCCTGGACGGGCTCCCTGGTGGTCCAGTGTGGCGATCCAAGGGGGGCTGCACTGATAAACATTCAGCGCAGACTTCCTCCCTGTCAGGACAGCCACTGATCGGCTCTCACTACTCGCGTCTGCAGACACGAGCAGAGGAAAAGCCGATAAATGTCTCTTCCTGTTTACATCATGATCAGCCATGATTGGCTACGTCTGATGATGTGGTAAAGAGCTTCCAATGGAAGCTTTTTACTGAGATCGGTAATGTGGTGGGTCAGACTGACTCACCGCACCACCAATCGCCACAATAGACGCCCAGTCATGCTCCCGCTGCTGTCAATCAAAGTCAGTTAGCCAATCAGAAGGGGGGGTTGAACTGCAGCTCCATGTCTGAATGGATACACGGAGCTCCAGCTCAGCTCGGGTGCCCCCATAGCAAGATGCTTGTTGTGGGGGCACTCGACAGGAGGGAGGGGCCAGGAGCACCAAAGAGGGACCTGAGAAGTGGAGGATCCAGGCTGCCCTGTGCAAAGCCACTGTACAGAGGAGGTAAGTATAACTTGTTTGTTACTTTAAAAAAAAAAACAAGACTTTACTATCACTTTAAGCAAAAGAGGTATATGTGACCAAGTTATCCAAGGAAGATATTTGAAAGTAGACATGTGCAGAATGGAAACATTTGTTTTGTTTCATTTTAGGTAGATGTGCTATGTTACTAATTTTGTCTCGTTGATTCGTTTTGGAATTAATTTAGTTTTGTTCTGTTTAAGTTTGTGTGGTTTATTAATTTTCTAACAAATTCCAAATTTTCAATCAATTTCGAATTCTGTGTGAAAAATAGCTAGTTGTTTAGAAATGGGCCAGGAAGCCATCCGCCGTGTCCTTAACAACTGATGTGTCATCAGTTGTCAGTGGGCTTCCCCACTGACAGATGAATGTAAAGAAAAGAATGCCGGTAATAGAAAATTCAGGGGAAAAAAAGCATGGGGTCCCCCCCACATGCTCCCCTGGGGAATGCAGGGCCGGTGACAAAGGGCAGGGTCACCTGCTGATGTCATTGAGTGACTCCACCCCTTAGATGTTTAAAAAATGTTAGACGGAGGAGCAGGCAGTCGGTGGGGAGCGTTTGATGAGGCTGTTTTTTTTTTTTCTTTTTTTGGGTCCAGTGGTGAGGCAGGTGGCTTGATTGACGATGGATCTACATCGGGGGACATTGTTTTTTATTTTTTAATAAAGGAATAGTCAAAAACATATGTAGTGTCTTTATTCACTTTTTACACTTTTTTGGTGAATTAGTAGGGGTACTATGCATCTCATACTCATTCACATTGGGGGGGCTGGGATCTAGGGGCCCCCTTGTTAAAGGGGGCTTCCAGATTCCGATAAGCCCCCGTCTGCAGACCCCCACAATCACTGCTCAGGGTTGTGGGGATGATGCCCTTGTCCTCATCAACATTGAGCCCTTGTCTTCATTCCAATCTTGAGGGAATGTGGCCTATTATGGTTCAGAAGGGAGGGCGCGCTTGCTTGTCCCCCCTTTCCTGGCCTGCTGGGCTGTATGCTCGGATAAGGGTCCAGACCTGAAGGTGGGTAGTGATTGTACACTTTGCAATAAGACCAAATCTTTATTAAGATAATGGCCATTCCAATCTATAATTCTTGGTAAATGTTTGAAAAGGTAATCATTAGAATGCACTGAAACGCATAGAAAATGCATCAAAAACACATGTAAAAGTGAATGAAAAAATGCATCCGGAATACAGAAATTGTGGTGTGAACTAGCCTGAAGTTTTATTTAAAATACAGACCAGGGACCCAAGAAAGTAATGAGGATGGGCTGTCACGCATCCACTGTATGTTAAACTGTTCCTGGGTGTCCTAGTCTCATGCATGGTTTATTACTGCCAATACCAATTGGGCACGCCCCCCCTTACAACTGTCTGACAGCATACTGTTATGAAAATATAACATTTCAACTGGGTTTTACAGTGAAAATGAGTGCTACTGCCTATTTACAGTGCTGTCCATGAAACATTCAATATGCTTTTAGGAGGTTAGAGAACACAAATGACTTCAATGTGCTGCTGTTCCTTCTTTGTCTAAAAACAAGCTGCAGTCGGCTCTGGATGAGGCTGGGAGATCTTTGCAAAATGTAGATTTTTTTCCATAAAGAGAAAAGCTTGGTGTTGTGACTCACCAGCAATTTTATATGCTATGAATATTCTTGTCTGTATGTGGGCCCAAATTGAAAAAGTTCACTCGACTGGACTTACCCAGGAGCATGTCACAACCTTTCCTTACTCTTGCTCCATTCAGCTGTCCAAATTGTGGAAAGAATCTTGGGTTAGCTCCAAACTGACTTGCCAAAGCCTACACAGAGCAATGACCTTCAACCCTGGTCCCATGTGACAGTGCTGGGTCAAATCACAAGGCACTGGTGCTGTCACATGAGAAAGGGATAGTGGGTCAACCCATAACTGGAAATGCAAAGTATTTTGCTCCCATCAGCTGAATGGAGCAACATGGGAGCAAAGGAAAGGTGAGTGCATGCTGCTTGAGGGCACTCCTCTCGCATTGCAAGAGCTAAATGCTCGTTTTTGCCAAGAGTTCCATTAGAAAGCACTTTTACTTTACCCTGGAGTTTAGCTTTAGGTGCAGGCTTATTTAAAATGTTAATAGTGCCTCAGTAAATCAAAAAGTGGCATGGGATATGTTTCCAATCCCAATGGCCATCTGAGGGTCAGCATGTGCAACCAAAGCATGCACCAAATAGAATCAGCTACTTCCAGTGAATGTAGGTGTAGCGCTACCCCTGCAGGAGCTGCTGTGTAATTTGGGTTCTCTGCTCTGCACCTCAACTCCAAGAACACCCTCAGTCCCTCTGACACACCTAGTTGAATGAACGTTACTGCAAGCTCTTATAAGAACACAAGTATAGATATCTTTAACCACTTCAATATCAGGCACTTACCCCCCACCTCCCCCCTTCCCACCTAGACCAATTTTCAGCTTTCAGCTCTGTCACATTTTGAATGACATTTGCGTGGTCATACAACTATGTACCCAAACCAAATTTTTATAATTGTGTTCCCACAAATAGAGCTCTTTTTTGGTGGTATTTGATCACCTCTGTGGTTTTTACTTGCGCAGAGTAAGTACTTTACTTTGTGCTACAAAGACAAGACCGAAAATTAAAAAAAAGTTTTTCTCTGTTTCTGTCACAATATTTTGTAAATAAATACATTTTCTCCATCAGTGATGGGCACTGTTGAGGCAGTACTGATTGGCACTGATGAGGTGGCACTGACGGGCACTGATGATGAGGCACTTATATGCAGCACTAATGGGCACTGATAAGCAGCACTGATGGGCACTGATAGGTGGCACTGATATGCAGCACTGATGGGCACTGATAAGCGTCAATGATGGGCACTCATATTCGGCACTGATGGGCACTGATAGGTGGCACTGGGCACTGATAGGTGGCACTGGTGGGCACTGATAGGTGGCACTGGTGGGCACTGATAGGTGGCAGTGACCAATTGACCTGTAAGGTGGACATTCCCTGGTGGTCCTGGGTGGCATCTGAAATAGGCACCATCATGCCATCCATGTTGGGCATTGTGCCCCTTACCTGGTGGTCTAAGGTGGGCTCCCTGGTGGTCAGAGTGGGCTCCCTGGTGGTCCTGGGTGGGCTCTCCCTGGTGGTCCCTTGGTTGGCTCCCTGGTGGTCCTGGGTGGCGATCCTAGGGGGGGCTGCGCTGATAAACAATCCCCCATCAGGACAGCCGCCTTAGGTACCTCTAAGCATAAGCAATAAGTGAAGCTCTCTGTGTAGCAGCTGTAAAGGGACAGTCTTTAGTCCTAACTCTTCAGCCAGCTAGCATCGGGGCCCAGTTGTACCATTGGCACACATGAGAATAGTCTCAGTCAGGCCTGCAGGCAGCAGTAAGGCTACTAGATGGCTGTATGGTCAGTTCCTAAAGGGCTTAGTCTCTCTAACAGAGATAGTAAATCCCCACAACAGCTCACCAGTCCCAGTGATATTGCAGCTTACCATCCGGTCACACACAGTGATTAGTCCACCCTCGCCCTGCACCCAGGTAACTCTGGCTGCTAGCACATCTGAACTCAGCACTCCAGGTCCTGCTCAGGCCACCATAATGCACCAGTGGCGGTGCACACTGGACAGCCATTTGCACTCACTAGGCTCCCCCATAACAAGAGGAAACTACAGTTCCCACAGTACAATGCTGCCTTACTCAGTCTATTAAACTCTTCCTGCTCGGAAGCTCCATCCAGTTGCTGATATACTGTAGCTGTTAAAGTGGTTGTCAAGGGGGAAAAAAGAAACACCTGCAAGACAAAGGCATAATGAGCTAGTATGCATCACATACTAGCTCATTATGAAATACTTACCTCAGATCGATGCTGTTGCAGCGGTCCCTGAGCACCGTTGTGACCGGAGTCATATTGACTGTGCCTTTTTCGTGGGCTCCGGCCAATCACAGTGCGAATTTTAGTGCTATGATTGGCTGGAGCCGCTCTGATGTCTGTCCCGCGCATGCGCACGGGAGCCGTTGTTTACGGCACACTTAGTGAAGAAACGGCCCAGTCAGGCTGTTTCTTCACTGCCCATGTGCCGATGACGTTGGCACATGTATCTACACTGTATATCTCCTGAACCGTGCAGGTTTAGGAGATATGCAGGGAACCTACAGGTAAGCCTTATTGTAGGCTTACCTGTAGGTTAAAGTGGTTGTCACGAGTTGACAACCACTTTAACCAGTTCAACACCACAGGGCAGCAGCTGCAGCCAGTGTTTCTCTCTCTTAGACAAGCACCTGCGACATAGGTATACAGGGTTATTTAAATTCGTTTTAATATACAGGTAGAGGTGGGCACTGTAGTGAATTTTATGTCCTGATTTTAATGACCAGTAAGTACTTTAGAATACTAATTTAAAGATGACAAATATGTTTCTCTTTATTTTCCAGTTAAAGCTTTTCCACTCTGAACTCCTGGCTCAACTCGAACACAAGCTGGAATTAGACATCAAGTATTTAACTGTGCGTACTTTAGTTTCCGCTACTTTACAATCACCACTGTGATAATTTGTTCTGCCTTATTTATATTAGGGGTTTGACACTTAGGAACTGATAGTGTTTCCTTCACTATTCCCAGGCGACACTGAAAAAATACCAGGTTGAGCATCGTTCCAAGTCCGAATCAATTGAGAAATGTCAATCTGAACTCAAGAAGCTCAGAAAAAAGTGTCAGAACAGCAAGAACCCCCAGAAATATGGAGACAGAGAAGTGCAGGTAGGGTTGTTGCAGTACTACATTGGAACAAACTGTAAAAATTATTTGACTTGTTTTAATCTAATGGTATACTGGATCTAACTTTCGTGTAAGTTTACATTTACACATGTGCGCCAAAATTGTGTGATTTCCATTGCAACTTTGATGCGACTTTGGATGAGTGCGACTTTGTTATGACTTTGATCAATGTGATTGTTTTGTTTGTGCTCTACAAAGTCGCTAGACATGCGCAGAATGGAAAAATTTATTTTCTAACGAATTCCAAATATTCAGAACAGTTCGAAATCGAATCAGTCGAAAATGTATCGACCGATCTGAATTCTCTGTGAAGAATAGCTGGTTGTTAAAGAGCAGACCGGGAAGGCAGCGGCCACGTCCTTAACAATCGATGACTCATCGGGTGTCAGCGGGCTTCCCCACTGACAGCTGAATGTAAACAAAAGAATGCCGGCAATTAATAAAATAAAGGAAAAAAACAGCATGGGGTCCCCCACCCCAATCCATACCATGCCAATGTTTTTTTTAAAAAAAATATAGTGGGCCCCCCCCCCCAAATCCATACCAGACACTTATCTGAGCCCAGCAGGTCAGGAAAGGGGGGGGACAAGCGAGTGCCCCCCCCTGCTGAACAATACCAGGCCACATACCCTCAACATGGGGTGGTAAACTGTGTTTACTATGCTTCAGTTTGTGAATTAACGGAGACTGTGCAGTACTCTTCCTGTTCATTCATTCTCTGAGGCTGCAGAGATAGAGATTGAGCACTGCATCCTCAATCACTTTCTTTGTCACAATAGTGGGACACCAGGGGTCTGTTTATACACCTCATATTTCACCAAAGTCCTCCAACAGGGCTGTTTAAAAAAAATGTAAAAAAATAATAAAATATAAAATTGTAAAAAAAACAAAAAAACAAAAAATAAAATGAATTAGGGGCTCATTTACATGAGTTCTCTGGCCCATTGGGTGTGAATAAGTGATTTGTTCTATGCGGCTTGGAGTTGGATGTTACTCTTTGGGGACACAGCCGCTGTACGAACACAGCCTCAAGACCTAATCTGACAGGTGTGCAGGTGCAGGTGAGTGGCCCCATATGCATACCATCTGTGTTCAGGGCCATACACCTACACCCACATGCCTGTCAAATTAGGACCTGTGGCTGTGTTCCTACAGCTGCTGCGTCCCCATAGCATTACATAGGCTGCCTGCACACAGCTTCAGGCACATAAAAAACACATATTCTTTAGATTTAACAGGATTTTTGTAAGTTACAGTATGTTGTGTTTGTATCCTCTATTAAAGATTTTAGTGTATTTTTAGCGAAAATATTGTTTTGATATTTCCGGGGGGGGGGGGGGGGGTTGGGAGCTGTCAGGTAGGCTGTAAAGGGTTCCATGATTTCTAACAGTAGCCCTGCTTGTGTGTATGGCAGTGTATGGACAACTTTAGAGAGAGTATCTGTGGTGCACAAATAATGTGACTTTAGATCCCAATACTGGAATAGGGGATACTGCTTCATCTGGAGTCTTAAAAGAGAAATATGGATTTGGTTTTTTTTTTCAGTTTTATACATACCTAGGTAGTCTGATGCTGCATCAGTCCCCTGGCGCCTCTGCACTGAGAACCAAGGGATCAAACACTGCTGACAGGTTCTGACAGCTCCGTGCGCAGAGAGCTGCAGACTACCAGTCAGAAGCTCTCTGCTCTGCTCCCTCCTCGCTCATTGGAGCGCTGGGCTGTGGAGGGGCGGGGTCGGCCCAGGGACCTGGCGGATTCCGACTTCCATTGTCATGATGACACAGTGCCTGGACCGACTTCTGTGACATCAGCAGAGAGAGGATTCAACCCGCTCCCTGCTGAAAACGGGTCACAGGAGTGCAGAACGGACTGCACTCCTGTGAGCCATAGGAGAAGTACAGCCAAACGAGCTTTGGCTATACTTCTCCTTCAGGGGCGGCCCGTTCATTATGGGCACAGGAGCGCCGCCTCCCCCATCCCTTTCGCCGCCTCTTTCATCCATGCATCCAGCCCCTTTTCAGGACACCGGGATGCATGAATTACAATTGCGGCGGTGGGAGGGAGTGTTTTTGTGAAGCACACTAATAGAGGCTTCAGAATGGAATGGGCTGTGAGTGCTGACAGAATGCTCACAGCCCACTCAGGACCTCCTCCCGGCCAATCAGGTAACGGATTTGGCACCCGTCACCTGATTGGCTGAAAGCACAGGCGATCCTATTGGACGCCTAGGAGGCATGATGAAAGCCGCTGTGGAAGACACGGAGCAGCTGCACACTACCCGCCTAGATGGGGTAAGTGCAGCAGTAGAACAGTGGGGGAGAGGTGCCGCTCAGGGAGGGAGAGCTGCCGGTGGGGGGTAGTAGAGGTGCGGCTCGGGGGGGGGGGGAGGTGCCCCCCAAAATAAAACATCAGCCGCCACTGTTCTTCTTTAAGCAGCTGTAAGCATTGTTCACTTCTAAGGAAAAATTCTAAGGAGTGAGTAGGTTAATGGTGTATAGAGTCGCTTTGCAAATTTTCATTGTTTATATACATAAGGACAGTGGCGGCTGGTGAAATTTTTGGATGGGGGGGCGCCAGGCCCGCCCTTCCTTTTGACCCCTCCCACTTCTAATAAGCCCCTCCCCTTATAGAATCCACCCACTCCGTCCCCTGTATTCCACATATTGTGTCAGGAGTATACAGCTCAGCATCACAGGACACAGTATACAGCTCAGCATCACAGGGCACAGTATACAGCTCAGCATCACAGGGCACAGTATACAGCTCAGCATGGACACAGTATACAGCTCAGCATCACAGGACACAGTATACAGCTCAGCATCACAGGACACAGTATACAGCCCCAACATCACAGGGTACAGTATACAGCTCAGTATCACTGGGCGCAGTATACAGCTCAGCATCACAGGACACAGTATACAGCTCAGCATCACAGGACACAGTATACAGCTCAGCATCACAGGACACAGTATACAGCCCCAACATCACAGGGCACAGTATACAGCTCAATATCACTGGACGCAGTATACAGCTCAGCATCACAGGACACAGTATACAGCTCAGCATCACAGGGCACAGTATACAGCTCAGCATCACAGGGCACAGTATACAGCTCAGCATGGACACAGTATACAGCTCAGCATCACAGGACACAGTATACAGCTCAGCATCACAGGACACAGTATACAGCCCCAACATCACAGGGCACAGTATACAGCTCAATATCACTGGACGCAGTATACAGCTCAGCATCACAGGACACAGTATACAGCTCAGCATCACAGGGCACAGTATACA
>BLSH010494755.1:269443-281694 GCA_018402905.1 Glandirana rugosa
AGGTACGAGTGGGTAGGTAGGTAAGTACGAGTGGGTGGGTCGGCATGAGAGGGTCGGTAGGTAGACACGAGTGGGTGGGTCGGCACGAGTGGGTAGGTACGTGGGTGAGCATGAATGGATGGATGGGTGAGCATGGATGGATGGGTGAGCATGGATGGATGGATGGATAGGTGAGCATGGATGGATGGATGGATGGGTGAGCACGGCTGGGTGAGCATGGATAGATGGCTGGGCGAGCATGGATGAGCATGCATGTCTGGATGGGTGAACATGGATGGATGGGTGAGGATGGGTGAGCATGGATGGATGGATGGGTGGGTGAGCATGGATTGGGTGAGGATGGGTGGGTGAGTATGGATTGGGTGAGGATGGGTGGGGGGTGGATGGATGGGTGAGGATGGGTGGGTGGTGGATGGATGGGTGATGATGGCTGGGTGGGTGATTGATGGCTGGGTGGGTGGTGGATGGATGGTTGGGGGTGCATTCCTGTCACTTAGCAGTGCTGTGGGCATTACACATCGCCCACAGCACTGCAGCACGTCTTTCCTCCCCCCTCTCTCCTCTCGCAATGCACCGATCGGTGCGGAGAGGAGAGAGAAAAGCCGGCGGAAGCGCCAGCTTGTTTATATGTGACCGCGCCGTCATTTGACGGCGCAATCACGTGGTAAAAGGCTGCTCACAGCGCCCATTCACCGAGATCCGTGATCGGTCCAGTCCCCCGGACCTGACGGTCATGGATGTTCTCATGTGCGCGCCCCCGCGGGAAGCGCGATTCTGGGAGGACGTCAATAGACGTCCTCCCAGAGTTAAGCAGCCGCCCTGTAGGCGTCTTTTGTCTATAGGGCGGTTGTTAAGGGGTTAAAATAACATACTTATCTTCCTCTGTGCTGTGGTTTTGCACAGAGTGGGCCTGAAGCTCATCTTCTGGGGTCCTCCAGTGGTGCTCCTGGGTCCTCCTCTGCATCGAGTAACCTGTCAAGGAAAGCTTCCCTGGGGTCAGAGGTGCGGGCGCGCTCCCATGTCCTGCTGTTTGCGTGTATGCACGCAAACAGCAGGACTCGGCCCCACCCCTCGGCCCCCGCATCACTGGACCTGATTGACAGCAGCGGGAGCCAATAGCTTCCCTGCTATCAAGCCAGCCAACGAGGACCCATGACACCGGCTGGAGCGGATTGCTCGTGGCCGCCTATGGAACGAACGGCTCAGGTAAGTAAAAGGGGGGCTCTGGGGGGGGGTCACTACTGAGAAAAGGTTTTTCACCTTAATGCAAAGAATGCATTAAGGTGAAAAACCATGAGACTTTACAAACCCTTTAAGTGAGCTATTCCTAAGAATTACAGGCCTACAATATAAAACAACACATTTCCATGCAAAACAATGTACCGCTTTGACATACTGCCAGGGAGGTTAAGAAAAAACAGGACAGAAGCATTGGTGAAGATTCAATAGAACAGAGTTGCAGGGAAGCATAGCTAGTATGGGACGCAGCAGTCACACAATACAGCCATGGTTTAATGGAAACAAACAGGCCATGGAGACAGAAGCGGGGTATGGAGCAAAGAACATGAGGGGGGCATGGGGGAGAATGGGTGCAGGATTTGAGGCTAGCAGTACTACAGTAGAAATAAGAGAATGGTAAAGAAGTGGCACACAGCACTAATGTGGAGAGTTCAGAATGCTAAATAGCAGCCTTGAGATTGATGAGAAGTGAACAAGGCAAGCGTAGGATATTGGGATGGAACAGCAGAATGGGCATACAAGAGGGCTGCCATGAAAAAGTAAGTGACATAAGGGGATAGATTGGAAAGGCAAAGCATGAATACTGCGGACAAGGAACACAAGAAAGTGGGGTGCAGAAAATGATAGGTAAATCGCTGACAGCGAGAACAGGGACTGATAAACAAAAAGCATGGCACATAAAAGGAGCACAAACAGGGAAAAAATCCCAGTGAAATGGACTGAAGACTACGAGAAGGAAGACAACACAGAGTAAAACATAAATGAGGACAAAGGGTGAAGAGCAAGGTAAAAGAGGTCATATGAAGGAGCAGAAAGGGAACACAGAGAGCAGAACAAGTAAGGAAAACAGGATATACCATGAAGAAGGTAACTGGGTGAAATTGCGCCAACGTGAAAGGTGATTGTAGCCGTATTAGTGCACTTGCGGCAGAAACAATGAGTACTGCTGGGACCTTGAAGAAGGGGACAATCCCCCGAAAACTTGTCCTGAAAAATTCTATGTTAATGCAAGAACAAAAAAGGTATCACTGACAGTACTCAATTGACGTGAAAGAAAGTGAAGCCAGGGAGGTTAGAAACTTTGCAAACTGACCAGAGGAGAGGGAGGTGGTATATGTTCCCTGAATGTGACAGCCATCCACTAACACCAACATGAAGTGCCCTGCTGTCTTCCTATTATAGAAGATAAAATGCATAATTTATTGATGTGCAGAATCAGTCACATTGCAAACCACTTATTCAGAAATGTGCTTGTTATTAGAAAACAGATATGTATAACTGTTCACAAAGCAGTTTGAGATAGTCAGCAAGTATATAAGAGCCAATACACTGTTGTACTAGACACCAATATGAGGCCGTCTTTATGTTCAACACATGTCCCATAAACCAAGCAAATCCCATTAGCGATAGAAAAGGCTTTGTAATTCATTGAAATCCTGTGCCTGTTCCAGGCGGTGGTGCATACCAATGGTTAACTCTTTAATGGAAGGGCATGAATTGAAATCCAGTGATGGGGCTGAGCAGGCGAATGGAGCACCAGAGTGTCCGTTACAATAAATAGCTATAAATACCAGGCACACAAAGACTTGGAATCAAAGAGCTGCACTCAGATATTTTCACATTGAAAGTATTTGCTTGTGGGAATTTATTAAGTGAATGAACAAGTGGGTTTCCCAACAGCTGACCATCGTACATTTTTATTTGCACTTCAGTTAACTTTCAGGACAAACGTCCAATAGCTCTACTATCTTCATGAGGTCAAAACAATACTGACCTCATGAGGAGAGTATTGAGGTAAAAAAATGAATTTGTTAACGTTGTCTGAAAAATAAATCATTTTTATACATTTTCAAAAAGGTGCACTAATATGGATACAATCACCTTGACTATCCAAGACTAAGTATATTAGAAGATAAAGGTTGAGGGAATGCAATATCAAATGCTTAGAGCAAAATATATGTGTGTGAATTTGCACTTTACAGTGTATCTTAATGCCAAAACTTCTATGTTTTAGAAAAAGCAAAGGTTAAGGCCTCCGTCACTTTTTTTTTTTCACCTATTTACCATTGAAGAGATTTACTGTTCACTTCTTGTCCCAAAAAACACAACAGTAAGGCCTCATGCGCACAGGACGTTTTTTTGGATGTTTTTACTGCGGCTGTTTTTAGCATCAGACATTTTTTTCCTACAGTCAATAAACTCCCCATCATGTTATCCTATGTGTTCATGCACACATAGGCTGTTATCAACTGTTTTTTAGCTGGGACTTTTTTGAGCTGTAAAAAACCCAAGACCGGTGGGTTCTGATAGACCATTTTCAGCTGTAAAAACGCCCCAAAATGAGCAAAACACGGCTCACAAACATCTTTGGACGTTTTAAATCCATTTAGGAAAAAAAAAAATGTGCAAAAACACGGCTCACCAACGTTTTTGGACATTTTAGATCCATTGAGGAAAAAAAAAAAAACGCTCAAGAACGCTAGTGCAATAACGCTGAAAAAAGCTCAAAAACTCACTACAAAGCTACTGATGTTTTTAGAATGTTTTTTAACGCCCTGTGTGCATGAGGCCTAAGAGTCAATCTCTTCAAAATGGTTTGTCATCAGAACAGGTGTCTCCACTGGAAGGTTTCCTCTAAAGCAGGGATCTGCAATTAGGGGACCTCCAGATGTTGCAGAACTACAAGTCCCATGAGGCATAGCAAGACTCTGACAGCCACAAGCACCACACTCAGAGGCAGAGGCATGATGGGACTTGTAGTTTTGCAACAGCTGGAGGTCCGCTAATTGCTTATCCCTGCTCTAAAGCCTCGTACACGCGGTTCGACGGTCGTACAACTGAACGGACTAAATCGTATGTTGGCTGTTGTATCTAGCATACTGACATGCAGTACACGATTGTATGACCAAGCTGAACATAGTGACGTGTTATGAACGTATAAAGAGAAAGTTCAGGTGCATGTAACTAGTGTCTGGCCGTTCCTGACTTCTGAGCATGCGTGTTTTGCACAATACAACTTGTTGGACCAACTTCTCTGTACACACGATACAACGGTCGTAAGACCGCTTGTTGGTACTGCCAAGTTTTCTAGTCTGCTCATACAACTTCTGTTGTACGACCGTTGTACGTCGGCTGTTCTAATCGCGTGTACTAACGATCGATTTCTCATACAACGGTCGTTCGTACAACCTGTTGTATACGACCGTCGAACCGTGTGTACGAGGCATTACCCTTTTTCTGTGACAACTTAAAATGTTTTGAGTTTGCCATCATGTTCTTTACTGGAGACTGTGGTCACCAGGATACATGATATCTGTTAATGTCCCAGTGAGTACAGAGACAAGCAATAAAAACCTAACAGGGTTGGTAACCCTTGCACACTATATCAAAACTAAAAAAGGCTTTACATACAGTTTAATCAAATGTGATCAGAGAGGCGTAAACAAATCACAATTTCTAAATCTGCAGTTCACTGTTTGATCTGTTCAAGTGCCCCATAAGAGCCTTTCCACAAATCTGTGTCCCCATCAGACATTAACACAACATGACTTAGGCTGGTTTCACACGGGCGTTCCGTGTGCAGGGTCAGCCTTTGCTCAGCGGGGATTACTCTGCTGATCCCCGCTGAGCCAGCGGATGACAGATCGGTCTCCGCTCACTGTGCTGAGACAGATCTGTCAGAGCCCCACCCTCCTCTATGTCCGTTTTCATGCGGTCCGATCCCCAGAAGCATGGAAAAATAGGGTTTCCATCTTTCAGACTTTACGGTGCATGGATCAGACAACGGTGGGTGTCAGCGGACATGTCACTGCTGACATCCGTCGCTCCATAGAGCTGCATGGAGTGTCCGTTCATGTCCGCCTGAAAAACGGGCAGGTGGACCTGTATGGAACGGCCGTGTGAAAGAGGCCTAAGGGTCCTTTCACACACGCGGACCGTTCATCAGTTTATCAGTTCATCAGTTCATCCGTTTTTCATCCGTTTTTCATCCGTTTTTTCATCCGTTTTTTTTTCATCCGTTTTTTCATCAGTGGTCATCAGTTTTTCATCAGTTTTTTTTTACATTCACTACCAATGCAAAAACGGATGAAAAACTGACCGTTCGTCCGTTTACATCCGTTTTTCGTCCGATCCGTTTTTTTGACGGATGAAAAATAGGACTTTCATCCATTCAAAAAAACGGATGCTGACGGAAGCGGATGAAAACTGATGAAAATAGCTGATCATCAGTTGTCATCAGTTTTTCCATAGAGTTGCATTAATGTCCGTTTTTCATCCGTCAACGGATGGATGAAAAACGGACAAACGGTCCGTATGTGTGAAAGGGGCCTAAAGCTGTACATAGACCTTAGAGGGTGACTTAATGAGGTAGATTTACTAAACCTGGAGAGTGCAAAATCTGGTGCAGCTGTGCATGGTAGTTTCTAACTACGTCAGCTTCTAACGTCAGTGCGAGAGGCTAAGGGAGTGGAGTGGGCAGTCAACAGTATCAAAGGCAGCAGAAAGGTCTAGTAGTAAGAGTATGGAGTAGTGGCCATTTGCCTTAGCAGTTAGTAAATCATTAGAGAGTTTTAGTAGTGCAGTTTCTGTGTAGTATTGCGAGCAAACAGCCAGACTGTAAGGCTCCATTCCCACTTATACAACTTGTCATGTGATTTTGGACAAATAAAGGTGCATGGCACATCGCAGCTAATGTATTTCAATAGAGGCCATTCACATCTATGCAACTTAAAGTCACAGCGACTTTGAAAAGCTCCCTCCACAAATTTGATGTGACTTTCATGTGACTTGAGTGCCATAGACTGCAGTGTAAATTCTCAAAAGTCGCATGAAAGTCACATCTTAATGTTATCAATCCAAAAGTTGTGCAGCAGTCAATGCCAAAGGCAGCAGCCAAAGTCCCACCCAAGTGGCACTCATACAAAGTTGTATCAAAGTAACAATTTAAAGTCACAATGGAAATCGCATAACTTTGGAGTAACACAAGTATGAATGGAGCCAGGAGTCAAGAAGGTTGCTGTCAGTGAGGTAGGAGCTCATACCAACCATACCTTTTTGCACAATGTATGTAGACAGAGAACACCAGTTTGTGGACCACAAAGAATTAAAGCAGCATTAAACCCAAAAACAAAAAAATATTGTATTGCAGCTTAACAGTTCATAGATTTGGTGACAGCATTCAATTTATTTTTTTTAGCGTTTTTTGGTGAGCTGCAATATATTACATTTTGTTTTTGGGTTTAATATTGCTACAACATGTAGAACACAAGCAGTTAAATTGATCAGTACTTTTTTTCTTACTGCTTTTAATTATAAGGGCTTTTCAAAATAATAAATGCAATCATTTAGGGATTTTTTTTTTTTTTATACATTAGACCAGGGGTCTCCAAAATTTTTAGTAGGAGGTCCACATCACAAATTTTACACATGTTCATGGTCCAAAAAATAAGTTATTTATAAATAAATGTGCCTCCCACACATCTATTTTTCATCAGCGCCTTCCTGCACATCTGTGTCCCCATAAGAGCCTCCCCATGCATCTGTGCCCCTATAAGAGCCTCCCCACACATCTATGCCCCCATAATAGCATCCTTGCCCATCTGTGCCCCCATCAGAGCCTTTCTGCACATCTGTGTCCCCATAAGAGCCTCCTCACACACCTGTGTCCTCATCCGAGCCTTTCCACACACCTGTGTCCCCATCAGAGCCTTCCCTAACATCGGTGTCCCTATAAGAGCCTTTCCACACATCTGTGTCCCCATAAGAGCCTCCTCACACACCTGTGTCCTCATCTGAGCCTTTCCACACACCTGTGTCCCCATCAGAGCCTTCCCTAACATCTGTGTCGCTATAAGAGCCTTTCCACACATCTGTGTCTCCACCAAAGCCTTTCCACACATCTGTGTCCCCATCAGAGCATCTCCACACATCTGTGTGCCCATCTAAGCCTTTCCACACCTCTGTGCCCCCATCAGAGCCTCTCTGCACATCTGTTTGCCCATCAAAGCCTTTCCACACCTCGGTATCCCCATCAGAGCCTTTCCACACCTCTATGTCCCCATCAGAGCCTTTCTACACATCTGTGTGCCCATCAAAGCCTTTCCACACCTCTGTGTCCCCATCAGAGCCTTTCCACACCTCTGTGTCCCCATCAGAGCCTTTCTACACATGTATGTCCCCATCAAAACCTTTCCACACCTCTGTGTCCCCATCAGAGCCTTTCCACACTTCCATGCCCCCATCAGAGGCTTTCTACACATCTGTTTCTCCATCAGAGCTTTTCCACAAATCTGTGTCCCCATCAGAGTCTTCTTGCACATCTGTGTCCCCTTCAGAGCCTTTCTGCACATCTGTTTCCCCATCAAAGTCTTCCCCATATCTGTGCCCCCTTCAGAGCCTTTCCACACATCTGTGTCCCCATCAGAGTCTTCCCCATATCTGTGTTCCCATCTCCTGTATACTTGTGTCCTCATAGCACATTTATGTCCAGCACATTGCCCCTATTTGCCTCTTACATTGTCGTTACAATAATGGCACAGTACAGGCCTCCTGCACCTCCTGGCTCCCGCCTGTTACTACACAAGCAGGTCATTGTACCCATAAGAGCCTCCCCACACATCTGTGCCCCCATCAGTGCCTTCCCAGACATCTGTGTCCCAGTAAGAGCCTCTCCACACATCTATGCCACCATTATAGTCTCCTTGCACATCTGTGTTTCCAACAGAGACTTTCTGCACATCTGGGTCCTCGTAAAAGCCTCCCCACACATCTGTGTCCCTATTATTTTTATTATTATTACTATACAGGATTTATATAGTGCCAACAGTTTGCGCAGCGCTTTACAATAAAGAAGGGACACAGTACAATTACAATACAGTTCAATAAAGAAGGAATAGGAGGGCCCAGCTCATGAAGCTTACAATCTAAGGGGAGGGGGAGGTGGTACAAAAGGTAATGGCTGCAGGGGATGATCTGATAGAGGTGACTCAAGCACAGTTCTTAGGTGGAAGTGGGGTAGGCTTCCCTGAATAAATGCGTTTTCAAGGATTGCCTAAAGGCGGACAGGGTGGGGGCTGGCCAGAAATTCTGGGGCAGAGAGTTCCAGAGGATGGGAGAGGCTCTGGAAAAGTCCTGTAGGCAAGCATGGGAGGAGGTAACAAGGGAGCTAGAGAGCAGGAGGTCCTGGGAGGAGTGGAGAGGACAATTATGGCAATATCTGCAGATGAGATTGGTGATGTAGCTGGGGGCGATGTTGTGGATGGCCTTGTATGTTGTGGTTAGTATTTTGAATTTTATACGGTGGGGTAGGGGAAGCCAGTGAAGCGATTGGCAGAGCAGGGCAGCAGTCGCGGATCCGTTAGTAAGGTGTAGAAGTCTGGCAGCAGCATTCATGATGGACTGAAGGGGGGATAGCCTGTGTAAAGGTAGGTCAGTGAGGAGGAAGTTGCAGTAATCAAGGCGGGAAATAACCAAGGAGTGGATAAGTTGTTTTGTGGCGTCGTTAGTCATGAAGGGGCGAATTCTGGAGATGTTGCGGAGGTTAAAGCGGCAAGATTTAGCTATTAGAGCCTTTTCACACATCTGTGTCCCCATCAAAGCCTTCCCTCACATCTATGTCCCCATCAGAGCCTTCCACACATCTGTGTCCCCATAAGAGCCTTCCACACATCTGTGTCCCCATAAGAGCCTTTACACATATCTGTGTTTCCATCAGAGCCTTTCTGCATATCTGTGTCCCCATCAGAGCCTTTCCACACATTTGCGTCCTCATGGGAGCCTTTCCACACATCTGTGTCCGCACCAGAGTCTTTCCCATATCTATGTCCCCATCAGAGTTTCCTGTGTCCTCAGCACATTACTCCCATTTGCCTCTTACATTGCTGTCACAATAACAGCACAGTATAGCTCTCCTGCAACTCGCGGCTCCTGCCCGCTGCTACACAAGCAGGCTGAATGTGGAGGGATCACTAATATAAACAGCAGGCGGGAGCTGGGAGGGGCTGCACTAATGAAATCATTGGTTGCTAGGACAGCTGTGGTTCTAGCAACCAATTCACAGCACAGCGTGGCAGAGCGGGAGGAGGTGGGGCTAGCAGCTTTGTCTGCTGTTTTCCAGGACATGCTTCAGGGGTTTAGAGAAGCAAGCAGACCAGCAGTGCTGTGTCTGCAGTGTCTAAGTGAGCTGGAGCCAGAGGAATATACAAGTGGGCCGGATGTGGCCCACGGGCTGGGATTTGAAGAACCATACATTAGACCAAAAAACAGGGACACTTACGGAAAGGCGCAGAGGGAATTCATTCCAAAAGGGGAACAGACCTTTAAAATGAAGATAATTGGGAGCAGTAGCACTGTATTCAAAATATTGGTATCAAACCTCACAACATGATTTTTTGCATAGTCCAAGCACTTGTAAGGGCCTTTCATTTAGGCAGTGCGTGAGCATATGCAGTAATTTGCAAATTTTGCAATTTAGAGTGGAATTAAAATCCCACAGTAAAAAAATTATAAGAGTAAGAGTTTTTTTGGCCAAACAGACACGTAAAGTGTGTAAACCAACTGGATCCTAGACCTGTCATCACCGGGGAAGAGAACACTGGGAATTAAGTGCGCTGTGCTTACTTGAACATGATGACAAAAACCACCTTGCAGAATTTACTTACCCTTTAATACATCCCCAGAGTGCGAGGTCACTTTTTTTTTTTTGCCATACACATACCAATAACATTCAGTTCAATAGCTGAATAATTGCATTCCATACATTACTCATTGTGCATAGACCATTAATCCAAGATATTATCCTATAGTCTGCAGAAATCATGTACATTATACATACTATGTCATTCATGCTTCTATGGCATCAGTATATGCACAAATATGACAAATGCAATGAACAACAAAAGACAAAACTTGGAGTGTATCTTGTTTCTTTCATGTATCGACAAAGGAAAATAAAATGTAAAAAACCAAAGTGCATGCTCCCAGTTTGTTATAACCGCTCTACCGCAGTTCAAATTTTAGGTGAAGGTATGTGCTGACCTCCCTGCCTGGAGAGGTCACATTTAAGCCCCTTGTAAACACAAGAAACTGGTCATGCAGATAAAAATCACCATTGTAGCTTATGCCTATCATAGTAAAGTTTAATTTATAGAGGTTGTCTGCCTCTGTCTCTGTGTTGATTTCTCCTTCACCCAATATCTGCCAAAGGAGATCTCCACTAATTTAAGATCAAAGTTTGCTTCAAAGAATTCAATATATATTGTTATTAGTACAATTGTTCCTGCAGGCCACAAGGTCATTCCCAGGAAAGTGTCAAGCCTAATTGTATTCCTGTCAAAACATGTTAACCTTTTACTGTAGAGTCCTTCTATAGAGTATGGAAGGGTTAAAACCTTGGGAGACTTAACCTTTCTTTGTGTCCTAGAGAATAATGTAATCCGAACAGAAAGTGATGGGAAATGCAAAATGTTATGCCTGCCTGCAAAACATGAGGTTGAACAGGGGGTCTCCAAACTTTCTAAAGAAAGGGCCAGTTTACTGTCCTTCAGACTTTAGGGCGGCCAGACTGTGCCCAGTGGGAGTAAATTATGCCCTATCTGTGGTATTAGGGAGATAAATAGTTGGTGTTAGTGGGAGGAATAGTGCCCCATTTTTGTTGTCAGTGGAAGGAATTATGCCCCATCGTTGGTGTCAGTGGAAGGAATTATGTCCCACTGTTGGTGTCAGTGGCAGGAATAATGCCTCAAGGACTGTGTAAAGGCAAGCAAAGGGCCTTTAAAAAGTATGCATACCGCTTGAAATTTTCCACATTTTGTCATGTTACGACCAAAAACGTAAATGTATTTTATTGGGATTTTATCTGATAGACCAACACAAAGCGGCACATAATTGTGAAGTGGAAGGAAAATGATAAATGGTTTTCAACATTTTTTTACAAATAAATATCTGAAAAGTGTGGCATGCATTTGTATTCAGCCCCCTGGAGTCAATACTTTGTAGAACCACCTTTCCGTGCAATTACAGCTGCAAGTCTTTTTGAGGATGTCTCTACCAGCTTTCCACATCTAGAGAGTGACATTTTTGCCCATTTTTCTTTGCAAAATAGCTCAAGCTCTGCCAGATTGGATGGAGAGCGTCTGTGAACAGCAATTTTAACGTCTGGCCACAGATTCTCAATTGGATTTAGGTCTGGACTTTGACTGGGCCATTCTAACACATGAATATGTTCACTAACTATTTCTCTCCCTAATACCACAGATAGGGCATAGTTTACTCCCACTGGGCACAGCCTGGCCCCCTAAAGTCTGAAGGACAGTAAGCTGGTCCTTTCTTTAGAAAGTTTGGAGACCCCTGCTCTAACCTCATGTTGTGCAGGCAGCCATAACATTTTGGATTTCCCATCACTTTCTGTGAACAGGCCGGGAGCAACACCAGAGGGCAACCCTTCACCCAAGTTGGGAACCCAGCACCTTGCCCCTGCAGAGTACACCACCAGTCCACCAGTCCAGGTTGGACCCACCAGCCTTGCTGGAACTTGGGGGAGACGTTTCATGAAGCACTTTCAACAGAAGTTATTCATGCTGTTGTGATTGGGCCAGAGGTCAGGTGACTGACCCGGCTACGCTTTCTCCCCCCATTTATCAATACCTATGGTGGGTTCAACCTGGACTGTTGGTGTCCTCTGCAGGGGCAAGGTGCTGGGTCCCCAATTTGGACGAAGGGTTGCCCTCTGGTGTTGCTCCCGGCCTGTTCCTTGACTGGTAACAAATTATGTCTACGTGAATCCTCTGAGGAAGCCAATGGTTTGGCGAAACATGTTGGGAGACTCTTTCCATACTGCATGACATCATTACAGACGCTATTTACCACCATTGTATCCATATTGCTTTGGACCCCTTTGTATTCTATGAGGTGTCAAAAAGAATCAAGTGTTTTTAATGAATAAGAAATAAAATTACTGATTTTATATAGTCTCAAGTATTTTTTGTTTTTTGTCCTATGGCACCGAGATAGTC
>BLSH010494755.1:281704-292179 GCA_018402905.1 Glandirana rugosa
ACCCCCCCCCCCCCCCCCCCCCGGGAACCTTTACTCTTCCTAAACTACTTGAAATTCCTGACCCTGTCACAATATACAGCAACAGTATAACTTTTTTTTTTCTTAAAAAAGCTGTGGCTTTTATGATTTAAATGCAGTATTTGAGCTCCAATCAAGTGACTTTGCCCAGGCTAAGATTGTGTCATTGGTCACAGGCATTTCCTCAAATTTTCCTGCCCCATCCATCAGAATGCAGCATGGTAACAGCAATGTGAGAGGCTGCAGCAAAGAGCGGATCTATATCACAAATTTACAATCAGAGCCAAGAACTGTACAAGCAGCAGAATTTACCTTCTTGTGTCATCTCTGAGTCAGCATCTCAGTCTGGGATGCAGATACATTCCCTAGATGATGACTAAATAAAGATGGCGCCATCCTTCTGAAGAAAGGTCAGATGAAAGCATTGTCAGGGAGAGTACTGTTATCTCTGTATTAGGTAATAAAAACTTGCAAGTGTTAAACATCTTGTGTGGGGGTGTCTAGATTACAGGTAGGGCATAGGTCAGGCAAGTTCTAGTTGAACTAGAAAGATATGAGAATTGCTAGAGCAGTCTTTCTGACGATATAGGAACTACACATATTTTTAAAAAATATGTTAATTTCCATACTAAATGTGTGGATGTTTGTCACATCTGCACAATAAACATTTTATACATAGACCCCATCATTTCTGCAGTGAACTAAGTACCCAGGGGTGCACATACCATGTACCCAGTTACAGTAGATGGGGGTCAGGTGGAAATTGGTCCCCATTCCTGTCATGTATCTGGGCACAGCTTATTCTATGGCAGTTCAGAAATAAGAATTATTATTCATGATGTCTTTACCATTCTACTGGTTTGTAATATCCAAGTTCACCAATTGTCAATCCTAGCCTGGCTGGCACATACAGAATGCTTCCATTATCCCTTGATACCATTTGGACTGGAAGTAAAGGGCCTGGTTCACTGTCTCCTTTGTATTTTGAACCATTAAAGAGACCAGGAAATGTCTATCTATCTGCAACATATTTATCTAACTACTATTTATATCTAGTGAATAATTGTTTGCACTTGTGGGGATAAATAAATGCCATTGCATGGCCATTATTGATTTGACTTTCTTTCCTGCAATGAAACGATGGATCGACTTCAGTACCAGCAGCCTGCCCATACATGGATCGACTCTCAGCCGGTCCTTGCTGAACCAGCCGAAATCCAATCCATCTATGGCCGGCTTTAGGGCAGATTCACACCAGATGCGGTAGAACTGTGTTAGGTGGATTTTCCAGCGTAGTCCCACTGCAAGACAAGGCAAAATGCCTTGCCTTTTACCTGGGCAGTTCACACCCCTGCAACCTGGTGGTGTGTGCTCAAAAAAAGTGCTGCACACGCTACTTTTTTTCAGCACATTATGACGCAATCCATCGACTCACACCACACTGCATCCAATAGAACTTACACAGGGGGGTTTATTTACGAAAGGCAAAACCTCTTTGCACTGCAAGTGCACTTGGAAGTGCAGTCACTCTAGATCTGAGGTGGACATGCAAGGAAAATAAAAAACAGCATTTTTGCTTGTACATGATTGGATGATAAAATCAGCAGAGCTTCCCCTCATTTCAGATCTTCCCCTCAGATTTATAGCGACTGCACTTCCAAGTGCACTTTCAAGAAAAAAGTACAGTTTGATGTGCTGCAAGCTTTGTATTGGCACTGCTGTTATCCCAACACAAACCAGCCATTAACCCCCCTAGCGGTATTCCCGAGTGTGGCTCGGGGTGAATTTTCTATACCAAGAGCGGTAACCCCGAGCCACACTTGGGATTGCATCTCTGCATCCAGGCAGCATTACTTACCTTGTCCCCTGGATCCAAAGATGTCCCCCCGCTGTGTCAGCGGTCTGTCTTCCGCCCGATGCCTCTGTGTGCCGGGCTCCGCTCCCTGCGAGCGTCACGTTGCACGGGGGCGGAGACCGGCAGCAAATTCAAATAGTGAAACACACAGTAAACATACAGTACATTGTAATCTGTAGGATTACTGTAGGATCATTTCACATCCCCTTTGTCCCTAGTGCTTTGTCCAGTGCCCTGCATGCACTTTTATATTTTATATGCCATTCTTTCTGCCTGGAAACTTGAGAATGTCCATGGCATAAAAAAGCATCCCTTTACTTCAAAAGTGGTTTTTGATCAGTTAGAAAACAGCGATAGTAAATAATAATCATTTGCAGAATTGAGTGATACTGATTTGTGGGGGAATTTATCATCAGACACGGAAAGTGACGACAGCGACAATTCTGCAACTGAGCAAATTTCAGTGTTTTTGATTTGGTTACATTATTGAATACTTTTTATTACTATTACGTTATTATTTTTGATAATTATTTATAGTTATTTATTATATTATAATTATATGATTTTGTGTTTCAAAATTTATCATACCCGGGATGTCTACTAGACTCTTGTTTGGACAGATTTAAGTGAATTATTCCCAATAATTACAGGCCTATAATATAAAACACCAAATTTCTATGTGAAAAAATTTACCACTTTTAGACGCAAAAATCTGACATAATCATACCACCAGGGAGGGTAAGTGCCTTTTTCACCACTGTGTGCAACCACCGCCATACATCACACTCCTATTTCTTCTAGAAAAATTGTAAATCTTAGCACAGGTATAAAAAAAAAATTAACAAAGTTTCTTTTAAAATAATTTTTAAAATATGATGTAAACACACACAGTTCTATCATTATGCAGTATCTCACAAAAGTGAGTACACCCCTTACATTTTTTTAAATATTTTATTCTATCTTTTCATGTGACATCACTGAAGAAATGACACTTTGCTACAATGTAAAGTGGTGAGTTTACAGCTTGTATAACAGTGTAAATTTGCTGTCCCCTCAAAATAACTCAACACACAGCCATTAATGTCTAAAGCGCTGGCAACAAAAGTGAGTACACCCCTAAATGAAAATGTCCAAATTGGGCTTTCACGGGTTGCCATTGGAGTCCTCTTCCACTCCTCCATGACGACATCACAGAGCTGGTGGATGTTAGAGACCTTGCGCTCCTCCACCTTCCATTTGAGGATGCTCCACAGATGCTCAATAGGGTTTAGGTCTGAATGCTTGGCCAGTCAATCACCTTTACCCTCAGCTCCTTTAGCAAGGCATTGGTCACCTTGGAGGTGTGTTTGGGTTTGTTATCATGTTGGAATACTGCCCTGTGGCCCAGTCTCTGAAGGAAGGGCATCATGCTCTGCTTCAGTATGTCACAGTACATGTTGGCATTCATGGTTACCTCAATGAACTGATGCTTCCCAGTGCCAATAGCACTCATGCAGCCCCAGACCATGACACTCCCACCAATGTGCTTGACTGTAGGCAAGACACACTTGTCTTTGTACTCCTCACCTGGTTGACACCACACGTGCTTGACACCATCTGAACCAAATACGTCTACTTTGGTCTCATCAGACCACAGGACATGGTTCTAGTAATCCATGTCATTAGTCTGCTTGTCTTCAGCAAACTGTTTGCAGGCTTTCTTGTGCATCATCTTTAGAAGATTGTGCATCTTCCTTCTGGGATGACAGCCATGCAGACCAATTTGATGCAGTGTGTGGTGTATGGTCTGAGCACTGACAGGCTGACCTCCCACCCCTTCAACCTCTGCAGCAATGCTGGCAGCACTCATATGTCTATTTACCAAAGACAATCTCGGGATATGACGCTGAGCATGTGCATTCAACTTCTTTGGTCGACCATGGCAAGACCTGTTCTGAGTGGAACCTGTCCTGTTAAACCGCTGTATGGTCTTGGCCACCATGCTCAGCAAGATCTTGGCAATCTTCTTATAGCCTAGGCCATCTTTATGTAGAGCAACAATTCTATTTTTCAGATCCTCAGAGAGTTCTTTGCCATGACGTGCCATGTAGAACTTCCAGTGACCAGTATGAGAGAATGAGAGAGATAACACCACATTTAACACACCTGCTCCCCATTCACACCTGAGACCTTGTAACACTAATGAGTCACATGACCCCGGGCAGGGAAAGGGGCTAATTGGGCCCAAGTTGGACATTTTCACTTAGGGATGTATTCACTTTTATTGCCAGTGGTTTAGACATTAATGGCTGTGTGTTGAGTTATTTTGAGGGGACAGCAAATTTACTCTGTTATACAAGCTGTACACTCACTACTTTACATTGTAGCCAAGTGTAATTTCTTCAGTGTTGTCACAAGAAAAGATAGAATAAAATATTTACAAAAATGAGAGGGGTTGTACTCACTTTTGTGAGATACTGTATATTCTATGTATATATATATAATATACCGTATTGTGTGTGTGTGTATATATATATATATATATATATATAAAATTTTTAACCTTTACCCCGCATTCACTTAATCTACCAGCAAACTTCTAGTATAGAACAATAGAATTTTAGCCTTTCCGAATTCCTTCAAAAAGTAAGAAACATGACACATCTGCCCAGGAAACTCTGCAGTGCTCATCTGGACAATGTATCACTTCTACAGACTGCACACAATATATAACAGGTTTACACAACTTCCCCTCTCCATAATAGCAGTAAACATTCCTTGTGTGCCACATAGACGAAGGTAAAGTAAAAGTTTGCATTCCTGAATGGATATGTCAGTAGCAGCCAACAGTGTTTAGGAATTTGGTCATCTGCATTACAATAAATTAGCAGTAGTTAAAGATCTTGGTTCACTGGAATTTTTTCAAGCAATGTGCCTGGCATTAAACAAGTCTTCAGTATTAACCAGTGGTGACCAGCCTACTACATGTTTAAAGGGTTACATTTACAATCCATTTTGGTTAGTTCCCAAATAGTTTACCATTCTTAAGCTGGGTACAGACTACAGTCTACATTTTGAGAGTGCTGATTGGGAATCAGTTGAATGCTGGTTTTCCAGCATGCACATCCAACAGAAGCCGGCCAAATGGCTAGCTTCTGCCAGACAGACTGACATACACATGGGCCGAATGTCGGACGTTTTATTTATTTTTTTTGAGCCGGCCATTGTCTCCCGACATTCGGCCCATGTGTTCGGGGCTTTACAGATACTGTTATGACCAGGATCACACTTGACTTTATCTGTCAATTGTGGACTTATTTACCACAGTGTTTTACGAGCTTAAAAAAAATTGTTTAGTACATACACCGCATTGATTTAACCCTGAAAACTAGACGTGCACTGCTGAAAAATGTGTTCCTTTTTTGGTTCATTAATTTTTTTTTTCGTTTTTCGGGTCATTCATCATGATCGATATTTGTGATTTTGGAAAAATTTGTAACTTCAGAAAAAATTGAATTCGTTATGGTCCATTAGTTTAGATGCGTTAGTCGTTATTTCGATAATTCAAAAATTAGAAAAACTAAAAATAAGAATGAAAATCCAAAAATAAGAACGAAAATTTGAAAACCTGAAATAATAACTAACTAACTAATAATAACTAACCATTAAATTATAGGTATTGGAATTTCGTTTCAAATATGGCTGTTGAATGTAACAAATACAAATTTATCCGGTGTTACGAATAATCCGAAATAATGAATGCCACATCTAAATGAATGGAACGTAACAAATTAATAATAATAAATAATAATAAAAAGTTTTTATTATTATTAATTCATTATGTTCTATATGTTTAGATGCTGCATTCCTTATTTCGGATAATTTGTAATTTAGGATAAATTCGTATTGGTTACGTTCACTAACAGACAAATTCGAAAGGAAATTCCAATACCTATCATTTAATAGTTAGTAATAGTTATTATTGTTAGTTAGTTATTTTGAATTTTCACATTTTCGGGGTTTCCAATTTTTGGATTTTCATTCATATTTTCAGACTTTCGTTCTTTTGAATTTTTGGATTTTCATTCTTATTTTCAGATTTTTGCATTTTCAAATGTTCGTATTTTCGAATTTCCGCATTTGACGAATTTCGTCGAAAAACGAATTCAGAATGGAACGAATTGCACATGTCTACTGAAAACACATAAAGGAAGGTGTTCACATACTACATTGGAAAAGTGGGTTTTATAAGAAATTTGTTAAATGATCAGGGTTTGCCATTTTTAATACACTTAGCATTAAGGATTCTTTCACACATGCCTTGAAAATAGGCGGTAGGGTCGCATTTTTAACCACTTCCCGCCCAGCCTATGGACAGATAACAGCCGGGTGGTGGTTTTGTTATCCTGAACTGTAGCCCTGGCTGTATGTTTAGGGTGGTTGTCCTGCTGGAAGGTGAACCTCCGCCCCAGTCTCAAGTCTTTGAGGTTTTCTTTCTTTTTCTATGATTGCCCTGTAGTTGGCTCCATCCATCTTCCAATCAACTCTGACCAGCTTTCCTGTCCCTGCTGAAGAAAAGCATCCTCACAACATGATGCTGCCACCACCATGTTTCACAATGGGGATGGTGTGTTCAGGGGGCTGTGCAGTGTTCGTTTTCCACCACATATAGCGTTTTGCTTTTAGGCCAAAAGGTTCAATTTTGGTCTTATCTGACCAGAGCACCCTGTTCCACATGTTTGCTGTGTCCCCCACATTGCTTCTCACAAACTGCAAACAAGACTTTCTTTCAACAATGGCTTTCTTCTTGCCACTCTTCCACAAAGGCCAGATTTGTGGGGTGCACAACTAATAGTTGTCCTGTGGACAGATTCTCCCACCTGAGCTGTGGATCTCTGCAACTCCTCCAGAGTTTGGTATGTCTTCTTGCAGTAGTTGGGCACTCGTAGAGGAAGATATAATCTATTTATGATTACTGCGTGTACCCTACTTGTTTGCCATCATTCTCATACTCATCACTTGCTATCAGTCTAAAGCTCTGCCATATATATTTCTCCACTGGCTTTGAAGGCAATTTGGTTCATGTATTTATCAGCTGATAGTTATGTTTGCATTATGGCTTTGGTTAGAGATTGACTTACAACTTTTCCATCTATTTCATGGATTGAAATTTGATAGGCCTATCTATACTCTCCCTGAGATTTCCTTTGGATAACATTGGTCCTACCGCAACCATATTTGCTAGATTTAAATCAGATCATCGATGAATTCACTTCATAGGTTCCCCGATTTACATATAACACGATTCGTGGTTGATGTATGGAACTGATTGGGTGTGTGAGTGATGTACAGATGCTATTCCTAAATTGTAAGCTCTAACGAGCAGGGCCCTCTGAGTCCTCCTGTATTGAATTGTATTGTAATTGAACTGTCTGCCCTAATATTGTAAAGCGCTGCGCAAACTGTCGGCGCTATATAAATACTGTATAATAATAATAATATTCTGGTGCAGACAACATTGTCTATTTTAGATGGTGGAAGGTGGAGGTTTTGAAGTATTGTTGTAACATTTTGATATATTTTGTGATGAATACATGTTTGCATTTTTATACTCAGTTGTGCTTTGCAAATATTTGGTTACTACACCCCTGAGGCTCATAAATGTGGTACTTTGGACTGTACCCTCTATCTGGTATGGTTCTTTTTCTTTATATTCTTTTTATTTTTACAATGCAAGCCACTGTCCCCCTCCCCCTTTTTTTCTTAACTTTATAGGGTTGTCACAGAGGGGGAGATTTGCTAAAACTGGAGAGTGCATCATCTGGTGCAGCACTCCATAGAAACCAATCAGCTTTCAGATTTTATTATCAAAGCATAATTATAACAAGCTGATTGGCTACCATGCACAGCTGCACCAGATTTTACACGCTCCAGTTTTAGTAAATCAACCCCAATGAGACATTCCATTAATTTTTTTGCGGTGCATAAAATTGTAGGGTGCCACAAAGGGCTGGGTAGCTGTGCGGAAAAATGCCAACAGATTTCTGCACTGCTCTGCCCTGTAGCTGTGTGGAAGTGCACACAGAAAACCTTTGTTTTCTGTGTCCTTGCGGAGAGCTGTTTTTCAGAAGAAAAAAGAAAAACTACAGAAAAACGCAGCTCTTTGCTCAGGCCAGGCCCTAATGGTGACACCGGCTAAAATAGACAAAGGTTTGGCGCTGGAGTAACATAATATAAATAAGTGTCCTCTTGCTTTCTGATGGAATGGTGGCATACCCAGAGGGGTGCTGCCTGCGATAACCTAGCTGCACATTTATCTAACCTCCCTGGCGGTATGATTATGTCAGATTTTTGCTTCTAAAAGTGGTACATTGTTTTGCATAGAAATTAGGCCTTTTATATTGTAGGCCTTTAATTATAAGGAATAACTCACTTAAATCTGTTCAAACAAGAGTCTAGTAGACATCCCGGGTATGATAAAGTTTGAAATACGGAATCATAAATTATAATATAATAAATAACTATAAATAATTATCAAAAATAATAACAGAATAGTAATAAAATGTTTTCAATAATGTAATCATATCAAAAACACTGACATTTGCTCATTTGCAGAATTGTCGCTCTCGTCACTTTCAGTGTCTGATGACAAATTTACCCAAAAATCAGTATCACTCAATTCTGAAAATGATTCTTATTTACTATCAGTGTTTTCTAGCTGATCAAAAACCACTTTTGACGTAAAGGGACACTTTTTGATTGCCATGGACGTTCTCAAGTTTTATATATATATAAAAGTGCATGCAGGGCACTGGACAAAGCACTAGGGACAAAGGGGATGTGAAATGATTTCATACAGTAATGTAATCTTATAGATTACAGTGTACTGTGTATTTACTGTGTGTTTCACTTCTTGAATTTCCCGCCGGTCTCCGCCCCGTGCGACACGAAGCTCGCAGGGAACGGAGCCCGGCACACAGAGTGAATCGGGCGGAAGACACAGCCCGCAGACACAGCGGGGGGACATCACTGGATCCAGGGGACAAGGTAAGTAACACTGCCTGGATCCAGCGATGCGATCCCGAGTGTTGCTCGGTATTACCGCGATTGGTACAGAATATTCACCACGAGTCTCACTTGGGAATACCGCCAGGGGGGTTAAAGCAGTTATGAGTAAATATGTTTTATTTTTGCTTTGAGAAATGTTGGTCTCTATATACAGATGATAAGAAATGAATGAACAATATTAGGACCTGCCAAAATTAATGAGTGGTGGCTGTAGAGTTGCACAGAGCCATGTTTGCGCACAGAGAGCTCCTGTCTTCATGCAGCTGTTTGATTTGGAACTATAATAAGAGCCTAAAGCAATGATTTTCAGCTGTGAATTACTTTGCAACAGCACCATAAACTAGGGAAAAATAATTTCTACATTTTTCACAATGTTCCTCAACACAAAGATGATTGATTATTAAGGCATGGAGCAGTATCTTAAAGTGATTGTAAAGGATCGTTTTTTTTTTTTAAATAACAAACATGCTATATTTACTTCCTCTGTGCAGTTGGTTTTGCACAGAGCAGCCTCGATCCTCCTCTTCTCGAGTCCCAGTTCTGCTTTCCTGGCCCCTCTCTCCTGTTGAGTGCCACCTCAGCCAGCAGCTCTCTATGGGGGCACCAGAGCCGAGTCAGAGCTCTGTGTATCCATTCAGACATGAAGCCCTGACCTGGCCCTGCTCCCTTTCCCCCCTGATTGGCTGACTGATTTTGATTGACAGCCACAGGAGCTAATGGCGCCGCTGCTGTGTCTCAGCCAATCAGGAGGAGTGTCTGGGACAGCTAAGACACTCATGGACAATGCTGCAGAGAGATGGGGCTTAGGCAAGTAATTTAAGGGTGCTGGGGAGGCTGCTACACTCAGAATTTTTATCTTAATGCATAGAATGCATTAAGATAAAAAAACTTCTGCCTTTACAACTCCTTTAAACCAACCAATTAAAATTAATTTTTCAATGATTTGCCTATAGAGAAAAAGTAAGTGAATTACAATGTGTCACCAGTTTAAACTTGTTCTGTAAAATTAGCTCATTATTTAGCTGTATTTATAATGTTTGCACATAATATAGAGTTCACATTTATAACAGATTGACCTAGGTTACATACACTTCCTATGTAAGTCATGCAGTTCCTGTCATTGAACTTCTTCAGTCTATTGTTTGCTGTCAGAGAGGAAAGAGACACTTGTCTGAAGCTAGCAAATAGTTCTACATAAAAGATCTTCTCTGAGCATTTCCCACAGCACAATAATCACCCTGAGTGCTGCAAAAAGCAGCACATTGTATGTGAAATTTATAGGCATCAGTACTGTTCAACCTTTTGTGTTTGTTGATGATAATTAAATAAGGCATGGTACAGCATTACAAGTGCATCGATATTTATAAATGATATTAGAGATAAGGAGCATTTCTGCTGGACATTGGCCTCACCTTACTTCTTACTGTATAGAAGCCCTGGGCACTTTGAAATATTGCCATGTGACGTTGACAGTTCATTTGACCAAAGAAGGCCATGCAACATTGCTTATGGACAGAGATCAGTTGAATTAAATAACTGATCCTCTTTTAAGGTA
>BLSH010494755.1:292337-315974 GCA_018402905.1 Glandirana rugosa
AGCGTCACTTCAAAAAATCCATACGAGTCATCATTAATTACCAGATCACCAGCGAAGGATATTCTAACACAGAGAAGGGATTGAGGAAGATCATTGACTTGCCGTACCAAACGTACTGTGGAGACTAGCAGAGGATGAACTAACATTATGGAGAACTAAGGTCCCACAACCCACCAATACTCGTGAAGGTCACTAAACCAAACAAAATCAAAAATTCAAGGTACACTTTTAACTCATGACAGGCACTATGAAAAAAATAAACGTGATTGTATGTTAAAAAGTCCTGTTTAACATACAATCACGTTTATTTTTTTGGAAGAGACACAATCTTATAGGAAGCGACCACTAGACCATTAATTACTACTGAGCATACCTAAAAAACTTCACTGCGATGCATTAGTAGAATCCGATTCCAACCATATATGACAGACTTTTTCAAATTTAGCTGGGCACCCCCTAGCAGCATACGTAGTTTTATATAAAGGAACTATGGAGTTAATTAAAGATTTCCAAGAATTAAGTGAAGGAGCCAACGCCTGCTTCCAGCGCAGGAGAATGGCTTTCCTGGCGTAGAAGAGGAGCAATCCAAGGAGAGTTCTGGTTGCCCGGCGATGAGCCAGCTCGCCCACCAAGGCCAGCAGGCAGACCTCAACCTTTGAGGGAATATGGATCGTAATAAGGGATTCAATATAGGCTATGATCTCATCCCAGAAACCTCGAATTGCAGGACATGTCCAAAGTCTATGGCAGTGTTTGACCATTCTTTTAGAAGTGCATTTGTGAGGTCAGGCACTGATGTTGGACGAAAAGGCCTGGCTCACAGTCTCTGCTCTAATTCATCCCAAAGGTGTTCTATCGGCTTGAGGTCAGGACTCTACACCAAACTCGCTCTTCTATGTCTTTATGGACCTTACCTTGCTTTGTGCATTGGTTCAAAACATTTGGTAGAGGGGAGATTATGGTGTGGGCTTGTTTTTCAGGGGTTGGGCTTGGTCCCTTAGTTCCAGTGAAGGGAACTGTTAAGGCATCAGCATACCAAGAAATTTTGGACAATTTCATGCTCCCAACTTTGTGGGAACAGTTTTTGGGATGGCCCCTTGCTGTTCCAACATGACAGCACACCAGTGCACAAAGCAAGGTCCATAAAGACATGGATGAGTGAGTTTGGGGTGTAGAAACTTGACTGGCTTGCACAGTTCTGACCTCAACCCAATAGAACACCTTTGGGATGAATTAGGGCGGAGACTGTGAACCAGGCCTTCTTTCCAACATCAGTGCCTGACCTCACAAATTCTTTTCTGGAAGAATGATCAAACATTCCCATAGCTACCCTTCTAAACCTTGTGGACAGCCTTCCCAGAAGATTTGAAGCTATTATAGCTGCAAAGGGTGGGCCAATTCAATATTGAACCCTATGGACTAAGACTGGGATGCCATTAAAGTTCATGTTCGTGTAAAGGCAGGCACCCCAATAATTTTGACAATATAGTGTATATTTTGCACATTCACATCAGTCCCTGTCCTCAAAGAGCTTACAATCTAAGGTCCCTAGCTCAAGTCCATACATATGCTTACTAGGGCCAATTTAGACAGGATCCAATTAACCTACCAGCATGGCTTTGCAATTACATGCTAGACCTTATGTGTACACCAATAGTGAGCCTATAATCTCCTCTAGGGTTATAACCAGCTCTCTGAGGTATGCTACAAGGGCCATTGATAACATTGTGAACCTTTATAAGACTACGGGTATTTTGGGTTTTTGGTACCCCAGGACTTTGAAATAACTTCTTATTTGCTTACATGCACATCATCATACATAAATGATGAGTTTATTTAAAATAAATGTAAAAAAATGAGTTTATTTAAATATTACATGCTTGTTGCCTGCCTGTTTCTATCCCACTGACTTCAATAATTTGTATGTCTCTGTGACCTGGAAAAGTTGTGAACCCTTATCTGCTAACAGGTTCTTGGTCAAGGCAATACTGAAGCCAGAGGGTTTGCTCGATAGTCGGGAAACTAGCATTTTTATCGGGAATGGTAGCTTCCTTGCACCTCTCAGAAATCACCTGACCCATTTTTGGGAATGCAACACACATTATTGGACAATAATGGTAATGTGCGTTGCACTGCATCACAGGAGCGTTATCTTTGTACATTGGGGTTCCATTCAAGAGGAATGGCACTGCAACACACTAATATAGGCAAATGTACAGCTACATGCGTTGTGGTATTGCACACATTAACCGCAGTGCAAAGATGTAATCGCGGCCTAAAGGGCAGTAATATTGTATAGTAATCTGTAACCAGAGATAAGTATTTCATTCGGATGGGTGAATGCTGACTGCTTTCTCTGGGCTGTTGCTCTTTGTTCTTTGCTATAGTAGATGAGCTTGATTCTATAAGACTGATGTGAATGTACAATGTATATGTAAAGTGCTACATAAATTGACAGCGCTATATAAGTACCTGAAATAAATAAAAAATAAATATTATTTATTATTATTAAAGGGTTTATGCAGCACTTTACATATATATTTTACATTCACATCAGTGCCTGCCTTCATAGAGCTTGCAATCTACATTTGTTAAAAAAAAAACAATAGAAACACTGAGTGTTATAAACTGGTTTAGGAAGAACAATGATATTTTTCCGTATCATCATTTAGATATATAAATTTGATGGATATGTTTATTTTTAATTTAACTTTATGTAAGTATACTTTTACCACCCAGTAGGGCATTGCCCATACTTACATTTGCAGAGGGCTCCTTCAATATGAATGTTGATGATGGCATTGTAAAAAAAAAGATGGATCTATCCAGAAAAGTGAATGAACACATCAACAAAAAGTTCTTTATTGCCAACAATAGTGACTCTCCATTCTTGGCATTTAGGGGATCATTATCCATGAGATCCACTTTGTCCCGTGTCTTGGTTGGAATGCCACATTAATAAAAGTAATTGAGCAGCTAGAGATGTATAGAAAACACGTATTAAAAGCTTCTTCCATCATTCTATGGCTCGGGCCTTTGATTTGCTGTGTGCTTGGATCTACATTGTCTCAGCTCTCTGGTCCATTTTTCATTAGTATGTCAGCTGTGTAGGAGGCTGGGGGAGGAGGCTGGAGGGAGGAACAGCATTTGGCTCCAGTGATTTAGAAAGGCTTGGGCATTATCTCTGCATCCCTTTTGTAAACATGGTCACCACAGCAACCATTACTTTTGGATCATGGCTTGCCTACTTGAGGCCAGTCTGGTAGGGGAGTGCTATGGGGGGAGGTTAACTGAGGAGGGAAGATGAAGCTGGTGGTGGAGGCAGAGAGGAGGGGAGAGGGCAATGAATAGTGACTGTTTCTTATAAAGAATCTAAGGATGCCCCCCACCCACTCTTCCCCAACGTAATGCTTTGGTGCCATCCTGTTTATTCAGCTATAGATCAGGAGGCCAAAGACCTCGTGGTAACCCTTTCTGTGTCAGAATGTTCCTCATGCTGATACATCCTTTTAGCAATTCTTGCCCTAGTCGTAGACATTGCTTGACTCACAGAGGGATGTTTTGACATCTTTAGTATTTGGCTTAAGTTTAAATTGACTCTGATAAGCTGTGGGGTGAACCGCAGGTCCACCAGATGTTTTCTAATTGTTCTGGGGAGAAGGGAAAGATTCTGGTGTAAATAAGCATCTGTCAAGAACTATCAACAGTTAAAGTTAAAGCAATCTGCATTTTGTCTGGTCAACTGAAAGCTTGACAGCGAATGCTTTAAAGTGGACCCCTAAGATTTACACCTAAAAAAAGAGACAGATGGGTTGATTTACTAAAACTGAAGAGTGCAAAATCTGGTGCAGCTGTACATTGTAGCCAATCAGCTTCTAACTTCATCTTGTTCAATTAGGCTTTGACAAAAAAATCTGGAAGCTGATTGGTTTTTATGAAGAGCTGCACCAGAATTTGCACTTCTCCAGTTTAAGTAAATCAACCCCAAAGTGTTATTCAGTGTGCAAAAAGCAACTGGAAAAAGTAGAGTGACCTTTAGAGATTGGTTATCTGATCAGAATAATGGCTAGTGGGGTTGATTGCTATGAGTTACTGCACTTCGCATATTACCAGTGCTCTGTCCTATAGGGTTGAACTGTATATTAATTATTTAATAAGGCAGAGTAATGGGCAAAATGACGTGTCCTTTAGACAGCATTTACCATTCTTCTTACATTGATCTTATTGTTTGATATCGAACAGACCAACATTCTATCTTCTGTGTTTTCCACCTGAAATCATATGTAGCTATGCTATGTGCAGTGTAGGTGGTATGCAGCACAACAAATGTGTTCTTACTGATTAGAATAAAAAGAAGAAAGATTAGCACTATCCATGTCTGATAATCTATTTGTACTTCCGCTGACTACATGGCAGTGAATGGGGTCCAGCAGCAGAAGAAGCTTTCTGGAAAACTAGCAGGCACCTCTTGAGCTGGTGACACTCAGATCTACAAGTGACTAAAAAATTCCCATGAAATGGAAAACAATTGGGCACTGACCAGTACTGCACCTGTGCACTTCGGCATTGTCCACCACAGCACTGACCTGTATTTCTTCACTGACCACCACTGCATGACGTGTATGTTTGCACTGCCCCGACATGTACTTCTGTACCTAATGCCACTATAACAACCTATACAGCATACTTTTCCACTAACTGCCACTGCACCCATGTACTCGTCCACTAACTGCCATTTCCAGACTGCGCTTCTAACCACCACAACTACTAACCACCACTGTACTCTTGTACTTCTCCATTGACTGCCACTGTGCTGATTTGTACTTCACCATTAACCCCCAGAGTGCACCTATGCACTTCACCACTAACTGCAACTACACCCATGCACATCTTCGCTAACCGCCACTGCACCCATGTACCCACGTACATCTCCGCTAACCGTCACTGCAATCATGCACATCTCCACCAACCACCATTGCACCATTGTCCTTCTCAATGAACCTCCACTTCACCAATGAACCTCACCACTAAATATCACTGCACCCATGCACTTCGCCACTAACCACCACTGCATTCAGGCACTTCTCTATTGACTGCAGCTGTTTTGATGTGTACTTCTCCACTTAACACGACTGCACCAATGTACTCTAACTGCCACTGTACCCATGCACATTTCTACTAACCGCCACTGCACCAAATCACTTCTCAACTAACCGCCATTATATCAATACACTTCTCCACTAACCACCACTACACCCATGCACTTCACTCTAACCATCATTACACCTAGGCACTTCTCTATTGACTGCAGCTGATTTGATGTGCATTTCTGTCTAGTGACTGTCAATGAATTATGCACTCCTCCTGCCATCCATGCATATCTCCATTAACCGCCAGTGCACCAATGCAACTTCTCCACTGCACTCCTCCACTGACAGCCCCCTGCAACCACTCGTGTCTACTCTAACCACCACTACACACACATAATTCTCCACTCACCACTACTACACCTACACATTTCCCCACTGACCACCATTACACACATGCATTTCCATTGAGCACCACTGCACCTACATACTTCTCAACCGACCAGCACCACACCCACACACGTCTCCACTATAACGTTTCCCACACACTTCTATACTGACCACTAGTGCACCTGCATACTTCTCCACTGGATGTTGTCAAGATAATTGCAGAAAAGTACCATAGACAAGTACCACAAACGTGTACTCTGTGCTATACATTACATTTTCTTAACTTTTGAACTCTGTATACAGTATTATATTGTACTTTTTAACATTTCAGTATTTATCCCACTCAACAAATGTGTACACTTTTGCTAGTTTTGATTTATTTTAATGTGATCTGCATTGTGTTGCTGTTGTCTGTGGAAAAAGAAAGTTTCCCTCCTAAAAATCACTTCTTTGTGTATATGTGCCCCCAAGATAAAAACGTATACTCTGCTTCTTCTGCATTCCAGTTGTTTTCTGTTTCATGGGATGAGGTGGATTTGCTCCAATGATCTCTTTGCATGCTAACAGTTGGAGCGGCCTTGAGTGGTGATTTTCAAGTGAGATCAGTCAGTGACGTGAAAATGCTACAGTATGCCAGAAATAATTTAACTGCCAAAAAGTTCACATTGTTTATCTTAATCTGAGTTTTCTGTTATCCAGTGCAACTAGATTCCAAGATCCATTCACCTGCTTTTCCTATTTAACTGCAGCAGAGAAAAATCAGGTCTCTCCCTACTATAGACAGGGCTGTGCTACGTGAAGCAAAGCCGTGGACAGATATTCTGTGTATTTAATCTGCATTTCACGGCTTCGTTTTCAGATTTGACTGGAGTGTATCTTTGATTAATGTTTTAAAGATTACGTTTAATTATTTTGTTTCAATCAGCATAAGGTACCGTACTTACATTTAATGAGATGTGTCCCTTGTGCTGGTGCTGGCTGTCCTAATTGAAATCTTCCATCCCAGTGGCTGCTGATACTCCATTTTTTTTCAAACAACCCCCCCCCCCCGCCAGGTTTCCGCTTACTCCATCCAGGTTGCGGGTGGCTTCCCCAGCTTCTTCTCCTCCCTGCCAATCCGGTCTTAAAGCCATCTTCCTGTACTGATTGGCTGGGAGGAGAAGCAGGAAGACAATAGTGAATGTTGATTCGCTAATGTCAAAAGTGGGTGGGCTCGGGGTGCAGTGCTCTGCTCCCCGAGCCCAACCTTTTTGAAGCCCATCAAAGCCGCAGGCTCTAATCATGTGCTTCAAAAAAAAAAAAAGTAGAAATCTATGTATCTGGCGCCCCAAATGGGGATTAGGGGCTGGCGCATGGAAATTAGGGGGGCGGGCCTTATGGACATGCCACGGCTGTTCCATCCTCATCCCCACAACCCTGCAGTGGTAATCTTCTGGTGCTAATATATCCACTGGCCCTGTCATAGGCACTCATCAACACTTCCAACAATGCTTTTCCTTTCCACCCCCTCCTCCAATCAAAAAAGTTGTACTAAAGTTTCCATCAATAAAATGCACTCTATGAATGAAGGACATTTATTTAACCTGCCTATCCTCCATTCATAGAGCAATTTTAATTGATGGATAATATAGTACAGTTATGAATGGAGGAGGAGGGTGGAAAGGGCAGAGTGCCTACTTATATAGTGGCTGTAGTAACTCTCTACAACACCGAAAGATTACCACTCTGGGGGTGTAGAGGGGAAGGGGGGGTGGGTGGCAGAGGATGCAATATCACAGCTAGGGCAGCTGGCATCAGCACAAAGGCCACTCTTCATTAAATGCCAATACTGTCCCCAGTGCTGATTAAGAAAACAAAAAAAACAAAACGATACTTAGGCCTTAAGTTAGGAGCTCCTGGAGTAGCTTTTGTTACTCATTCAGTTACATCTTGCCAGTGGTGTGAAGTTGAAGGAAGAAGCAAAGGAGGACTAGAATTTAAACTGCTGTGTAAAGGCTGTGATCAAGATCTGGATTACACATTGGCAAAGCCATATCATCATTGCATTTTACTTATTTCTTTTATTATTATGACAACTATTCAATAGGTACCCTGTTTTGTTTTTGCAGTATGTTGAAATTATGAGCACCAAGCAGTGTGAATTGGACCAATTTGTGGCGGAGGGCTATAAAGCAGCTCTTACAGAAGAACGACGGAGATATTCCTTCCTGGTGGACCGGCAATGTGCGGTGTCCAAGCACTTCAGTGCCTACCACAGCAAGGTACAGCACAAAGTTGACCAGTATTGGCGCTGGACTTCTTTAGCTTCATCGCTACTGATAAATATACAGTATACACAGCTGCTTTAATATAGGGTCAAAGGGGCATTTGTTCCAAGACCACCTAACATGTAAGCCTTAACGAAGGTCAAAAGATTTTGCTAAAGATACAAGATGTAGATGTAAGAACTGTGCTAACAGTATCACTGTCCTAGGCCCCCTTGTTTGGTTTTCAAAGTAGGAGCAAATTCTGGCAGCTCACAATACTCAACTGATTAGATCTCATTAATAATATTATTCGTTTATTATATTAGTTTATGTAAATTTCTTTACAAGTATATTTTTTATAACAAGTACAGTTTTTTCTATGCACCTACTACTCTGAATGTATTTTGATATTCCTAGCAAGACATAAGTGGATTTTTTTTTTGTTTTACATAATAAAGAGACCCTACATCCTCAATGAATATACTAACCCTCTTGTATTGCATTGCATTTTACCAGTATGCCTCCCTTTATAATGTAAAGCACTGTGCAAAATGTTGGTGCTATATAATAATAATAGTAATAATAATACTAATTACTATTATTATTATTACAATAATAATATACCACCCCTTCTAGACACTGTTCTAAAAGTATTACTATTATTACTATTCTTTCTCCAAGCTTTTTTGTGAGAATAGATTGTCTAGCGTCTAGCTTTTTAGACTCAACCAAGAACAGGCTAATTTAAATTATATGTAGAGTCAACAATACAATTTTATAGGGACATGATTATGGTGCCCAAGCACAACTTGGAAATTTTAAAGGAAACTGGGTTGAATTACTAACAGAGTTTAGAAGTAACTATTTATTTATTATTTATTTATTTCAGGTACTTATATAGTGTGGTCAGTTTATGCAGTGCTTTACATACAGTATATACTATACATTTACATGAGTCCCTGCCCTCAAGGTCTCTAACTCACATTCTTACATATACTAAGGCCAATTTAGATAGCAGCCAATTAATCTACCAGTGTGTCTTTGGAGTGTGGGAGTATTCACACCATTTTTTGAGTGAAGATTCTCAACTCCTTTAGTTAATCGGCTTAATTGCCTGTCAATTCCTAAGTTGTGTTAGACATACAGTGCATACATTTTTTAATCAGTCGACCTGGCTGCCACGGGCATCATAATCAAGTTCTTATAAAACATGGTCATTGATTCTAGAGATTTAAAATTAAATTAGCCCAGTCTTTGTTGCCTCTTGTGTCTCATTGTCATAGTGGGTTTAATAGACAACTATGTTTCCCCACAGTTTGGAAGATGTTTTTAGGTGACTTATACATGAATTTATATGTAGAAAGTAATTTAAATTAAAGGCAATAATTAGGCAAAGACATGTTACCTTTAGAGTGGGGAAGGTTTATACCCTCTATCAGATTTTATTGCCATTTGTGTCCATGCTGGGGAATGTTATCTTTACTTCCTGTTCAGAAGACCTAAGAGGAAGTAATTATATTTTTTGGTCTGTTATATATACCAGTCAAACCATTTTGTTATATATGTTCGATAAGTGCAATTACAACAATACCTGTTGATCTTCCCAGAAAACAAGTTTGTCCTATACACTAGCAGTGTTATCTTCTTGCTTAGGATATCTTTGTAGGGAAGTGGAGGGGGGGGTGTAGTAAAACACTTCCTGTCCATAGGTACGGTACAGTGAGAGAAAAAATGAAAGGCAGAACAAATACAGCCACCACATCTTATAAGCAGTAAGCTGCAATAAATTACATTTTGTTCTTGAGTTTAGATACACTTCCTTGGTTGATACTGCATTTTTTTTTTTACTTTAGGAGCTCTCTAAGCTACTCTGGGAGCTTCTGATACAGTATGTACAGCTGGGAACCGCACTTCTGACTCCTCACTATAGTGGAACGATGTGTGTATCCCGGTGTTGTAAAAAACAAACACAAGAGGGCGCCTTCATCTAGGTGTAGCGATTTATTAAAAAAAAGTAAAAGAGGCAAAAATGCACTGACTAGATAAAAGTGGATCAATGCTTGTCATAAACCCATATAGACCTTCATAGGATCACCTGCAGCTTCAAGGTGATCCTATGGAGGTCTATATGGGTTTATGACAAGCCTTGATCCACTTTTATCTAGTGAGTGCATTTTTATTGCCTTTTATACCTTTTTAAATAAATCACTACACCTAGATGGAGGCGCCCTCTTGTGTTTGTTTTTTTATATGTGCATTAGCATCTCAAGACATCTGAGAGGAGCTGCATCCACTTCACCTGGGGTTCCTACCACCTGACCCTCTTATGTGCTCTGTTAAATGATGGTTGGGTTCAAGTCAGCGCAATAGCTTATTCAGTTTCTTTGGTATCCCGGTGTTGTGCCTCCCCACTCAGCTGTACCATTCACAGGGCAACACAGTAATGGCATTTGTGCTATGCTTTCTCAATGTTAGTGAGGGGGCAGAGGCACAACACTGAAAATGTTGTTCATAGACACAGATCAGGAGCTCTCAGAGGAGCTTAGAGAGCTCCAGAAGTAATAACGAAATGACAGTATTAATGGAAAAAAAAAAGATTAAAAAAATATTTAAAAATAGCTAGGAGTTGGTTTTTAATCATACCAATATAGTTTTCATTTACATTCTATCTATTAGGGTATGTGCTACATGCAAGGCATTGCCTCTGGTAATAACTGTCACAGTTGTCAGTGTGATTATGTCAGTTCTGAACCAAGCTTTTAAGCCCTCAGTGGCTGGTATCATAGCTTGTCATGTGTGCAGCACCATGGCAAATACACATCTAAATAGAAGCTACGATGGCACTGTCCTTAACAGATAGGAGGATTTAGTCTGTTTTTAGCAGCTGCTTATCATATTTATTAAAGGAGAAGTATGGCCAAAGTTTTTTTGGCCATACGTCTCCTATGAATCACAGGGGTACAGTTCATTTGGCACGCCTGTGATCTGGCTGAAGGCTGCTGTCGGCTGATGTCACAGAGCTGGTCTAGACTCTGAAAAGATCCTGGCAATATGGTTGGTATCCACCCAGAAGCCTGGATCGCCACCTGGCTCATCCTCTCAGCGATCTGCTGAGAGCTTGAGCCAGCCCCTCCCATCATCTCCACAGCCCAGCACTCTCATCGCTGACTGACAGTCATGGCTCTCAGCTCAGAGCGGAGGGTGAGAACTGAGCGATCAATGGTGTTTGATCACTCAGTTCTCACTACAGAAGCAGTGAGGGACAGATGCAGTATCAGATTGATGCTGCATCCACCTAGGTGAGTATAAATGTTTATTTCTTTAAAACCCTGAACTTCTCTTTTAAAACACAATTTTTTCTATGTTTTTATAGGTGAAGGAACTGTTAAGTGCCAAGCTACCGTCATGGCAGCAAACATGTACTCAGCCCACAAAACTTCCAGAACGTGCACTGATGCTTGTGAAACAAACTGCTAATGCTTCAACTGAGCTAGTCATCTCAGATCCGGTGCCAAGCACCAAACCGCTAGATGTCCCCCCTGAACTAGTTCCGCTTTTAGGAGGGGGACTCTCTTTAAACCATGTAAGGACCTCCTAACTCATTTGAGTTGAATTGTATTATAACTGTACTGTCTATCTTTATTTTATAAAGCCATGCACAAACTGTTGGCGCTATATAAATCCTAAGTAATAATATGTAAGTGCATCCTAATTGCTTTCTTTTTAATTGTGAAAAAGATATTTTATCTAGTCAAACAAAAATGGCCTCTGTAAATCAGTGTGCCTTCTTAAAGCTAAAGTTTACCTAAAATTTTCCAAAAAAAATGATCAAAAAAAATAAACAAAAATCCATATAGCTTAAGGCTCGGCTCACACTGCTGCGACCTGAAAGTCACGCAACTTACAGTGCGACTCCGCCAGGCGACTTGAGTGCAACTTGATGGACTTGAAGTAACTTTGAAGCACCTTCAGGGAATGCCTGGGCAATCTTCTAGTAATGTTGGATCCAAATCACATCAATTCAGATGAGGGTCCGACTTGGAGGCGACCTCCATTAAAGTCTTTGCGCACAAGTCGGATAGAAGTCACCTTGAAGTAGTACAGGAACCTTTTCTAAAGTCGGAGCAACTTCAGTAATTCTAATTAAGACAGCTCTCATTGACTAAAATGGGATTTAACACACCACACGACTTGGGGTCTCACAGGTCGAATCCCAAGTCGCAGTAATATGAACCTAGCCTTAGCCACATCACATACCTGTAACAAAGGTTGTCTATCTTTCTGCAGGCAGGTGGATCCTCTAGAAAGCTTCCGTGCCAGGATGCCAGTCCTCTTCCTGTCTTTGAACCCCTGGCACTGCAATTAACAGCTTTGGGCCTTATGGTAAAACAGCAGTATAGATGGCACCACGGAGACATGCCCCTTCCTTCCTTCTCCTTCATTTAGAAGTTATTTGGTGATCTGTGAATGGGGAGAGTCTGATCAATCACAGGATTCTCTCCTCGATTCACAGATCACTTTACAAGCAATGGAACCGATGAACAACTTTTCTCAATATAGTAGGAAGAAGGAGGGGGCTTATCCGCATTTGGCTATTTATATTGTTGTTTTGCCTGAAGACCCCTAGTTGTTAACTATTGCAGCACCGGAAGTTCAGGGATAGGAAGAGGACATGCATTCCTGCAGTAAAGATTTCTCCAGGATCCAGGTCACTGTAAGATGTGGGTTATACTTCTTTATAGAATAGTGATATGACTAAAGCTGTAGGGAATTATTATTTTTTTTTTTATTTAAGGTACGCTTCAGCTTTTATACAGAAGATATCCATCCATATGACTTCCATCATGAATGGGATGGTGGACAGAGCCATGTAATACATTCCAATTAGAATTGCTGGTTTACAGCATAGAAGCAGATTCATATCATAAAGACAATTCTTCCAACCTGTATACAGCTGTTTCAGACCTGTTGGCCATCATCAATGCAGCATATGCAAACCATGTCTTTTATGTAGCAGAGTTTGTGGTCCAGTGACAAAGTGTAAGGCAAGAGTGGGTTGGGGTGGGCTAAAAAGAACCAAAAAGCCTTCCACTAAACCGTGCATTGGTGCAGGGCCACTGATAAGGTAGTACAACTGGTCCTGTTGTATTCGGCCCAGACCTCATCAGGTAAACGGGGGGGGGGGGGGGTCAGGGCAAATTTATTGTTCATTTCTTATTAAATTTATTAATGGATTTTCCTAGACCATACTCCCTTCCTACTTGTTTACCAGGGCTTAAATTACATTTCCCTGAGCCGCATCAGTTCAACGGGGAGGCCCAGGAAGTGGGACTTTTTTAAATTTTCAGGGTGTAGGGGGGTAAAGTCAGTTTTGCTGTTTTGCTCCACCCGAGGGGGATGGGTGGGGTGTAGGTGGGACGGGGGGGGGGGGGTGCCAGGAAGGCTGTACAGGGCCCCATGATTTCTAACAGCAGCCCTGCATTGGTGCACAAGCACACTGTCATTATTTTTTGACCTCCCTATTAAAAAGATTTACAGGCATTTTTCACAGTTGGATTTTAGAGCCCACACACAACAGCAAATCATGGCAAATGCATGGCTGCTGGTGTTTGCGAGGCACAGTGTCAATGTGCCAATCCCAGTGCATTGCGCTGTTTAATTTTGTTTGCAGAGCCTTCTTGAAATAGTGTTCTATTAAGCACGGCGGCCCTGCGATCCAAATCCACTGGACACATGTACTTCTTTTTTCAGCACACACCACAGCAACGGCTGTGATGTGAACTTGCATTATAGGAGGCAAGCCATATTGATTGTGTATGTGATGTCTATCTGTTAGGTCACACCTAGTCTTGCCCAGTGACTTATGGATTGGCAGTGATTTCTAGATTGGCAGCAATGCCTCTGTTACTGAAAGCCTCACACTGTGCTGCAGTGTTTGGGAGGGGGATCATGTGAAATGCGTTAAAGCGGAGTTCTACCCAAAAGTGGAACTTGTGCTTTAAGGGCTCCTAACCCCCTTACATGTCACATTTGGCATGTCATTTTTTTGGGGGGAGTGGGTACCTAATTTTGGCAGGTACCCAGCTCCCACTTCAGCTCGGGCCGCCTAGGCGAATTGAGTGGAAGTTCTCCTTTCCCCCTCTCTCCCTGCAATCTTCTGGGACACTTCACAGGTCCCAGAAGATTGCCCAGCCATTGAGAAGGCGCAGTGCGCACCCGGCTGGGAAGCTGCAAGCTGTCACAGCCAGGTGCCCACACTTGTGATGCCGGCGCCAGAGAGAACTGAAGGAGAGAACCGAGGGTTCAGACAGCTACATCACTGGATCGTGGAACAGGTGAGTGTGTGTTTATTAAAAGTCAGCAGCTACACTCTTTGTAGGTTCTGATTTTTAATAAACACAAAACCGAGTGGAACTCCGGTTTAAGAAGCACTTGGCTCAGTCAGGGAAGATAAATGAAGTTGGTCACTTTATGAGGCTTGTACAGTACATCAGAGCCTCTAGGTGTACTTTACCATGTCCACTATTTTGCTATTCATATTTCTAAAAATTTTCAGAGAATGTCTGTTCAAGAAGTTCTTCCAATTCCTAATGGAGAGAGCCTTCATCGCACAAGAGGGTCTCGTGATATGGGACACCCTGTTCTTATAGACCCATTATCCATCAATCAAGTGGTCCCTCCAGTTCCTTCAACGCCAGCTTCTCTTACACCGCCAACCCCCAAGGCCAATGAAATGTATTCATGCACCTTACCCATACCACGCAAACCAGCCTCAGAGAACAGACTGGCCACTCTGGGTAAGTATTATTGTCATAATGACCCCGTATTTATGAAGAATGTCAGTGCTAAAGTTTTAACAGCTATTTTTTTCTTTGATTAGTGGAAAATAAAACCCTACCTCGGATCAGCCCCCTCTCTGTTTTACCTCCTCGTGTGGAGCGACGTAGAGTTCAAGCCATCTTCTCACATACGGCTTCAGAGAACAGCACATTATTAAACTTCCAGGAAGGGGATATCATCCTTCTACTTGTGCCAGAGGCCAAAGATGGCTGGCACTATGGAGAAAATGAAGCCACCAAGATGTAAGTTATGACCGTGTAGTAGCCATGGTACTTTCACTGGCTCACTTGTCCTTGTAAGGTGTGTGTTGTCTAATAATCCCAAACAGCTGCATCCCGATTTCTCATGTGGATCCCTGGATGAAAGCAGCCCCATCAAAAATCCATTTTACTGATGTATTTGAATATAAACTACAAACACCAGATTATATTTAAACACAATAAGTTCTTAGTATTACAGTTTTTCAAGCAGAACATGAACTGAACTAAACTTACAGAATTAAAGCAGAACTAAAGCCTGCAATACTTACCTCTTCAATAGTCTGAGGTCTCTTGTCAACGCCGGCATTTTCTCCTCAGTATGTCAGTGTTTGGCCATCTTGATTGGCCGACGCGGGATGACGTCACTCCTGAGCATGTGCAGCTCAGTGTATATTATGCAAATGACTGAACAGGCAGGTATGTGTTTTATTGCCAAAGAGGCATTGCATGAAGAGCTTGTCTACTCACAGTTTTGAGTGCTGTGATAACTTTCACTGTGTCTTCAACTAAGGCCATCAGATGGCTGGTGTCATAATTGATCACATTTGCAGCACCATGGCAACTGCAGATATCAGACACTGAGATGGCAGCTTTCATAGCTGTAAAGGATAGGAGGGTTTAGTTCCGCTTTAAGGCTCCATTCACACTTGTACAACTCCAAAGTTGCTTTGACTTTGAAGTGCAACGTTGACGTAACTTTGGACGAGGCCCCTTTCACACTTATGCGACTTGTCCTGCGACTTGGGACTGCAAAGTCATATGACAAGTCCTTCCCCATTATTTCTAATCGTTCATATCTGTACGACTTCAAGTCGCGCTGACTTCAAAGTAGTCCCTGCATTACTTTGGCCCAACTTTGATGCAACTTGAGGTCCATAGACTTCAATGTTAAACCCTCAAAGTTGCATGCAAATCGCACCTGAATAATATAGATGCAATTTCTGTACTATTTCTGTACGACTTTGTAATATGTTTTCATTGTGCCAAAGTTGCAACAAAGTTGGACCAAAGTTGTACTGATCCAAAATTGTGGTAAAATCGCATCACACAAGTGTGAAAGGGGCCTTAATGCAACTTGGATACGACTTTGGCTTTGACCAGTGATAATGGACAACTGCTGCACACAAGTTGCATTGTATAACATTCAGGTACGACTTTCATGCAACTTCTGAGGGTTAACATTGAAGTCTATGATCCTCAAGTTGCATGAAATTCGGACCAAAGTAGTGCATGAACTACTCTGAAGTTGCTGCAACTTTAAGTCACGCATATATGAATGGTTATCATTAGAACACATGGGGAACGACTTGTCATGCAACTTTGATGTTCATGCAACGTTTCTCAAAACCTCCCAACCTCTTCCCCATTAAAACAGTCAAATGGCATTGTTGAAAAGAAGATGTCAAATTTGTATGTAAAATATGATTATAAAGGTGATTCTCACCCAGCGGCGGGTGGTGCTTGATAATTTGGGGGGGGGGCGTCAATCCAATCCCACCCCCCCCCCAGCAGGAGACGGGCATTAACGCAGGGAACACGGGAGACGGGCTGCTTCCTTACCTCTGTCCTGCCCAGACTCTGGTCTCCTCTCCACGAGCCAGGGAGTGCTGGTTGGCGGAGCCGAATGCTGGATGGTGAGCAATCCCTGTAGTGGCGGCTGGTGGGTCCGTCGATCATCCCCTGCTTCTACCCTGGCCGTGTGTCTCCTCCCTCTTCCTCCTCCCCCTTGGCCAATAACATTGCTTCTCCTTTCTCAAGACCCGCTTCCTGATTGGCTGGGAGGAGAAGCAGTGTGAGAGTAGTGAATATTCATTCGCTATTCTCACACAACTGGGTGGGTTCATTTTTGAAGCCTATTAGAGCCTCTGGCTCTAATCGTGTGCTTAAAAAAACACTCCCCCCCCCCCCATTGAAATCCATGTTTCGGCACCTTGTATGTAGACCAGGGGGCCAGACGCATGGATGGGGGGGACCTCCACTGTTTTCAGCAGAAAGATAAATTCACAATTAAGGCCCCTATCACACTGCCATGATTTTGATGCAATTTTGTGGACGCGATTTCAGGGAATGCCAGTGCAAACTTGAGGTCTATGGACCTCAACTCACATGAAAGTTGGACCAAAGTAGTACAAGGACTACTTTGCAGTCTGCACGACTTGAAGTTGTACATATATGAATGGTTGTCATTGGAAATCATGGGGAACAACTTGTCATGTGACTTTGCCATCTAAAGTTGCAAGAAAAGTCACACATGGGTGAAAGGGGCCTTAGGAACCTGCTAAAAGGGTACGGGTACATGACTGCAAATATGGCAACTAGTATACGGGATTTCGCTGGCAAAAGCCAGCAGCAAAATCCATTATAAAAAGTACTTTGCATGTTGTATGCATATAAAGTCTGAGTGTCCTCCATTGCTAGGAAGAGGACATCTATTGCTGCTTAGCATCCTTTGTTATTAGGATGCAGGCATCTTTTAAGATGCAAATTTCGGACTGGAATTTTCGTTCGACTGTCGACCCTATGACATTCTTACCGTTGGTATGCTCCTTTCGACAGTGGATTTTGATTTTTCGTAAGACAAAAGCTGGATGTGCAGGCTATAAAAAAATTTTTGTACGGCAACTCAATGTCCAATTTTCGTATCATTAATATGGTTTTCGTACCAAAAAAAATCGCAGGATCACGATTACGCATGCTCGGAAATGGAAAAATACATACAAAACGAATCAACACATTACATCACTTCTGCCGTTGAATTTGACCGTAAAATGTTTTTCGTATTGTTAGTACGCTCTTCACTTTCGACATGAGACAATCATCCAACAAAAAAACGGACGTTCTGTCATCCGAAATTTGCATCGTGTGTACGAGGCTTTACACTCCAATAGAGTACATTTTCTTTGTATGCTATACTCATGTAAAAATTAGAAACATGTACAAAACACAATTTACATGCAGAGTTTTCCATTTTTTTCCTGGATCTGAATTCGGTGAAAGTTTACTGGGCTTTACCCAACTGTGTGCTTGGACCCATAAAAAACAGCCCACCTGTGTTTAGAGCCATAAAAAAAGTTTACTAATAAAAACAATGTGCTTTTCATGGCTGTGTACTAGAGCCCTTTATTGCTATAGGAGTGTTTTTACAGAAAATGGGATTACTCATTTGTGTTGCTGAAATCCAGAGGTGAAGTTTCTGTCACTTTCTGTATGAGCATCAATAATCAGTTGGTGCCCTCTAGTGTTATTTTTGGTCATAGCACCCAAACATATTGTATGCTGAAATGGGATGTGATTGCTCCCAGAATACGTTTTTGTGTTTGTTTTTTGTTTGTTTTTTTGGGGTTGTTTTTGAACCATAATGCATTTTATTTTTAACTAACTTAATAATTTTTCATAACAGTGCTATTTCATAATTAGCACAACTCCATATGTTTAACCTACACTATACAAGGAATATGTAGAGTCAGAATGTACCCTTTTGACACTATGTTGTGACAATTTTTCTTTCCTTTTAACATGACATCAAGATACATTTATTTACATTCAACACGTTTGTTGCAATTTTACTGTCTATGCAAGTTTGTGAATCCATAATGCTGATTGACACTTCTTAAAGTATATTACTACATTAGTTTTTTTTAACCTCTTCAGCCACGGAAGGATTTAAAATTTAGGACCAGAGCACTTTTTGCGATTCGGCACTGCGTCACTTTAACTGACAATTGCGCAGTCGTGCGACGTTGTACCCAAACGAAATTTGTGTCCTTTTTTTCCCACAAATAGAGCTTTCTTTTGGTGATATTTGATCACCGCTGTGTCATTTCTGATCGCCGCTATAAACAAAAGAAGAGCGACAATTTTGCAAAAATACCCAAATTTCTTACTTTTTGCTAAAATACAAATCCAAAAAAAATATAAAAAAACATTTTTTTTCAACAGTTTTGGCCGATTTATATTCTTCCTCATATTTGTGATAAAAAAAAAATCGCAATCGGCGTTTATTGATTGGTCTTCGCAAAAGTTGCCGCGTTTACGGATGATGAGAATTCATTTCTGGGGTTTTTTTTATTTTTTTATTTGTTACTAGTAATGGTAGAGATCTGCGATTTTTCGCGGTACTGCGATATTGCGGCGGACATTTCAGACCATTTTGACCCTTTTTGGGACCAATGGCATTTATACAGTGATCAGTGCTATAAAAATGCACTGATTACAGTGTAAATGCCATTGGCAGTGAAGGGGTTAACCTGCAGGGGGCGCTCTAAGGGTTAACTGTGTTCCCTGGGTGTGTTCTAACTGTATTAGTGTTTGACTGGCAGGGGGAGGGGAGTGATCACAGCTTCCATATAGAGGAAGGCTGTGATCACAGCCCATCCCCCTCTCACAGAACGGAGATCCGTGTTTACATGCACGGATCTCCATTTTATCACTGCGGGGGGGGGGGGCATCGCGGGTAGCCGGCGGAGATCGAGTCCTCCCTACCCGCTCCCTGGCCCCCCCACCCCGACACAGTGCACGATCTCGCAGCCGTGAGGCGATTTGCCTAATAGAGCCACCTTGTCGCCGTCAACCTGCGGTTGGCGGTCGGCAAGTGGTTAAAGCTGGTGACTGCATATAAGCAAATGAAAAAAAGATACATTGTTCTGTTTTAAAGGAGCAAACTCTTTTGATCATACTTCTCCTGTGGGTCACAGGGATGCACCTAATTCTGCACTCCTGTGACCCAGATTCAGCCAATAGCGGGCTAAAGTCCACTGTCAGCTGATGTCACAAAGCTAACCCAGGCTTTGCAGGGATTTTGACAATAATGTCGGGATATGCCTAGATGCCCGACTGAAAGCTGGCTCAGCCTCTCAGTGTGCATCTCCCACCCCCTCCACATCCCAGCGCTCCAGTGAGTACTGGAGGGGCAGGGCAAGATCGGTGAGTGACAGTTACCAGTTCTCTACTTACTGAAGACTGAGAACTGAGCAATCAGTGGTCTTTGATCGATCAGTTCTTGGGCTTAGAGCCAGTGAGGACAGCTGTAGCTTGGATCCGTGCTGCATGCTCATAGGTGAGTATATGTGTTTGTTATTTTTAAAACCCGCACTTTTCTTTAAAATGTTAAAAGAGAAGTCAGGGTTTTCTTTTTTTTAAGAATCATACTTACCTAGGTGGATGCAGCCTCATTCCAAAGTCGCATCTGTCCCCTGCCAGCTCTAAGAGCAAGAACTGACTGATCAAACAACACTGATCACTCAGTTCTCAGTACTCCGTGAGCAAAGAGCTGGTGACTGTCAGAATAAACTACACTATTGTGATCCACAGGAGAAGTACAGTCAAACAAGCTTTAGCTGTACCTCTCCTTTAATGTCTTACATGTTTCTAATTTCTTTCTGTGACTCCATTGGGAAGATTTCTATTACATTCTATCCCTGTGACACCAGAATTGGGGAGTGTGGTCACCTGTACAGTAAGAAGTTCTACCACTTCCTTAATCTGCTACTGTGTTTATGCTTGTGTGGCCATGGGAGAGATTTCCCATCACTTCTGGTCCCTGCTACCTCTGAAAAAATAGGAATAATGTGAAAGATCCACATGGAGATGGTTGCCCACTTCTATACATTAAAACCCAACTCTAGCCCTAATTATAGAGAGGTAAATATTTAAAACCTTTGCAAGGATTATATTGCTTTCCTTGTTCCCATCAGGGACATTAACCCTCACTTATTTTCCACATGGTGTGTGTCAGGAGACTTTAACCCTTCAGTGTTCTACCCAAAATGTAAAAAACGATCTTCAAATTGTCTTGTTGAATTGTGTTCAGAACAAGTAAAGGACATTTTCCTTAAATGGAACTGCAGGCAGTAATAAAAACTGACAGAGATTGCAGGCCTGTACTCCTAAATACAGAGGTGCCAGCTGAGGGAGTTTGAGTATCTTATACCATGATCTCCAAGGTGGCTGCTTTAGAAGCTGTACCAGACATGTCTAGTTGGCCAATGAACACTTTGGAATCCTCCAAGAAGAGCAGGAGACAATAAGAAGTCTAGGCCTACTTGTCAAGTTGCTCCCACTACAGATTTAAGCTGCAAAATTGTTATTAGTAATAGGTTTTATTTTTATAATTTCTTTTTATAGGAAAGGCTGGTTTCCATTTTCCTATACCCGTCCCCTTCCACCGTCAGAGTCTTCAGACAAACTTGGCTCAAAGTGAGTAACACTGCTTATGATTTTATGTCTTCTGATCACTTTTGAATACTCTTAAACTTGCCAGAGTATGTTGTGTCAACCTATAAAGGGTTATGCCAAGCCTTAAAGTGGTTGTAAACTTCACACATGAAATATGAACAAATCATATCCCTCTATAGTGTGCAGTTGCTTTATTTAAGAGCACTAAGTGTAATTTCTGTCTGCTACTTCATTCCTCTACAATCAGCATAAATTACTTCTGACAATTATTCCTGACACCAAGAGAAAAAAGGTGACAGGGGAGGGACCTCCAGCTAAATGACAGCCTTAGCTCTGTTCCTGTGTGCTGTGTGAAGGGGGTGTGTTCTTTCCCTCCAATCAACTCTCAGAGCTCTCCTCACTGAGCTCTGTAGAGTGTAACTCCTGCTGTCCGCCCCCTTTCTTCAGAACGCTCAGACACGCTTTACAAGTTCTGGATGGATGTAGAGAAAAGAAGACTGCAGATAAACAGGTACAACTTATGTACGAGGATTTGTTTCAACTCTGTGTATCACCTGAGGATAGTCACTGGGAGCAGGTGTGTTAAATTTGGTGTTATCGCTCTCACTCTCTCATACTGATCACTGGAAGTTCAACATGTCACCTCATGGCAAAGAACTCTCTGAGGATCTGAAAAAAGAATTGTTGCTCTACATAAAGATGGCCTAGACTATAAGAAGATTGCCAAGACCCTGAAACTGAGATGCAGCCCGGTGGCCAAGACCATACAGCGATTTAACAGGACAGGTTCCACACAGAACAGGCCTCACCATGGTCAACCAAAAAAGTTGAGGGCATGAGCTTAGCATCATATCCAGCGGTTGTCTTTGGGAAATAGACGTATGAGTGCTGCCAGCATTGCTGCAGAGGGTGAAGGGGTGGGGGGTCAGCCTGTCAGTGCTCAGACCATATGCTGCATACTGCAATCAAATTGGTGTGCATGGCTGTTGTCCCAGAAGGAGCATCTTCTAAAAGTCATAGAAGTAAGCGCTGGGCAGCTGCACTCCTTTGAAATCACCTTTATTCAAGTAAACATAAAATCCATGGAACCAAAAACAGACAGTACAGACAGTACATGCCACAGAACACAGCAGGTCTTGTACAGCATGGCTTACGCGTTTCGCACCGTTGTGTGTAGGTGCTTAGTCATAGCCTGAATGCAAGGACTGATTATCCCATATATATATGAAAAATAAAAAAAGCCCAAGGTGTAGGTTCCCGGTATTGATTGATTGGGTAATCAGCCTTGCATTCATTAGTGTAGCTGATTTAATCAGTATTCACAGATGTGTTAAAACCCTGCTATACTGAGCAGCAACATAAAAATAAAAACATTGTATCTTTTCTGATAGTTTACAACTGTTTTACAAGCTGGCTTTGAAATGTATCTTCAGTAGGATGATTAGACACATACATTGTAAACATTTTCTGGGACCTAAACAGGAGTAATCTTCTATCCCATTATTCACTTGATCAGTTACAATGGATCATCGTTGTCCGGATCGGAGATGAGATTGCAGTGTGTATGCTGACCAGAAAACGGTCAATTGATAGAAAAAGCTGAAATAAATCAAGGTATATGTAAACCCTTCACAATACACAATGTCTCCCATCGGATCTGGATAAAAAAGAAAAATATATAAAGCTTTTTTTGTTATTACTCTGAATTCCCAAAAGAAACATTGTATCTTTTCTGATAGTTTACAACTGTTTTACAAGCTGGCTTGAAATGTATCATTAGTAGGATGATTAAACATATATTGCAAACATTTTCTGGGACCTAAACAGGAGTAATCTTCTATCCCATTATTCACTTGATCGATTACAATGGATCATCGTTGTCCGGATCGGAGATGAGATTGCAGTGTGTATGCTGACCAGAAAATGGTCAATTGATAGAAAAAGCAGAAATAAATCAAGGAATATATAAACCCTTAACAATACACAATGTCTCTCATCGGATCTGGATAAAAAAGAAAACGATATAAAGCTTTTTTTGTTATTGCTCTGAAGGTCCAAAATAACCCAAAACAAAATACAATGCAAATACAGTTTCAACAAGGACTAAATTTTGAAAGCTATTTACTGTAGCATATCATGGCAGATCATTATCAAAATTAAGTGAATTAAATAGCTAAAAAGGGGTAGTTATCACAAATAGTGTTGAGCGAACCCGGACTGTAACGTTCGGGTCCGTACCGAACTTTTGGGTGTCCGTGGCACGGACCCGGACCCGGACATTTCAAAAATCGTTCGGGTTCGGTCCGGGGTTCTGCTATTTTACTCCACGTGTTGAGAAGCTGCAGGGCAGCCAATCAACAAGCGTTTCACTGGTTTGCCCTTAGAAGCCATCACAGCCATGCCTACTAATGGCATGGCTGTGATTGGCCGGTGCATCATGTGACCCAGCCTCTTTATAAGCTGGAGTCACAGTGCTGCAGTCACATGCTCCTTGGGTTAGTATAGGGAAAGGTAGCTGACGGCGTGAGGGACAGATTTTAGCCATTTTAAGACCTGATCCTGCATCCTGAGATAGATTACTTTACTACTGCTGTCTGTGCTGTTGCTCTGAGGACAGATAGCAGAAATTAGAGATTTCAC
>BLSH010494755.1:317238-340647 GCA_018402905.1 Glandirana rugosa
CAGCTCCAGACCATGACACTCCCACCACCATGCTTAACTGTAGGCAAGACACACTTGCCTTTGTGCTCCTCACCTGGTTGCCCCCACACACGCTGAACCAAATAGGTTTATCTTGGTCTCATCAGCCCACAGGACATGGTTCCAGTAATCCATGTCCTTAGTCTGCTTGTCTTCAGCAAACTGTTTGCGGTCTTTCTTGTGCATCATCTTTAGAAGAGGCTTCCTTCTGGGACAACAGACATGCAGACCAATTTGATGCAGTGTGCGGCATATGGTCTGAGCACTGACAGGCTGACCTCCCACCCCTTCTACCTCTGCAGCAATGCCGGCAGCACTCATACGTCTATTTCCCAAAGACAACCTCTGGATATGACGCTGAGCATGTGCACTCAACTTCTTTGGTTGACCATGGTGAGGCCTGTTCTCAGTGAACCTTTCCTGTTAAATCACTTTATGGTCTTGGCCACTGTATGGTCTATATATATATATATATATATATATATATATATATATATATATATATATATATATAAATACACAGTATCTCGCAAAAGTGAGTACACCCCTCAGATTTTTGTAAATATTTTATTCTATCTTTTCATGTGACAACACTGAAGAAATGACACTTTGCTACAATGTAAAGCAGTGAGTGTACAGCTTGTACAACAGTGTAAATTTGCTGTCCCCTCAAAAGAATTAAACACACAGCCATTAATGTCTAACTGGTCACAATTAGCCATTATCCCTCCCTGGAGTCATGTGACTCGTTAGTTTTTCAAGGTCTCAGGTGTGAATGGGAGCAGGTGTGTTCTCTCATACTGATAACTGGAAGTTCAACATGGCACCTCATGGCAAAGAACTCTCTGAGGATCTGAAAAAAAAGAATTGTTGCTCTACATAAAAGACGGCCTAGGCTATAAGAAGATTGCCAAGACCCTGAAACTGAGCTGCAGCCCGGTGGCCAAGACCATACAGTGATTTAACAGGACAGGTTCCACATAGAACAGGCCTCACCATGGTCGACCAAAAAAGTTGAGGGCACGTGCTTAGCATCGTATCCAGCAGTTGTCTTAGGGAAATAGATGTATGAGTGCTGCCAGCATTGCTGCAGAGGGTGAAGGGATGGAGGGTCAGCCTGTCAGTGCTCAGACCATACGACGCACACTGCATCAAATTGGTCTGCATGGCTGTCTTCCCAGAAGGAGCATTTTCTAAAAGTCATAGAAGTAAGCGCTGGACAGCTGCACTCCTTTGAAATCTCCTTTATTTGAGTAGACATAAAATCCATGGATCCAAAAACAGACAGTACATGTCACAGAACACAGCAGGTCTTGTACAGCATGGCTTATGCATTTCACACCGTTGTGTGTAGGTGCTTAGTCATAGCCTGAATGCAAGGACTGATTGTCCCATATATATATATATGAAAAATAAAAAAAGCCCAAGATGTAGATTCCCGGCATTGATTGGGTAATCAGCCTTGCATTCATTAGTGTAGCTGATTTAATCAGTATTCACAGATGTGTTAAAACCCTGCTATACTGAGCAGCAACATAAAAATAAAAACATTGTATCTTTTCTGATAGTTTACAACTGTTTTACAAGTTGGCTTTGAAATGTATCATCAGTAGGATGATTAGACACATACATTGTAAACATTTTCTGGGACCTAAACAGGAGTAATCTTCTATCCCATTATTCACTTGATCGGTTACAATGGATCATCGTTGTCCAGATCGGAGATGAGATTGCAGTGTGTATACTGACCAGAAAACGGTCAATTGACACAAAAAGCTGAAATAAATCAAGGAATATATAAACCCTTCACAATACACAATGTCTCCCATTCGATCTGGATACAAAAAGAAAAAGATAAAAAAACTTTTTTTATTACTCTGAAGGTTCACAAAAACCCAAAACAAAATACAATGCAAATACAGTTTCAACAACTACTAAATTTTGAAAGCTTTTTACTGAAGCATATCATGGCAGATCATTATCAAAATGAAGTGAATTAAATAGCTAAAAAAAGGCTAGTTATCACAAATTGAATGAAATGCCATGATTACACGCTCAAATCTGTCACCAATAATCAATCACCAAAAAGATCAGTCATCGAGGAAGGAGATGATTGTTCCTGAATCCCTACTTCAAATGGCATAATTGTCATTAGCTCAAAATGGAATAAATATAATCAGGTATACAGCTGGTCAGAGACATATGAGGTCACTGGCACGTACATATACAACAAAGGAAGTGGAAAGGTATATTGTTATTCCCATTATAGACAGTTGTCTTCTGTTATGTACCTATGCTGTTACCGATGATAAAGGATTTCAAGCTGAAAGCAGGGGAGAAAAAAATAGGAATGATCCTAACCAGACATCTGAAGAAATGAACACTGTAGATGTTGTGAAGGGAACATTAATCAACCAATCTCTAGATTTACTAAATGCAGAGATGCAGGGATGAGAACCCTGAAGTATTGGAAAAAGTTCTTGATAGAATCTGAAATCCAGTATAGACAAAGATTTTATTCATAAAAATGGGACACATCCCATTCGAAATTAAGTCCTGCAGGAATTCTCGTATTCAAAGAAAAAATCCAAAACACTTCTCTCCTGCATAATGTCCTAAATTTATCCCTGCCTCTGATTGTTGTTTTAATTTTTTCTATACCTTGTATAACCAAAGAAGAAACATCCTTATTATGGACATCTATCCAATGTCGTGAGACATTGGTGAGATGATCTTTATTAATATTTGTTAGGTGATCTCGCAAGCGGTCCCTTAACCTTCGAGTGGTTCTACCCACGTACTGTATGTTGCAACTATTGCAAGTGATGACGTACACTACATATTTTGTGATGCAATTTATAAAAGATTTGATTGGAAAGGTTTTGCCATTAGAAGCAGAAAGAATGGCATCCCCTCTCTTAACAAAGGTACAGTACGAGCACGTATGGGAACCGCATGCAAAGGACCCCCTAAAAGAAAGCCAGTGTGTTTGTGTCTCAGGTCGTTTATACAGGCTAGGTGATAAATAATAAAGGTGTATTTAAAAGGAGTGCAGCTGTCCAGCGCTTGCTTCTATGACTTTTAGCTTTGCAGAGCTGCACCCATACGAGCTGGAGGTTGGAGCAGAGGCCTATACAGCCTAGAGCGGTACATTTTTCTTTCTTCCGAGCATTTTCTAAAGATGATGCACAAGAAAGCCCGCAAACAATTTGCTGAAGACAAGCAGACTAAGGATATGGATTACTGGAACCATGTCCTGTGGTCTGATGAGACCAAAATAAACTTATTTGGTTCAGATGGTGTCAAGCGTGTGTGGCGGCAACCAGGTGAGGATTACAAAGACAAGTGTGTCTTGCCTAAAGTCAAGCATGGTAGTGGGAGTGTAATGGTCTGGGGCTGCATGAGTGCTGCCGGCACTGAGGAGCTACAGTTCATTGAGTGAACCATGAATGCCGATATGTACTGTGACATATTGAAGCAGAGCATGATCCCCTCCCTTCAGAGACTGGGCCACAAAGCAGTATTCCAACATAACGACCCCAAGCACACCTCCAAGACAACCACTGCCTTGCTAAAGAAGCTGAGGGTAAAGGTGATGGACTGGCCAAGCATGTCTCCAGACCTAAACCCTATTGAGCATCTGTGGGGCATCCTCAAATGGAAGGTGGAGGATCGCAAGATCTCTAACATCCACCAGCTCCATGATGTCGTCATGGAGGAGTGGAAGAGGACTCCAGTGGCAACCTGTGAGGCTCTGGTGAACTTCATGCCCAAGAGGGTTAAGGCAGTGCTGGAAAATATTGGTGGCCACACAAAATATTGACACTTTGGGCCCAATTTGGACATTTTCACTTAGGGATATACTCACTTTTGTTGTCAATGGTTTAGACATTAATGGCTCTGTGTTAAGTTATTTTGAGGAGATGGCAAATTTACACTGTTATACAAGCTGTACACTGTCTACTTTAGATTGTAGTAAAGTGTCATTTCTTCAGTGTTGTCACATGAAAAGATAGAATAAAATATTTGCAAAAATGTGAGGGGTGCACTCACTTTTGTGAGATACTGTATATGCATATCCCTATCCTTTCACAGAATTTCAGCTATTTCTAACAGTTCCTACACATACTGACAATATGGCTTATCCATTCCTTCAAATTGCTTATTGACTCTTGTGGCTCATCTGACTAGGAGCAAAGGCTATGCACTGCATTAAAGATTGTTCCTTCTTTCTGGTCCCCAACTTGGAGATTCGATTCCATGGTAACAGCAAACCTGAACCCTAACCTTAAAGAAACCCTCTCACCTTTACCATTCAGGGCAATGTAGCAGGTCCCATCCTTGACTCAGTTATACATACCTTCACAGAGTGCCCCCCAACCACCCCTTATGCAGTTGGCGCAAAATATCTGATGTGATATCCTTCTGTGATGCAATATTCTGGCCTATCAACCAGTCACCGTGCAAAGCCCTGTCACATGACAGTGGAGTGATGTCATTTCTATTTGTAAGCTTCCACACCAGTCAACAAATGGCATTTTGCAGTGGCTGGGATGGATTAAGGAATGTTGCTGGATTTCTATGATGTTGAGTAACTGAGTTGGGAGGGGAGCTTTAAAGACACCCTGTCAAATTGTTCTGAATGGGCAAGGTGCGGGGTTTTTGTAAGGTATCCACAGATAAAAGATAATTGTTATAATATCTAGGTAGAATTTATGAACAACATGTGATCTGTGCAGAGAACCCCTGGTCACCATATAAGGAGAAGAATTGATCAACTAGGCTGGATTTTTCTAGCTGGTGATAAATGCTCCATTGAGATAGCATAGGCTGTGAAAGTGGTTTAGTTGCTGCATCTTCCAGTCATCACTGTAGTTCTCTGGGCTGGTCATGTATGGACAATTTTTCCACTGAGAACGAAGCTTGGTCACAAATCTGATACTGCTTGTTTGCAATTGCTGCACCACCATTGCAAGAATAGTTTGACGTTTTCAGCACACCTAGATGCTCCCAGAGGTTTTTCAGCACTTTAGAGGCTATCCTTGCATAATAATGATCTTTCCAATGCTTGCAATGGTTATTATCACTCCCGAGCTTGCACCTACATGGCCTGATGTCTGCAAGCAAGTGATGATTGATACAGGGGCATAGCTTAAACATAATAATGCATTTATTGGTGATTCTAGTGAGCATATTTCTTGCCTGGTAAGAACTCTCTGTGGCCATATATTGTATCTTACATATTTATTTGTGTTTCCAGTTTTCCTCTTAGTAAATTAAACAGCAGCAGCACTGGAAATCTGGATAAAGTTGGTGTTACAATCCCTGAATCTGAAAATATTCGGCTAGAAGCAATAAGATACACACCTTCACCGCGTACAAGCACCTTCCGGCAGCGTCCGTACAGCATGCTCAGCCCGGACCTGGTGCAGGTATGTTTTCTTCTAGTAATCACAAGGTAAAAGGTCAATCCAGCCTGAAATTATATTAAATTTATAGATGAAGTGTGATAGGTTTATTTACGCTTTGTTTGTCATTGAAGGTTCTCAGTTTATCAGATCAAGGTAGTTTGTCACATTCAACTGAACTTGTTTTGTGATATTAAAAATAGATACGTGCAATTCCTTTCGGCCCGAATATAAATTCGGACACATTTTTTGTTATTCGGAGATTCGGATATATCTAAATCTCTGAATAAAATAGTAATGTTTAATTTTCTTTTTGTTTATTAGTTTTCGAATGAATTCCACATTTTTGGAATGATTCGAATTCAGATTGTTCAAAAAATGATTGCCCGATTCACATTCTGTTTGAAGAATAGCTGCTCGTTAATGAGCAGGCAGCCAACCGTTGCGTCCTTAACAACCGATGACTCATCAGCTGTCAGTGGGCTTCTCCGCAGAGAGCTTAAATGTAAACGTAGAAAAATGCCAGTAATACAAAATTCAGAAAAAAACAGCGTGGGGTCCCCTCCCCAAAAAAAATCAATACCAGACCCTTATCATAGTACCCTTACCCATTCACCAAAAAAGTGTAGAAAGTAAATAAAGACACAACACGAGTTTATGACAATTCCTTTATTAAAAAATCAAAAACAATGTCCCCAGGTGTAGATCCACCATCAATCACACCGCCCGCTGCGTCTGGCGATGGCGTCACAAGGGGGTGGGGTCACCAGCTGACATCATCGGGTGACTTCGTCCCTTAGTTGTTTAAGAAATGTCAGGCAGTCAGTGGGGAGCCTTTAACAATGTTTTTTTTTTTTTTTGCATCCGGCGGTGCGCCAGGCGGAGTGATTGACGATGGATCTACACCGGGACATTGTTTTTGATTTTTGATTTTTTAATAAAGGAATTGTCAAAAACTTGTGTACTGTCCTTATTCACTTTTTACATTTTTGGTGAATGGGTAGGGGTTACTATGTACTCATACTTGTTAAAGGGGGCTTCCAGATTCCGATAAGCCCTCCACTCGCAGACCTTCACAACCACCGGCCAGAGTTGTGGGGAAGAGGTCCTTGCCCCCATCTCCTTAATACAAATCTATGAGTGAGTACAGGTGGTTAAGCCTATCCAATAGTTTTTTGTTTTTATTTTTTATTTGGCACCATTTCTTTTTGTCTCTGAACCTATTGGGGTGATTTTTTTTCTCACTTCCTGTCCCTGTGACATCAGGATAAAAAATGAACTTTTTTTTGTAGTGTCAACTACAGTTAATACTCATGTTCAACTTTTTTCTTTTTTAGTTAGAAAACTTAATTTGAAAAAAAAAAAATGCTCAATGCAGCTGGTTTTACAAACAACAATATTATATTTGATTCTCTATTTCAGTTAGCAAATGAATTTGGAAGCCCCGCATCATCTCCCTCCAGGTAAGAGAAAACAAGCATTTAGGTTGAAATAGCAACACATGTAGTGATCCGCCACAAAAAAAACCAAAAAAAAAAAACCAAACTGCACTTACGCAAATTAAAATAAAAGGTCTTAATAGTGGCACACTCTGTGCACCACAGAGAAACACGGGGACAGTAACGGCATGCTAAGTAACATAAAATTCAAGGGTTGAATATTGGTGCACTTTGCACACCATGGCAAAACCATGGCATGCTTTGATAGTGGCAGGGGATTACATTATATAAAAATGATGATACTCAAAAAATGGCTAGTCAGAAAATAAAGTTGGCTCCATATGGACAATTGTATATAATACACATCAACAATCAGTATTCAAGAGATAAGAAGAAACAGCCTGCAACTCTGTGATCCTCTATTGATTTATTAGTGTAGACCACACCAGTGAGTACAAGAATACGATGGGCAGACTAGTTTCGGCAAACAAGCCTTGATCACTGCACAATAGAGGATCACGGAGTTGCCGACTGTTTCTTCTTATCTCTTGAATACTAATTTGTATGGTGTGTGGGAACACATCACAGCGCAGGCACCCTGGCTACCACTTTGAGGTTGGATTTTCTCCACTGTGCAGAGCGTTGCAACCACATTGTTTGAAACACATCAACAATCAGTCATCTGTTACAATATGTAGGCATCGAATAGGCAATCATTGCAATATGCATGCAGAAAACAGCATATTGGCTGCAAATGGGCAATTAAGACTATATGGGGACAACAAACAGGCAATCACAACTATATGAGGGCAACACACTAGCAATTGTAACAGTATGTGGACAACAGCCGGCTATTATGACAATACATGAATAATTGTGACAATCTGCAGATAACAAATGGGCATTCATAACTAAATGCAGACATTAAATGGGCAAATATGACCATATATGGCCAAATAGGAAGGTTTATTAAATTAGTATGGTGGCACTATATGCAATTTGCACCTCATCCCATAAAGTCATAAGTGATTGAGACAATTGGGAAGGGGAACAGGAAGTGGGAGTGGAAACGGGAAAATGAAAGGGGAGTGGGATTATGGTGGTGCTAGGTAGATATAGAACAACTAGAATTGACTAAAAACCACCTTTTATTTTGTACTCAAGAGTAAAATGGTACAATAGTACCAATGATAAGATAAAATACAAAAGTACATAGATCATATTTGAACACCAAAATTAAAAAGAAATTACTGACGTTCACATGAGGATGAGGTACAGGTTTGATTGTAACAATAGTGGCTGTATATTGCCGTCCGACATGTTTTGCCTAAACAAGGCTTCCTCAGGGACTGTAACGAGCCAGGTGCTACAAATCTAATATACATAGAGACAAATATAACAATATAAGATGCAATACAAAGGAGGATAACACCGCGCTAGACTATGTAAAAGCACTAAGCAACCACAGCTGCAACCAAACAGTACTAACCATGTACTACAAACACACTATTTTATAAACAGGTTGCGCTAAAATGACGGTAGGTAGATACATATAGCATGCATCCCATAAATACATGTAAATCATACAGTCCACATAAACATAAATGGTGTAGATGAAAGTAGAGATGTAGATGTATCTTCACAGATATAGACCACCGTGTGATAGTTCAAATTCAGTAGTGATACCTCCACCTCACATCTAATAACTGCTTACCAGAGGTAAGCGCATAAGCGCTTTGGCTGTACCCCAGCCCGGGTCCCCCCTGGGGATAAATACGACAATCTTGGGGTCCTGATGTAGCAGAGTTGGCTTGGGTGAACCACAGAGGTAGTGGAAAGGGCTAACCGGATCCGCCTCCAGGCGTTGGTAGGATAGCAGTCCAATAAGGTTCTTTACACCCCCAGGTAAACTCACCACGGCACCCAAAGAAAGAGAAGGTACTGATAGTGTGATACCGTTTCAGTGGATTTAATAAAATAAAAGTATTGCACTTACATCAGATAAAAACAACAAGGGCGTCCAAGAACATTAAGCCGGCCGGCTGTAGACTTCAAACACTCAATGGCAGTGACGTCAGCGCGTCTTCCCCGACGTACGTTTCATCTACCGAGACATAGTCATGGGGCTACCTCTGTGGTTCACCCAAGCCAACTCTGCTACATCAGGACCCCAAGATTGTCGTATTTATCCCCAGGGGGGACCCGGGCTGGGGTACAGCCAAAGCGCTTATGCGCTTACCTCTGGTAAGCAGTTATTAGATGTGAGGTGGAGGTATCACTACTGAATTTGAACTATCACACGGTGGTCTATATCTGTGAAGATACATCTACATCTCTACTTTCATCTACACCATTTATGTTTATGTGGACTGTATGATTTACATGTATTTATGGGATGCATGCTGTATGTATCTACCTACCGTCATTTTAGCGCAACCTGTTTATAAAATAACAATATAAGAGTCACAAACATAAAAATACACACATTTAAGTAACCAATGATGAAAAAAAATGTATACGGTTAAAACCCCAACTCCACAGATGGAACAAGGGGATATTCACCTCTCTCGACCCAGACTCCCACCACGACCCAGGCCGCAAATACTTCGCCCAAATGCTGTGTGTCACACCGGGGAGGGGGACACTGGACGTCCATAGAACGTCCCAATAAGCGCCAGCTAATATAAGAATATAAATCAGATAATCCCAATGAGAACAAACCAGTAGACTAATTGGTCAAGTAAGAGACTAAATTAGTCAGTTACAGCTGATAGCCTGATTTTATAAGATGCAAGCTGGAGGGCGTGGAAAAAAAATCTTCCTCAGATAGATGTCAGCATATAGGCTGATAATATATAATGAATCTGAAAATATAGTAAATATAGCACATATAAAAATAATTAGGTAGCAGAAGAATCTATTGAAAAATATATAAAAGAATATGTATATAGAGCACATATGCTATGTAATGGCCACAATGCATATGCAAATGCTGAGAAATTATCCAATAATGATAGTGGTTCTATTAAACTAAAAAAGAATACAACATGCGCCCATAAACATCAGAGCCTGAAGCGAGCTATACACCATAACAACATGGCAGAATGCGCCAGATATGGGGGAGAAAATTCCCCTCGATTAAATAAAGATTAAGTAAAGACAGGGCTAAAAAAGGGACCAAACTAGCAATTGCTAGAAAAAGACAAATAAATACCTTATAATTGCATCCAGATAGACGAGCCCTCCAGAGACTAAAGAGGGCTCGAAATGTTACCGCTTTATAGGGACAGTACACGCGCCCGGCATGTGACATCACCAAAGCGCGCTCGGACTAACCATATAACCAGACGTCACCCACCCATATATGGCCAAATGTTTTTCCTACCTCTCTTTGCAAGCAAACTCCCCCCCCCCCCCTTCATATTCATTCCCCAGCAAAATCCCCAACCAGCAGAAAAAATGTGACACATAAGAGCTGAAGAGTTCCTTAGAAGGCTTTTTTTCAATTTTCTGTGCTGTCTCTGTATCTGAGGTCTGACAGAGCTGCCATAGGTTTTCCTGTAGAACCACAGGCAATGCAATAATGTGCATCTGACAGGGGGTGCCCTTCTAAAGTACCCCCAACATGTCTGTACCTGGGGTGGACCACTATGTCTGTTCTCCCAGTATGGCCACTGGCTCCATGTTAGATTTTTGCTGGATGCTTCAAGCTGTTTAATTAGAAAAAGTTATAGCCATTCATTGTATTTTGTCTTTTTACAACCTTTTTGTTTTTTATTTTTTAAGAAGCAACCCCTTTGCTCATGTTAAACTGAAGAGGACAGTTACCAACGATCGTTCAGCTCCTGTCATCCAATGACCTTGTGACATCCTTCAAGGGGAAAGTAATGCAAGATCAGTCCTTGAAGGAAAACAAATCCTTTGATGTCTCATCTTCTCTATGGGATCTAATAAACTGATGTAATAAACTGTGAACTGGTCTCAGTGTAAACCAGCAACTTTAAATCATGTACCCAGTTCAGTTTACAGCATTCTTGACAAAGTTGCCTGCAATGTCTTCGTTGACCTGATTGTCAGATTCCTAGTAGCTCTGTGTGTGGACACATACGGTCAGCTATAGGCTACTGGTGCCAGGTCCTGATTAAAGTATTTACATATGACCTCAACAGTATTATAGAAAAGGTGACCCTTCTCCAGTCACATGGTGAACAAAAGAGAGCAATGCAGCCATGTGTTCTAAGATCACATTGCAAGAAAGCACGATCTAAGATGTTACAATTGTTATAAATGTAAATTGTAATGAAATATAAGTTTAAATTTAAACTTTAAACACTAAGTCTAAGTTATGTGATCATTATACTTAGGTCCAGAGGCAGAACTAAAAGCCTTGGAGCCCTGGTGTAAAATCTGAATACCTTCTAATATCTCAGACTAAAGTATAACATTAATTTTATTTAAACCTAATATGCCTATTGCATACTCAAACAGCAGATAACTGAATGGAAAAAGGGAAGCATAAGAGAGGTGATATACATTAGATATTCTTTACATACTGTATATCTGCATATAGATTATGTAATGGGATGACGCACCAGATGACCTAATTGGTCTGGTAGCAGCAATGCCCTCTGAAGTTACCCCAAGGATAGGTCCATAATTGTATGACAATGATACATTTTTGTGCCAAAATGTGACAGTACTCACAGAGCAAAAGTGTTACTAAAGTTAATACTAGGTTGTTATTGCTTTAAATTCAGAATGCTATATACTCCTTTCTGCAAGAATCTGAGCAATGTCTGTATTATCCATAGAAGAATAAGAAATGTTACTAAATATTTTGGCTTCCAGTTTAGATGCGTCCTATTAAGATGCCACCTAGAAGGCACATACTGGAGGTGTTCAATCTCTTCCAAATGAGAGACCACCAGGTAGACTAGACTGGAGATGGAAAGATTACACATTTCAGCTGGATATATCTAGTAGTAGTTAGTCACAATCAACTGGGCATGTTCCGTAATGTTGAAGATGTTTTGTAGCTGAGCCAAGCTGCGAAACATCTTCACCATTACAGAACTTGTCCAGTTGAATGTGTCCATTACTAGATGTACTGGGGTTGGTTTACTAAAACTGGAGAGTGCAACATTTAGTGCAGCTCTGTACAGAAACCAATCAGCTTCCAGTTTTTTTTTTTTGTCAAAGCTTAACTGAGCAAGCTGAAGTTAGAAGCTGATTGGCTACTATGCACAGCTGCACCAGATTTTGCACTCTCCATTTTTAGTAAATCAACCCCACTAAGACCTGGATAAATGAGAATCTTCACAGACTATTTGTCTCAGCCTAATAGTTTCTCAGCAGAAGACCCTGATTCTATGGTGAAGCAAAGTGAAGACTTGGCAGAAATGTCCTGGTTCAACCAACTATTACTACCAACCCTGCTAGGAGAAATAGAATGGAAATATGTGCAACAGCTGTATGCAAGATTAATTTCCTTTATGTATTAAAATAACACTAGTGTTATTAACATAACACAGGTGAACAGATGTTACTGAAAAGAAAACGAAAGTTGCAAAATGATTGTGGTTGGATGTGCTCTGAGGGAATATTCTAGGCTAGGGCTAGAGGGGATGTGCATTGGAAGTGAAGTCAATGGGAAAAAAGATTGATGAGGCTTGAATGAGTAGGCATCTTTGCATAATTGCAATCAGATGCCTATGAATACATAAAGGATAAGAGTAACCACACCTATTTTTTTCGCTGTCATTTAAAAAACTATTCTGACAATTCAGTCTATTACCTAAAGCAATTCAAAGTACAGTATACTAAAGGTAGATGTTAGCCAGCTTTTGACAAGAGTAAAAATAGAATTGATTAAGAGGCAAAATACATAATTTGATATAAAAATAGAGCCGAAAAGAGAAATATTAAAAGAAGGCTCTATTGTTGTTCTGCCTAGGGCCCTACCCTGTCATATGGTAAAACACGGGTTGAACCCTCCACACAAAGCCTTGAGTTGCAGCTCCTGGTCATGGAGAGTCGGGCTATGCTGGGTACTTGGTCCTCTGCTTTGCAGCTTCTGATGGCTTTATATTTTTTGTTATTCTTGATATTGGATTTGATTAGGCATTTGTGCAAAGTACGGTGTATGGAAAGTGTGACTATGATAGTATACAGTACCTATACATGCATTCTCTGTGTGAAGGGACAACAGAATACGGTCCTTGATAAGAGAAAGAAGCATCAAGTGCCAATCTGCTGTTTGGGAAAAACAGTGACTCTGCTGACAACCTGTAGCTCCCACTTGGGAAGAGAACCCAGTCCCATGGTGCATGCATTTACAGCTTAGTCTGTAGTCGGCAATAGCTGGAGAACCACTGTTTAATATATTTATATGAAATAAGATTGGGTTTCTAAGCAATGGCACGTAAAAGTAGACAAGAGCTAATTACTTACAACATAGCTCTATTCTTATTGCAAATTCAATAAACTTTGCAAATGGCTTTTATCACATACTTTCAGTTATAACTGTTCAGACTCCTCAATTATCTACTGTGCCTATTGGGAAACAGTTATACTTTCTGTCATAAGAAACTATAGACAGATATGTGAGCTTTTCTCTGACAATATAAGGTACTTCTGTATCGGTATAATAGAACAAGACTGGTATGAATACTGCAAAGCTGAATATTTTAGGCTCCATTCACACTTGTGCGACTTGTCATGCAACCTTGGACATCAAAATTGCATGACAAGTTGTTTCCCATGTTTTCCAATGATAACCATTCATGTATGTGTGACTTAAAGTTGCAGCGACTTCAAAGTAGTTCATGCACTTCTTTGGTCTGACTTTCATGCAACTTGAGGGCTATGGACTTCAATGTTAACCCTCAAAAGTTGCATGAAAGTCGTACCTGAATGTTATACAATGCACCAGTTGTGCAACAGTTGTCCATTATCACTGGTCAAAGCCAGAGTCGTATCCAAGTTGCAGCCATCCAGAGTTGCATTACATTTTCGTCAAAGTTGCACTCCAAAGTCGGTGCAACATTGGAGTCCTACAAGTGTGAATGGAGCCTCACTGTCCTGTTTTACAATTTCAAAGTTATAAGGAAACTGAAGGCTATGCTTAAATGAAATTTGTCATGAAAGAAGATTGGGACTGTCATAGGTAATCCCATTCTGAAAAAAAGCTCTCTGAATGAAATGTTGATATTCTGTTTGGAGTCTCTGATCTGAAGCAAGTGTACATCACAGGGGTTCTTCACTATCAGCATATTTGTTGTAGATAAGTAACTCAGAATAGACTAAAGCAAGAAGATCAGCATTGCTCCAGACTGCATTTATGAAGGAGATCAGGAGTTGCAGTCTCTTAATTTCTTCGGTTTGTGTTGTTGGTTCCTTTATCTCTACTTGCACAACAGGAACATTTCATGTCAAGGAGTCCTTATGATTGTTGTTGTCTGCTGAAAAATGTTTATGTTGTATAGTCTGTATGAACACAAAACAAGACTTATAAACCAGTTTAGAGTCAATATATTTCCTCTAACGCATGGGTGCTCAACCTGTGGCCTTCCAGCTGTTGAACTACAAGTCCCATCATGCCTCTGCCTTTGGGAGTTATGCTTGTAACTGTCAACCTTGCAATGCCTCATGGGACTTGTAGTTCCACAACAGCTGGAGGGCCACAGGTTGAGCACCCATGCTCTAACGCAAAGCCGTTGGAATTAAAGAATATTTTTTTCTTGCAAAGTTCTCCAGGCACTATGTAACACTGTTCAAATCTACATACATTCTGCACGGGATGTTGTTACTCAGAAATGATGTTGAATCATAAAATGTCTTTGTGATCACACCCCAGTGATATTGTCTATGTATAAGTACTTTCTATAATGTGTATATTTTAGCTGAAATATATAATGCCAACAATTAATGCTGCAGTGCCTGTTACCTTTTTGTAACACAATGTAACATTGTAACATACATTGTAGTATGTCTATGGACTTTTTCACTAATTCAGCAAATAGATATTGCTTTAATCCACTTTGTGTTATGATGTCTTTTTGTATTCTTTGGATCATAGTCATCCCCCATGTATGGTGTTATAGGAAGAGCATCCTAGAAGAAATAAGGTAATTGTTGAACTTTTTCGCAACATTTTAGTTGCCTGGCTGTTTCGCTGACCCGTGTCCTAATTCTGGGATAGTGACTCAATTTCGTCAACAATAGCATGAGCTCAGTTGAAAATCAGCACCACATCCCCATTGGAAAGACATACAAAGAGAAAAAGGATTGAGACTTTATAGGTGCTGGAACCTCCTCCTAGAATAACTGTCCATACAACATCATAAATGTAAAAATGTATTTTTATTGTAATTCATAAAAAATGTGTCTATTATAAATAATAGACATCCCTTAAAAACATGAAAAGTTCATTAAACCTCATTGTAATACCAAAGCCCCCCAGACATAGTAATTCCTCCCAAGGAATGATGTTACTAACATTCATATACAGATGACATCACACTATGCGCGAGGCAATATATCACATAAGGGAGGAAAAACAGAAGGAAAAAAGAAAAAAGAGGGCGGACTTTGAAGGCTGCCACTCTGTTCCCAAATAGAAAACACAACCTGAGATTACATATATTTAAAATCCATGATCTTAAATATATGTAATCTCAGGTTGTGTTTTCTATTTGGGAACAGAGTGGCAGCTTTCAAATTCCACCCTCTTTTTTATTTTTTCCTTCTTCTTAATCACATATGATTGGAAGTGGTGCCACGCTTTGCAGTATATGTCTCACCTAGCTTCATTTTCCAAAGGAGGAAAAACAGAACCCAACGCGCTTTGCCTTGTTGGCTTCTTCAGGGGCTTTGAAGGGGATGATACAACAGAGTTGAATGAGTACACATAAACTTAAAGAGGGCCACTGAAGGCATTCCACATCTCTACCCGAGCAGCCAGACGCTAAATGGGCACCCAATGGTGCATGCTGGATGGACACGCAAGTCAGCAAAGGAAGCCTCACCAGGGGGCCACAGATTTGGTCTATGACATAGAGGTTAGCATCTCAGGCTATTGATTCCAAAAATATATAAATACAAGGCACTAAAAAGCTTGTGTTCAGGGCAGTGGCGACCTGTCCATAGAGGGTGCACGGGAGCCACCCCCCTCCATGCATCCGGCCCCCTGATCTACATATCAGGGCGTCAGACTATGGATTCCAATGGGGGGGTGTTTTTTCTCACACAGTTGTGTGACTATGGCGAATGAATATTCGCGGTTTTGACCCTAAATTTCCTCCCCATCAGTCGGGAGGCGGATCGTGAGACCCGTTTCCTGATTGACCAAAGCGTCAGGTGATCCTATTGGATTTCTAGCGCTTGGGAGGAAGTGAGTGGAGAGGCAAGGCGGAAGCTGCTGGAGAAGCAGACACTGGAGCCACTGCCCACAGCCCGCCAACTAGATGGGGTCCTCCCACCGTGCTGGAGGACACGCCAGCCCACAGCCCGACACCTAGATGGGGTAAGTGCCGGACCACCGGCCACCCGGGGGGGGTTTAGTGCCGCGCCGCTGGGTGGGTGATTGTTTGCGCCCCACCCCAGAAAAAACCCACCAGCCACTACTGGTTCAGGGTATATGTAGGTCTTAGTGGCAGGGGTAATGTATCAAGTGTCTTAGTCTTGCAAAGCCAAGCAAAGGTAAGCTCCACTATTGTTTTGTCACATGTATCACAGAGTCCCAGCTGGACACAGAGCTGCTGCTCTCCAAAGTACCTTCAGAAAAAGACCCAACATGACAGTCAGGCAACTAGCATTTTCATGATGTGAAATTAGCAATGGCGGACTCCATATTTCTATCAGGGGAGAGCCTTAATATTTTTTTTACATAATCCTACAGACATGAACAGCTAAATCATGTTATTAAAGTGTACTTTTAAAATCAAATTTTCTATGTATCATTTGCAATTATGTGTGCAGCTGTATTTGTCCTTTACATTAGCAGAGTTTGCTCTTATCTTACTGATAAGGCCCAGACTTCTGAAATGATGTCATACACCCACATTGCACACAGTAATGAGAGACCATGTAATCTTTACTTAGACTTTACCTGACACCATGGAACCCAGAGCAGCAACTTTTATTACTGAATAGGGGCAATGTATTAAACAAAGTACAGTATAGTGTTATTTGGGAATGCCAACAAATACTTTGTTTGTAAAGTGTGATTTTTCCCTGTGTACACTTACCTCATTTAATACTGTGCTCCTTCTCAGCCATGTTGATGAATAACCACAGAACAATTAAAGCAAAACTCCAGTTATCCAATAAAATACTACCTCCTGTCCCTGTTTAAAGATCAATGTTTATTATAGTAAAAGACCTAAAAAATTAATGAAAAGTTGAGGTCACTGGACAGTTTTGTTCTTCTTCCCATAATCTCCCGTGTAGATCACTGTGGTGCACATCTGCATAGAGGCTACATGTCATAAAAGATGTTCTGCCTTTTACAGTTTACTGTGCGAGACAGAGAACATCAGGCGGTGCAAGGAAAACCCATTAGCAGTGATAGGCAGATGGTAATATCACCCCTGTAGCAATAGTAGGGGAACCTGAAAATGATTAGGAAACAGGACAGAAATGGTTGTGTGACCACAGCCAGGAGTATACCTAAACCCATGGAAAGGAGAAATTGAGAAACTGGAGCTCTGCTATAAGGGTATGTTGACATCAGAAAAATATGCAGTATCCCACAAAAGTGAGTACACCCCTTGCATTTTTGTAAATATTTTATAATATCTTTTCATGTGACAACACTGAAGAAATGGCACTTTGCTACAATGTAAAGTAGTGAGTGTACAGCTTGTATAACAGTGTAAATTTGCTGTCCCCTCAAAAATAGCTCAGTACATAGACATTAATGTCTAAACTGCTGGCAACAAAAGTGAGTACACCCCAAAGTGAAAATGTCCAAATTGGGCCCAATTAGCCATTTTCCTCCCTGGTATCATGTGACTCATTACTGTTACAAGGTCTCAGGTGTGAATGGGGAGCAGGTGTGTTAAATGTGGTATTATAGCTCTCACTCTCTCATACTGGTCACTGGAAGTTCAACATGGCACCTCATGGCAACGAACTCTCTGAGAATCTGAAAATAATAATTGTTGCTCTACATAAAGATGACCTAGATTATAAGAAGATAGCCAAGATCCTGAAACGGAGCTGCAGCACAGTGGCCAAGACCACACAGCAGTTTAACAGGACAGGTTCCACTCAGAACAGGCCTCACCATGGTCGACCAAAGAAGTTATATATATGTATGAGTGCTGCCAGCATTGCTGCAGATGTTGAAGGGGTCAGTCTGTCAGTGCTCAGACCATATGCCGCACACTGCATCAAATTGGTCTGCATGAGTGTCGTTCCAGAAGGAAACCTCTTCTAAAGATGATACACAAGAAAGCTTGCAAACAGTTTGCTGAAGACAAGCAGACTAAAGACATGGATTACTGGAACCATGTCCTGTGGTCTGATGAGACCAAAATAAACGTATTTGGTTCAGATAGTGTCAAGTGTGTGTGGCGGCAACCAGGTAAGGAGTACAAAGACAAGTGTGTCTTGCCTACAGTCAAGCATGGTGGTGGGAGTGTCATGGTCTAGGGCTCCATGAGCGCTGCTGACATTGGGGAGCTACACTTTATTGAGGGCAACCATGAATGCCAACATGTACTGTGACATACTGAAGCAGAGCATGATCCCCTCCCTTCGGAGACTGGGCCACAGGGCAGTATTCCAACATGATAACGACCCCCAAACACACCTCCAAAACAACCACTGCCTTGCTAAAGAAGCTGAGGGTAAAGGTGATGGACTGGCCAAGCATGTCTCCAGACCTAAACCCTATTGAACATCTGTGGAGCATCCTCAAACAGAAAGTGGAGGAGCACAAGGTCTCTAAAATCCACCAGCTCCATGATGTCATCATGGAGGAGTGAAAGAGGACTCCAGTGGCAGCCTGTGAAGCTCTGGTGAACTCCACGCCCAAGAAGTTTAAGGCATTGCAGGAAAATAATGATGGCCACACAAAATATTGACACTTTGGGCCCAATTTGGACATTTTCACTTAGGGGTGCACTCACTTTTGTTGCCAGCAGTTTAGACATTAATGGCTGTGTGTTGAGTTATTTTGAGGGGACAGCAAATTTACACTGTTATACAAGCTGTACACTTACTATTTTAGCAAAGTGTCATTCCTTCAGTGTTGTCACATGAAAAGATAGAATAAAATATTTACAAAAAAGTGAGCGGTGTACTCACTTTTGTGAGATACCATACGTGGCACAACTACCAAATTTCCAAAATGCCAGATAGTATGCTTCATGCACAAGAAAATTAACTAAGAAAAAATTAAAATAAAAAGTTCATGATAATAATCTAGTACAACGCACTATGGATTATATCAAATAGCAGTGCCACACCATGACCAGTGAAGCCAGTAATTCCATTAACATAAAAAGTGTACAAAAAAAAAACTTTATTCAAGCAGAAAATTAAAGTGCACTCCCAAACAGCTGGAATTAAGCATTTGGCAGTGGTTGCGTAGGCATCCCCCTGGCTTGTGATTTATCCATACATTGTTGCGAGCGGTGGTGTTGACAGCTGGATGATGAACGACTGTTGGGATCAGTGTGAACCAGGACCTGCTCAAAAAGATATTAGAGGCGGTGACGGCTGGTGTTCAATATTTGGGGGGGGCTGGCAGAAAACAAACCTGCCCCCTCACTCGCACATACCGTCAACCACCCCCGTGCACAGGCTGGCCTCAGTACTCACACTGCTCCCCGATCTCTGCACCGGCTCCCACTCATCCTGCAATCGGCAATCCGTCCGCATCCGTCCGCTCCCTCTCTTCCCTCCCGGGCAACTCTTGTTACAGGCGTTGCTTGTAACAAGAGGACTCCTCCGTGCTGAACAGGAAGTGGGTCCTGAGACCAGATTGGCTGGGAGTTCTAAGACTCTCTGGCCCATCGGGTCTCAGGACCCACTTCATGATTGGCCAGGGAGGAGAAGCAGGAATACATTAGCAAATATTAATTTGCTAATGTCACACAACTGGGTGGGCTCAGGGCATAGTGCTCTGCACCCCGAGCCCACCCTTTTTTGAAGCCAATTAGATCCTCAGGCTCGAATCATGTTCTTCAATAAAACAAAAAACCCATTGAAATACATGCGTCTGGTGCCCTGCATGTACATTAGGGGCTGGACGCATGCCCCCTGCGCCCCTAATGGAGCAGCTGCCACTGATTGCAGGCATCTACATTGCCAAAAGGTTTTTCGTATTATCCCCTTCCATGTAGTTGCTATGGTGAAGTGTTTTGTCAAGCCTCTAGGCTTTCCAAAACTTCTAGGGTTAACAAAGGGGGAACCCTCCAAAACACTTCACAGCAATGACCTTGAAGTGGAATGAAATATTTTACAACACTCTTGGTGAGGCTAACTCAGTATCATCTTTTTGAGCAGGTCTGGATTCCTGCCAATCCTAACATCCAATCATGATCTGGCTGTCAACCGTACCGCTGGCCATGGTATGTGGGCCAATCACAAGCAGAGGATGTCTACACGGCCTCCGCAAAGCACCTAATTCCATTTCAGTTTGTGAGTGCATTTTCATTTTCTGCTATAATAAAGTTGTTCATTTTATTGCTTGTAACAGTGTGCTCTTTCTTCTTTTTATGTGACTGTAATTACTGGTTTTCTGGTTATGGTGTGGAGCTGTAAGATCAATGTACTAAATTGTTATATGCCATAACGTCACACGATAGGGTGAGTAATGCATATACAGTATTTGCCAGCACACCGCGGATCACCAAGTATCGTCCGAAGATTTTATTCAGGAATGATCACATCACAAAGGACCATGTGCAATGTTTTGGACCCCAAGCCTCTCTGTCTCAGGCCCCCTTTGTCAAGCATGTGACCAAGCATCAGGCAAACCTGACAAAAGGGTTCTGTGCGGCTCTGAAACGTTGCACTAGGTCCTAAGTGATGTGATCATTCTTCAATAAAGGTTTTGGACAACAGTTGATGATCCGTAGTGTGCTGGCAAATATGTGCATTGATCTATGATGTATCCAGACTCCAGCTGATTGATGCTGCAGCACCTGTTATGTCTGAGACCATTCCAGGAACGTGTGCAATGGGAATATTGACAATATGATCGGGTGAGTGACGTCACTGTACCCTGGGTCACAATCGATCTCAGTGCCTGCTGCAGAAGAACAAGAAGCTGTGGGAGTGTAGATAAGGTGAGTTTATGAAAATCGGGGGAATGCCCATTCCAGAGACAATGCAAGGAGCACCTCTGGAGGAACTTTGAAACATCTGAAAATGATCTTAAGTGCAAGGTAAATGCATCTTAAAGCATGCTGCATGTGCATAGCTACATACCCCCTAAAGAAGGTGGAATTTCAATTTGTCTTCTAAGCTGAGGTGAGCTGCTGTAGGGGAGATTTTTTGTTACTTGAACCATCCAATATGGCCAGTTTATTGCAGCCAGTATTGTCTGCTGCAGTCCAGGTAGAATTGTGCTTGATTTATGGTGAGCACTTGCATGGAGTTTTGCTTTGTTCACATCTATAGGATAATGGCAAATGCAATGACCAGATTTAATAAGTAAAGGAGCTGACATATACATTTACCTTTACATTTACTCTTCTTTAACCACTTCATATCCAGGCCATTTCTAGCACTCCTCTCCTACATGTACAAATCATCATTTTTTTGCTAGAACATTACTCTGAACCCCCAAACATTATATCTGGTTTTTTTTTAGGAAAGATTCTAGGTGAATAAAATGGTGGTTGTTGCAACTTTTTATGTCATGCGGTATTTGCACAGCGATTTTTCGAAAGCGTTTTTTTGGAAAAAAAAAAACAGTTTCATGAATTAAAAAAAAAACAAAACAGTAAAGTTAGCCCATTTTTTTCATAATGTGAAAGATGATGTTACGCTGAGTAAATAGATACCCTACATTTTAAAATTGCAAAAACTTGTGGAATGGCAGCAAACTTTGGTACTCCATAGGCGATGCTTTAGAAAAATTTACAGGTTAGGTGTTTTGCACTACAGAGGAGGTCTTGGGCTAGAATTGTTGCTCTCACTCTAACGCACACGGCGATACCTCACATGTGTGCTTTGGATGCCGTTTACATATGCGGGCATGACTTACGTATGCGTTCGCGAGGTCGCGGGGATAGGGCTCTTTACATTTTTTTTTTTTTATTTCTTATTTTACTTTTATTTTTTTATTTTTACACTTTCACTTTAATTTTTTTTTAATCACTTTTATTCCAATTACAAGGAATGTAAACATTCCTTGTAATAGGAAAAGTGTGTGACAGGTCCTCTTTATGGAGAGATGCAGGGTCTATAAGATCCTACATCTTTCCTCTAGACTGGAAAGGCTGAGATCAGGAAAAAAAAACGGACGGTCTCAGCCTTTCCTTCTCCTTTATCTGGCATTGTTTACTTCAGGAGACCCGGACGTGACGTCATGACGTGCGCCCGGTCCTCGGAGAGCCATAGAGATGACTGAGGGCCATCTGTCCCTCAGAAATCTCTGGTATCTCATTCCGGTGGCAGGCGATTTCTTCTACCGGCCACCGATCGCTCAGGTGAGTCGGGAGAAGCACCGGAGGGCGGCGGGAGGGGGGAACGTCCCCTCCCAATGCCTGTAAGAAAGATCAAGCGTCTGAACTGCCGCTATGATCATTCTTACGGTGATGGGAATCGCCTGCTATAAAAAACGATACATCAATGATGCCTGCAGGTGCCGGCATCATTGAGATATCACCAGTGAAATCCCAGGATGTCCATGGACATCCTAAGGATCTGAACTGGTTAAGGCTTGGGTCATACTTATGCAGTTTGCTTTTGATTCGTTTCTGCAGAACTTTTTGCCGTGCATTTTGCGTTTTTGCACACACATTCTTCACACTTTTTTTTATGCGTTTTGCATTTTTTCATGCTTATTTTTTTGCCCAATTAGTTGTTGGGTGGATTAAGAAATGTAAATCGCCGCAAAATCAAGGCAAATGCTTTTCTGCAGCTTCTCCATTTTACTCTTGATAGTTGCTCTTTCCAATTGCAGCAGGACAGAAGTGCAGTAGGACAAAAGTGCATAGTTTTAAAAAAACAGTAGTTTGAAAACAGCAGGAGTTTGGAGACATGATGACAAAAAAATTTTGATACGTGAAAACAGGATGACGTGAAGACAGGACGACGTTAACCTTTCTCGTTGATAGTTCTCATTTTACCTCTTCGACGTCTTTTCGTAAACGGAACTAAAACGCCGCTAAATGTAAAGAATTAGGTGGGTTGTTGATTAACCCGTTTTTTTATTCGTACTTTTTTACGTTTTGCGTATTTTTTTTCACACTTCTTACACACACGTTTTTGCGTTTTACGTGCCGTTTTTCAAGACGTCTTTGCTTAGTTTTCGTTTGACGTATTCATACTGGGTTCGGAATTGGTCAAGTCTAGGAATCCTA
>BLSH010494755.1:342772-359322 GCA_018402905.1 Glandirana rugosa
CACTGACCAGAGACAAGACTCACTTGGGGTAAATGTTGGTGACAAGCTGGGACTTAACCCTTGGGTGGTTCAGTGGATATGCAGTTGGCTAAAGGATAGATCCCAGAGTGTGGTTGTAAATGGGGTTCACTCAGAACAGAGACCAGTCACTAGTGGGGTACCACAAGGCTCTGTACTGGGTCCTGTTCTATTCAACCTATATGTAAGTGATATAACTAAAGGTTTGCTGGGCAATGTATGTCTCTTTGCTGATGATACAAAGGTGTGTAATAGGGTTGATATCCCTGGAGGTGTCTGTAACTTGGAACATGATTTGGCATTGCTGGAAGATTGGTCAAAGCAGTGGAGACTGCAGTTCAATATTTCTAAATGTAAAATAATGCATCTAGGGAAAAAGAATCCGCTTAGAGAGTACAGCATTGGGGGCACAGTGTTGGCCAGCACTACAGAAGAAAAAGATTTGGGGGTGCTTATTTCAGATGATTGCAAAATGAGCAAACAGTGTAACCAGGCAGTAGGAAAAGCAAATAGAATTCTGGGATCACCAGCAGGAGGAAGGAGGTTCTGATTCCTCTATATAGATCTTTAGTGAGACCTCACTTAGAATACTGTGTCCAGTTCTGGAGACCTCACTTACAAAAATATATTGATAAGATAGAACAAGTTCAGAGACGGGTAACAAAAATGGTGAAAGGTCTGGGGGATAAAACATATCAAGAGCGACTTCATGAACTTAATATGTACAGTCTGGAGGAAAGAAGGGAGACAGTCAACAGTAAATGGCTTCAAACATGCTTGGGATAAACATAAATCCATAGTCAGACAACAAGGTTAATGTAAAAAAAATAAAAATAAAAAAAAATAAAAAGGGGCAGACTCGATGGACTACTCAGTCTTTTTCTGCCATCACTTTTCTATGTTTCTATGTTTCTATTGAATCAAAAACACACTGTTTTGCTTTTAAAAACAGACCCTGACCCTTTCCATAAATTCAGCAGCTGAAAAAGCATAGATGTGAACGTGTCCCATAGGAAACCATGTTAAACAGACTCTAGTGCCTTTCTGCAAAAATCATTAAAAAATGCATAGGTGTGAATACGGCCCTAAAGCCCCCGACTGCAATTCTGTTTAACATTTGACAGTAACCCTACACAATATGAATAATAACATATTATATCATCTGTGCAAACCTGTGCTCAGTCATACAAACAGAAACTGCCAGTCAGTATAAGATCTTATTTTAATGTTTTTTCCTTTTTGGCAAACATTATTTTGGTGAACAAACACCAGTTTGAATGAAAAATTCTGTTTTCAATTTGCACTTAAGAACAGCAAATGTATCCTATTTACAGACAAAATTGTCAAAATACATCACATTTTAACCATGTAAAAATAATGTGAGTTTCTGAGAGATAATACTGCGGTCTTTATGGTTTCTCATATATTTATATATATATGTATATATTTATACTCTTATAACCCATTTTATACATTTTGGAAGGAGCAACGATGCCTTAAGCCTCCCTTGATCTTAAAGAGGAAATCCATTCAAAACTAAGGTTTTTAGTTTTAAGTGAAGTCTCTTTTAATTCTATGTTATCCTACTTGGTTGCATTATAAATCAATAGGAATATTAGTGAAAAAAATCACACTGTGCCTGTGTCCCCAGATATCACAGAGTATCTAGTGTTGATGTTACTTCCTAATGTTTGGACAAAATTAGTAAATTATTAGAATTAATGTTTCACCTTTGAAGACTATTACAAATCATCCTGGATTAATGTTCTCTTAATACCTCCAGTAAATACGTGAATGTCTAGAAGATGCTATAAAATTTCTGGCAGGAATTATGAACAGCTTACATTAGAAACTGTTGTAACTTACTTGAACCTATAAAGAATAGCATGTATGTCTTCCAACTAAGGGGTTTTGAGGCTAGCTTCACACCTACAGTATCTCACAAAGTGAGTACACCCCTCACATTTTTGTAAATATTTTATTATATCTTTTCATGTGACAACACTGAAGAAATTACACTTTACAATGTAAAGTAGTGAGTTTACAGCATGTATAAGAGTCAATTTACTGTCCCCTCAAAATAACTCAGCACAGTCATTAATGTCTAAACTGCTGGCAACAAAAGTGAGTACACCCCTAAGTGAAAATGTCCAAATTGGACCCAATTAGCCATTTTCCCTCCCAGTGTCACGTGACTCATTAGTGTTACAAGGTCGCTCTCACTCTCTCATACTGGTCACTGGAAGTTCAACATGGCTCCTCATGGCAAAGAACTCTCTTGAGGATCTGAAAAAAGAATTGTTGCTACATAAAGGTGGCCTAGGCTATAAGAAGATTGCCAAGACCCTGAAACTGAGCTGCAGCATGGTGGCCAAGGGGGCCATACGGTGGTCAGCCTATCAGTGCTCAGACCATAAGCCGTACACTGCATCAAATTGGTCTGCATGGCTGTCGTCCCAGAAGGAAGCTTCTTCTAAAGATGATGCACAAGAAAGCCTGCAGTTTGCTGAAGACAAGCAGACTAAGGACATGGATTACTGGAACCATGTTCTGTGGTCTGATGAGACCAAGATAAACGTATTTGGTTCAGATAGTGTAAATTGTGTTTGTCTTGCCTACAGTCAAGCATGGTGGTGGGGCTGCATGAGTGTTTCCATCACTGGGGAGCTACAGTTCATTGAGGGAACTATGAATGCCAACATGTACTGTGACATACTGAAGCAGAACATGATCCCCTCCCTTCGGAGACTGGGCTGCAGGGCAGTATTCCAACATGATAACGACCCCCAACACACCTCCAAGACGACCACTGCCTTGCTAAAGAAGCTGAGGGTAAAGGTGATGGACTGGCCAAGCATGTCTCCAGACCTAAACTCTATTGAGCATCTGTGGGGCATCCTCAAACGGAAGGTGGAGGAGCGCAAGGTCTCTAACATCCACCAGCTCCGTGATGTCATCATAGAGGAGTGGAAGAGGACTCCAGTGGCAACCTGTGAAGCTCTGGTGAACTCCATGCCCAAGAGGGTTAAGGCAGTGCTGGAAAATAATGGTGGCCATACAATATATTGACACTTTGGGCCCAATTTGGACATTTTCACTTAGGAGTGTACTCACTTTTGTTGCTAGTGGTTTAGACATTAATGGCTGTGTATAAAAACTCAAAAACACGAGCTAAATGACAGTGGTAATAAAACAAATGATAAATAATATGTCAATGTGCAGTATTACAAAACACAATAACTGAGCTGCTGCTATAAATAAATGTAATAATAAAAAAGTCACGTAAAATCCAAAAGTGATAGCAGCGCTGATTTTAATTAACAAAGCATATAAACATGCAGTGAAAACGTTCGTAGATAAAAGTGCTGTAAACAACCCAATCTGGTGCAAATAAACTTCTCAGGTGATATCCACTCTGCTTAATCCTTTACCTCTATCACCACGTGCAAATGAACACACTGGAGCTCGCCAGAACAAAAAGATTAATCAGCATATCTGCATCAAAACATCAACCAGAGGACTCCTCCCTGAGCCTGGATCCCGGAAGTCAGAGCATCGTATCCCAATCCTCTCCAGCTCCAACATTCATAAGGGGACAAGCATAAAAAGCCCTCATAGCGTATCACTTATTAAAATACGGCTTTATTTCAACAAGGTGTGCGCTTACATCAATATAAAAAACAACAGTCGTTTGTAGCTTTCAGGTAGTAGTTAGCGGACAACAGCCACGAGCCTTCCCCTCTCACGAGCCGGCATCACGAGCACGTGGTGATAGAGGATATCACCTGAGAAGTTTATTTGCACCAGATTGGATTGTTTACAGCACTAGAACTTTTATCTACGAACGTTTTCACTGCATGTTTACATGCTTTATAAATGAAAATCAGCGCTATCACTTTTGGACTTTAAGTGAGTTTTTTATTATTAATGGCTGTGTGTTGGGTTATTTTGAGGGGACAGCAAATTTACACTGTTATACAAGCTGTACACTCACTACTTTACATTGTAGCAAAGTGTCATTTCTTCAGTGTTGTCACATGAAAAGGTATAATAAAATATTTACAAAAATGTGAGGGGTGTACTCACTTTTGTGAGATACTGTACTTATTGTGGTAATAGGCAATATATCATGCATTTTACTGCATGCTACTGCAACGCAGGTGAACACCTTGTTGCTTTACCTTGTGTGCATTAAGCACAGATTTGCTTTAAGTTGTATAAAATATACAAGTTTCAATTCAATTTATAGATTGTAGCTTAAAGAGGACCTAGCATGATTTTAAAGTACCTAATGTACCACTGCCTGCATATCAGCTCTCTTTTGCTATTAACTAAATAGGCTCGCTGGTATGTATATATTAACCAGATTCCTTACTCTGGGACCTGTCCCCACCTCTTCCTCCTCCTCTGCCATAGTATTGGCTAGTTATACTGTTCATCATAGTGATAAGTAAAAAGAAATGGATAGTGCGGGTCCAGATACTAGATCAGTGAAGCTGATCGATGCTTACATATCGGAGTACTTGGGATTTGGGGTACCTGCAGTGGTTAGCTACCATGCAGTAGCAGTGGCACTGGGAATTTTCAAATCACTTTGGGTTACTTTCAAAAGTGCCTTTTGACTGGGTTTTCTAGTGTGAAAACAATAACTAAGCTAAAATTTACAACATGGAATCATCCCCTTATAGCACTCCAAAAATGCTTAACAAAAATGCTTGTTTTATATGTTCTTGGCTTCAGCAGTTCAGCACTGGCATTTTGAAGCTTTTGGTACCAAGAACATGTCCAAATCATGCAACTCGCCTAAATGCCCTTATGTTTTAAACTGTTCCTAACATTTAAGCACTCCTTTACACCTAAAATTCCCTTCTAATTCCCTGCCAGAAAGTTGAACTAAAAACCTAGACCAGCCTTTCTCAACCAAGGTTCATCTACAGGTTGTTAGGGGTTCATTAAACAATGAGCACTTTCTGCCCCTTACATAAGTAACCCCTGACACCAATGATGACTACAAATGAAAGGAGCCAAATTCCCAATGACCATCACACTACTGTACCATGAGCTGTAGATATAGTAATTATTATCAGGGGTTCTCTCGGACCAGAACATTATTTCAAGGGTTCGTCAAAAGGTTGAAAAAGGCTTCTCTAGACAGTGTGTTAGCTCTCAGCCATCGAAAATTCACTCTACTCTACTACTTCAACCCTCTAAAACGTATCTTTAATATTCCTTATCCTGACCCTAACACTAAACTGCCCCCTAAATAAAGCACTTTCCGTTCCATATACTCACCTCATAATTCACCAGGGGCAGACATTTCTGTGCAGGAATATATTAGAATTGAGCTGTTTTGTAGGACATGTCTGCAGCAGTGTCAGCACTTTAGGAAGGTGGGGAAGGGGAGATTCACTATAGAAAGAAAGATGTGTATGCGAGAAGAGCTCTGAAGATCTACCCTGTTGGTTTAGCTTGGAGCTCTCCAAGTAGACAGTTCTTCAGGGGGATGCAGGAGGACACAAAGGCCAAAAACACAACATCTTTGCTCATAGATGCAAGTCTAAAGAGCATTGGCATCACCAAGCATTTTTATAGCATTTATCAAGCTTCAAGCAGCTTTCTGGAAGTTTATGTCAGGGCAAAAAAAAATAAATATTCAGTACTTCTCTGAAATATATGCACATTTCCCCATGTTTTTCCTCTTTAAAAATGCTTCTCTGCATATTACGCTCGTCGAGAAATTATGCTTAGATGGAAATTGCCAACCCCTCCTACGGTCTCTGGATGGAAGTCAGCAGTTAATGGGGCCCTTTCCCTATATAAAGGTACTTATACAAACAGGAACTGCCCTGCCAAATTCAACAAAATCTGGAATAGCTGGATAGATGCTCATGGCCTCACTATTTGATGTACTTATTCTTCACTATTCAAATTTTGTTTTTGATGCTCCCTGAGTACCAAATTTACCCATGTGATATGTTTATCTTTCTCTCGCCTCTCCCTTCCTCTTCCCTCTAGCCTCTCCTTACCTCCCCCTCATCTGCCCCTTCTGCCCCCCAATCTGTGTACCCCCCTGACACCATGAACTTGGTATACTGGATGTGGTTGTATGTTATTTCATACCTTTGCCTATGTCCTTAGCTGGATGACCGACGGACTTTGTCCTATCGGTTGTAACATGAGCGATGTTGTCATTTATATTCTGCGTGTACCTCTCTGTAAAATGATCACTTAGCTGTACTACTGTACCTCTGTTTTAAGTACTGTTGCACTAATTCAATGAACGCAACTGTAAAAAAAAAAAAAAAACTAAAAGAAAAAACACTGCAAGTACAGAAAATTACCTGTTGATTCTACCAGAAATCCGAGTAGTATTATCAGCCCTGCCTTAGTTCTACCCTGCTGGACTACAGAACACTGAAGTTCAGGAAGAGAGAACTGGCCAAGCCTGAAAGCACTGCTTGGGAGTGTAGTGGATACATTGTGTAGTCAGAGAAAACAGCAAGTTAGGAGCACACTGGATTTCTATCAGATCAACAGGAAAGTAAAGGAACGAAACATAGAGAAATGTACATGTACTGCACAGACGTACTGAATTCATCTCCAGTGCGGAGCTGTTAAATACAAATCTTAAAAAAATGTTGACTGTAGCTTTAAACAAATGATTAACAGGATTAAAGACATGTTAGCACTGCTTAAGCTTTGAACAGACTTTAGCAAGCTTTAGCATTACTTAGATTTCTGTAGCCTGCTAAACGTTGCACTCCCAATAAATTCTGTATTCAGCACTCCAGGCTAAAGCTGAAGGGAACTCTAAGGGCTTTTTAAATAAAGCTGATTGAAGCTTACGTGCTTTGAAAATCTAATTCTCTACAGACTATTATTTGCAAGCTAAAAATAAAAAAATTCTCATAGGTTTAGGGCCTAAAATATTTTTTTTTGTTTTTAGTTTTGGATAGATACATCATTTTAAAATATAATACTCTTTACAGTCTCTTTAGGTGACAACAAAAACATCTTGACCAGTTTGACTTTAATCACTATAAAAACTTAAAGAAGCAGTACTAGATGATAGTATTTGTTTTTCCATATCATTTTGGGGGGTTTATTAAATAATTGCTACTGTGCATGTCTGTAAACTGTAGTTATACATATACATGCATATAATATATATATATATACACATATATACAGTATATATACATAGTATACAAACCTGTGACATTGCATGTCAATAAAATACCTAAATGTCTAAAAATGCATGTATATGAAGGGAAGAACAAAAACTCTCTTATAAAAGAAAACTCGTAGGGTACCATAAGGTTAGATTTGTTGTGTAGGATAAAGTCATCTTAGGCCTCAATATAAAGGCCACTTCTACGACTAAAGCTACGACTAAGGCTCTCGCCAAAATGCGTAAGGTTTGTTTTATTATCACTCATATGTAGTCATTATGAACTACAGGGTTGCCAGCTCCATCTATTCATTTAGAAAGGAGACTTCAGTGTGGTACAGTGTTCTACTTGTCGCTAAATTGCCCACTGAGTAACTTTTCTAATATTGCCCCTAAATGCTATGTTTACAGTGAAATGATTGTTTTTTCCAATACTGAGTGGTCTGGGAGATTTTGCAGCATTCAGGAAAATGTCACATTCTACTACTAATACACGGCACAATTATCACCAGTGATGGTCTATCTGGTCATAATCATAACATAAAGAGCCGAATTTCCACCAAATACTTTTATTTCTTACTAAAAATTAAATTAGCTCTTTCCATCCTGTACTAAAGATAAAAGGCCTCCTTGCCAGACCCTGCTTCTTTTCTAATGCATTTCATCGTGGCAGGGCTTAGTCATAGCCCCAGGAATAGACAAAATGTAATCACCTCATTGACAAAGCCCCATCCTGGGTGGAATGCATTAGTGGACAAGGAACAGGTTCTGGCAAGGAGGGGTTTGATGCATCTTCAGTACAAGATGCAATAAAGTTTGTTGAATATTTATACAAGCAAGGATTTAGTGGGAGTGCTGCTGCTTACATTCAGGAAAGGGACGGATCCCATGAGCTGCATCACCATGGCTGGTGGTCAGACCATAAGTCCCCCTCGAGTGGCACTATTTGCAGTTATGATTAATTGGTCATACTGCCAGCAAAATTGTGCAGAGCCATTCACATACTCAGGTCAGGTTTTGTGATATGCAGTCTATAACTAAATAGCTTTACACTCTAATTGCCTTAAGCATGAAATTTGGATAGGGCTGTTCTACTCATAAATATTTGTATTTAAAATTGGAGACAGAGGTCATAAACATAAAAAAATGAGCATTACTTTTAAAGAATACCTTCATTCCTTCAAACAAATATAAAAAAATGCCACCCTGCTTACAGTCAACCAGCAGTTCATTCGCTTAGCTTAGGTAGACATATTCTTAAAATGAAACTAAAATGTTTAAAATTCCTAGGAAAAGCTTCTGCTTAGAATGTTTGTTGCATGGCCATTTTGATTTAAATTGCCCTATCCAGTACTGCTTCTTTAAAGAGTAAAGGGAGCATACTACCTGTCATTGATTTCTTTCCTTGGGCTATGGTACTTATTAAAAAAGAATAAAAAAGAAACATGAATGATTATAAAAGAAAATAGAAACCAACATACAAACACACATTCATGAAGCCTGGATTCCCATGATGCATCTTGAAAAGCCTCATACACCATGTGAGTCAATATGATGATATGCTGGAAAGTAGATCTCCATCGTTTGGAGAACACATGGCATTTGTCTTAGGAATGCAGTCAGTTGAGTTTGATAAGAAGCAGAGATCTCAATAATGTTACTAGTTTTTTTTCACAGAGTAAATCCAGTATGAAGTTAAAAAATATCCCGACAGTCGTAATTATGAATTCCTTCAAAATGAGGCAAGATTGTTCTTTATGATTAGTGGAGAAGTTTTGCCATACATTTACTGTTCTAGCTGTTAGAAAATGGTCAACACAACTTGTTTTTTGTTTTTCTTCTTCTAAAAAAAAGTTTGATCCTGCAGTGCAAGCCATGTGATGCCAAGAAACTGTAGATATTTTTTGTGGACTTCTTTCAAATTTGTCACCAACAAGTTACTTAAATCCACTTCCTATTTAATTTAGGCAAGTAAGCTTGATGTCAGTAAATAAGAGATTGGTGAACTTCAGAAGTCAAGCAGCCACTGGTACACACGTTATGAACCATATCCATCTTCATGGGACACTTTTAGTACAAATCATTTCACAGTAAAGTTCCAATTGCACATCAGCCATTTTGTGCATCTAGTGCACTATCCCTAGTCCAGGAACAACAAGTTGAATAGTTGCAGTTTGTTGTACAATTTGAATGTATATTAATATTTTTTAATCCACCAAAAGCCACTGTGTCATTGCTTCAACCAGTAAGGCTCCCCATTGGGTTCATTTGGCACTAGGAGTAAACCAAGTCAGCAAGCAGCAGGTTTACATTCTGAAGTTATTGTGCAGGGAAAAAACAGCTTCGCATTAAAAGGCAAAAAGGAGAAAAATAATGAAAACAGACATAAACTTTGAACACAAAGGCACTGATTTATGAAAACGGAGAAACAATTCAGGGAAAATTGGGGCTACTGGTCATAGCAACCACATTTCAAATAAAGAATTGGATTGCTATGGTAACAGTTCCATGTTTATCCCAGTTTTCATAAATCACCCTCAGAGAGTACAAATTTAAAACTCCATTGAGGCGGCAAACAATCACATAGAATGATATGTCTTTGTTTTATATTTAGAATATCATTGCTTATTCCCTCTGTGCCATCAAGCAAACAAAACATATTTTTGTTCACAGTTTTCATTTGGAGGAAAGTAAAAGTGAATTTTTTAAGCAATCAGCCACACTCCAGTATTTTTGCAAAACAGTTTACAACATAAAATCTAGAGTCTGATGGTTTCTATGGGCAGATGCCTCCACTTTTGCTTTCATCTGTGTTTTGATCCCCTAGACGTCTACACACAGAAATTGCTATTGCCATGTTTGTCTTACCTGTACTAAAAAAAAAAAGCAGTTCATAAATACTTATTATACATACATTGCTTAAAACACATCTTCCCCCACTGTATCTGTTCTTGGAATATGCGTCATTCACCAACACTCAGTCATTAAGGATTCTAGGCTAAACACCTATGTTGAATTTTTACTAAATATATTTCTTCAGCCCTGCTTTGCCCAGAGCTGTAGAAGATGATGTGAAGATGAACATTCTTCTATTTTTATTTTTGAACAATGTATTTGCCAACTGTCTTGGGCCAGTCACCCCAAAAGTGATATTTTATTGTTTGGGAGATGCTGGGCAATTACATTTCCTAATAGCTTATTTCATCTTTTGAGGATTTTCAATTGGGAACCCCTGTACTAGAGTTCTGAGCTTTGTGTTTACACCTGTCTTGTCCATTATGAGGGGATCCATGTTCCCTTTTTACGTTTAATTTATTCTATATTAATATAGATAAATACAGCATAAATGCCCCCCCCCCCCCGAAGGTTGTTTAGAACACCAACACTCTAGGGAAGTGGTCTCCAAACTGCGGCCGGAGGGCTGGATGTGGCCCTTTGCTTGCCTTTATCCGGCCCTTGGGACGCCATTTCTCCCATGAAATGAGGCACTATTCCTCCCTCTGACACCAATGATGAGGAACTATTCCTCCATTGGCACCAATAAGGAGGCATTATTTCTCCCCTGATACCAAAGATGGGACATTATTCTTCTCCCTGACTGCACTGTTCTTTTTATTGATACCATTTTCTACTCCCATGGGCCACAGTCCACTCCCCCCTAAGGTCTAAAGAGCAGTAAACTGGCCCTTTGTTTACAAAGTTTGGAGACCCCTGCTCTAGGGTATATGGAAACATACCCAGCAACTATAATGGAGGTCTTGAAGAGATAAAAGAAGCCAGTGAGATGTCGCCTATATCTAAGATATCACTTTTGGGAAAGATGATCCTTTAAAAAGCACCATGTGACTATATAAATATATTACATTAACCCACTTAGCATCAAGCGGGTGGCAGACTACAATATGAGGCAGATGTATGAATACCGCAGTATTTGGTGGAAATGTACTTAAGTAAAAACTTGGGCCAATGGTAGATAGAAGTGCTGTCTATAAAAACAGATCAGATCCCAGGTTTCAGTTTATAATCTGTACTAAAAAAAATGCAAGCTGAAGTCTTCTTGGCTGTGATGGATAGAACCTTAATCTTTATCTGTAAAAATGTGACCTGCAAAGGTCACTTAGAGCATTAAAAAGGCAGGAAAGCAAGACATTCTGCTATATCTTTTTCCATATTTATGGCTAGGCACCATTATAATTATAAAGTAGCCCATGGCTACTATAAGCTTTTGAAACCTGCTAAATGTATTTTCATTTCTTGTACAGCTCCCTTTTCAGATAACAATTACTGACCGGCTCCTGTGGTGGCTTTGTTACAGGTCCTTCATTCTGATGAGTAGCTGCTCTAACTAATCTTGAAGCAGGGGAGGAATTAGAGGGCCAGTGACCACAAGAGCTGGTCACTGATTGCATATCAAAGCATTATCAAGGCAAGGGTTCTGAGCAAAAACGAAAAACAAATTGCACTTGTGGAAACCAGATCAGTATAATGTTATGAGCACAATCATATTAGTGCTTAACTGGTGAAGCTTTTGCCAAAATAGGTGCTTAAAGCAAACCTGTCACAAATCCGGATAATTCAACAAACACACACAGGGCCCTTTTGCAGTCCATTTTGGACCTGTGTGAATCGACTCCATTGAGAGATGTCATGTGAATTGGATGCCGGGAAACAGCATCCAATTTGCACATATGTGAACCCGGCCTTAGGCAAATGTAGATTTAGTGAAAATGTATTGTCAATTCAATTAGAAAATTTCAACCTCCAATTGGGTGGCCTAGAACTTGGAAAGTGCATAGCCAAATTTGACTTTTACAAGGGAATTTGCATATAATTTCAGCTGCCTATATTACTGGATCTTCATTTAAGGTAACATCATCTATTTCATCATATGCTTCACTTGAATTGCCCAGGATTGTGCAAGTTTATTTTAGTGCTCCCAAACCTTTCAGACTTAAAACTTTGATTTTAAACAATTGGTCCTATTCAAAAACAAATGCTGACGATCAGTGCATTCATCATTCACATACAAGAGGATCTGCATCTAGCAGATTCAGCTCACCAACCTGCAATTCCTCAACTGATAGACCCTCTCCGAACAAACGAGGCGTCATTTAAATACAGTGTGGGTGAGCACAGGCTTGGGCTTTAGAAGTCACAGGCCATGCCTGTGTTTGTCTGCATTGGGTTTAACTGACAGCTCTCTTCATCCACAGAAATAAAGGCAAACTGTTAGAGCAAAGCCCATCCACTCGCTAAAGCTAGCCATACACTAGTAGAAAATTCTCAGTACATTAGATGACTTCACTCTTAGAAATGCGTTTGTCCAAGCAAAATTTTCTATCCTGCTCCGTTGAATTTTCTTGTCATTACAGTCAAATATGAGCATCGATTTGTCCCGACTAACAATTAGAGAATCAAGCAAACGGAATTCTGTTAGTAAATGGCCAGCTTAAGGACGTGCCAAGAGGGTTGCTGTGTCTGTAAGATGAGTTGTCATAAGAGATGCAGCTCACTGCCTGCTGCTCTGTTCATTATCAGCTCAGACAGGATTGCTATTGCAGCTATTACACATCTGTATGGTGAATGCACACGCAGTACTGATCACACATTAATACACGTTGGCAGTCATAAGGACACATCTTCCTGTAGCTTTGGCTCACAGATGTGCGTGGCACCACTTATCCCTATAAGCTGCTTGAGCATGGCAGTCTGTGCTCCACACAGAGGTGAGTGTTACCAACTTGCCTGGACATATGTATATCAGCGAACTGGGCATTGCGTTCTGTCTATTTGACATATTTACCTGTATATATAGTGCCTTAGTAACCCATCCAAGATTATCTTTCATTAGTATAACTGAATTCAAGTGCCATCAATCAATAGATTTCATAAACACTGCGGTCAGCTTCACTGCAGAGCATAAAATGTGGACATACCGATTTCTAACTACTGCTGGAACTAGACATCATATAAAATGGAGTCAGTTTGGCACATTTAAATATGAAGAACATTTTCCTGTCATCCAGGATGTCTGATGCAAGTTCCTTTGCTGGCATAGACACAAATCTCAATTACAGAACAGTTAGAAATATCGTAGAATGGAATGTGTGATGCTGGGTATGCCTGAATCTTACTAAAAAAAAAGAATATCAGCGAAGACGCTAAGGGAGGAAACAGAAACGCGTTCAGTGGCTTCAGTGACTTTTATGGCACAACGGACTCTCCTCAAAGGCAAAACAATCACCCTCAGTTTTCAATAGTGCCTGGAATGACATAAAGAGAAATCATTTTTAGTCACCAACAGACAGACAAAATGTGGATAAAAAAAAAAAACTTGAGTTAAAGGAAACCTGTCAATACAAAGGCTGCCAATGTTAATCTGATCTCCTCCTGAAAATGCTAACTCCCTGGTTGTCATACCATGCTTTGATTTTCTGGCTTCAATGTATTCTAAGTCACTGACCCAAAAGAAGAATTCAGAGCAGGTGCTCTTACTTGTTGCATGCCCATTGCAGAAAATGGGCTTAAAGTGGACCTTCAGTCATTTTTTCAACTTTCCATCTATTAAATCTTCTGTCCTTGTTGTTTTAACTTTGGATAGTAAAACATATTTTTTCTGCCAGTAAATATCTCATACAGCCAACTTCCAGTTTCTTGCCTGGTAAAAAGCCTGGGCTTATGACATCATGCACAGCTCTCTCTCACTCTGGTGAGAGTTTGCCAGGAAGGGAGGGGTGAGTCCTAAGAGGGCCAATGAAAGCTGCAGGCCTGGAGGTGTGCCTCTGTGTGTCTGTGTAAATCCAGGAAGTGAACAAGCAACAGCTTCAGCTGCCCACAGTTAAAATGTCTGCATCCAGACTTAGTGGAGGAAGATTTCTGCAGCATATATTCGGCAAGTACAGAATCAGAGTATATATAAATTAATATGCAAATTGGTTGGAGGGAAGCTTCAGAATGGAAAAGATGTTTTTATTACTAATTGTGTGAGCAAACTGCAGGTCCTCTTTAAAGTACCCCAACGTTTCATATTCCTGATATGTGCCTGCTGTAGCTTGTATGAGAAAGTACCCTGTTCTCTTTGTATTGCTTTTTTATGTGAAATCCCTGGTGTTCCTGCCAGTGCCTCTGCTTTCCTATTTACAACTGACCATGCTAAGCAAGAGAACACACCGTGGTCAGTTCTGTAGCTATGCTGGGAACTCAGTATGCTCTCCACCAATGATCAGACTTGTTCTGACACACCTCCCCCTGCACAGCCATTCACTCGGAAGATCAGTGTACAGTTGCTTCCCCACCCCTAGCTCCTATGCAGCTGAGAACAGAGGGACTGTGATCAGTTATAAAAAAAATGAGGGAAAAAGGTATTTACAGTTGTGCTCATAAGTTTACATACCCTGGCAGAATTTATGATTTCTTGGCCATTTTTCAGAGAATATGAATAACACAAAAACTTTTCTTTCACTCATGGTTAGTGTTTGGCTGAAGCCATTTATTATCAATCGACTGTGTTTACTCTTTTTAAATCATAATGGCAACAGAAACTACCCAAATGACCCTGATCAAAGGTTTACATACCCCAATTCTTAATACTTTGTATTGCCCCCTTTAACATCAATGACAGCTTAAAGTCTTTAGTGGTATTTGTGGATGAGGCTCTTTATCTTCTCAGATGGTAAAGAATCTGCCCATTCCTCTTGGCAAAAAGCCTCCAGTTCCTGGAAATTCTTGGGCTGTCTAGCATGAACTACACGTTTGAGATCTCACCAGAGTGGCTCAATGATATTGAGGTCAGGAGACTGAGATGGCCACTCCAGAACCTTCACTTTATTCTGCTGTAGCCGATGACAGGTCAACTTGTCCTTGTGTTTTGGATCATTGTCATGTTGGAATGTCCAAGTACGTCCCATGCACAGCTTCCTGGCTGATGAATGCAAATGTTCCTCCAGTATTTTTTGATAACATACTGCATCTTGCCATCAGTTTTGACCAAATTTCCTGTGCCTTTGTAGCTCACACATCCCCAAAACATCAGCGATCTACCTCCTTGATCTACCTCCTTGTTTCACAGTAGGGATGGTGTACCTTTCATCATAGGCCTTGTTGACTTCTCTCCAAATATAGCATTTATGGTTGTGGCCAAAAAGCTCAATTTTGGTCTCATCGCTCCAAATGACTTTGTGCCAGAAGGTTTGAGGCTTGTCGTCGCGTTGTTTGGCGTATTGTAAGCGGGATACTTTGTGGTATTTGCGTAGTAATGGCTTTCTTCTGGCGACTCGACTAGGCAGCCCATCTTTCTTCAAGTGCCTCCTTATTGTGCATCTTGAAACAACCATACCAAATGTTTTCAGAGAGTCCTGTATTTTACCTGAAGTTATTTGTGGGGTTTTCTTTGCATCCCGAAAAATTTTCCTGGCAGTTGTGGCTGAAATTTTAGTTGGTCTACCTGACAGTGGTTTGGTCTCAACAGAACCTCTAATTTTCCACTTATAGAGTTAGAACACTGCTGATTGGCACTCTCTATTCCTTGGATATCTTTTCATACAGTTGTGCTGATAAGTTTACATACCCTGGCAGAATTTATGATTTCTTGGCCATTTTTCAGAGAATATAAATGGTAACGCAATAACATTTTTCACTCATGGTTAGTGTTTGGCTGAAGCCATTTATTATCAATCAACTGTGCTTACTCTTTTAAAATCATAATGACAACAGAAACTACCCAAATGACCCTGATCAAAAGTTTACATACCCTGGTGATTTTAGCCTGATAACATGCACACAAGTTGACACAAAGGGGTTTGAATGGCTATTAATGGTAACCATCCTCACCTGTGATCTGTTTGCTTGTAGTGTGTGTGTGTATGTGTATATAATCTATATATATATATATATATATATATATATATATATATATATGGTCAATGAGTTTCTGGACTCCTGACAGACCCTTGCATCTTTCATCCAGTGCTGCACTGACGTTTCTGGATTCTGAGTTATGGGGAAAGCAAAAGGATTGTCAAATGATCTTCGGGAAATGGTAGTTGAACTGTATAAAACAGGAAGGGGATATAAAAAGAGATCCAAGGAATTGAGAATGCCAATCAGCAGTGTTCAAACTCTAATCAAGAAGTGAAAAATGAGGGGTTCTGTTGAAACCAAACCACGGTCAGGTAGACCAACTAAAATTTCCCTACTTTCTACGTTCCCAGACAGTCCTCAGGTCTTTGAGTAACTGGTATATATATATATATATATATATATATATATATATATATATGGTCAATGAGTTTCTGGACTCCTGACAGACCCTTGCATCTTTCATCCAGTGCTGCACTGACGTTTCTGGATTCTGAGTTATGGG
>BLSH010494755.1:359332-373107 GCA_018402905.1 Glandirana rugosa
GACACAAATGAGAAAAATTTAGTATTACTGTTGTCTTTGACGGGTTTATTGGGACTAGTTTTCAAATGTATGGGACCACTAAAACCGGACTATTGTACGTGTGTTCAATTGTGTTTCCCCAAACTTACCAATAATTTCCATTGGTAGAAGTGGACATCTTGATTAGAGTTTGAACACTGCTGATTGGCATTCTCAATTCCTTGGATATCTTTTTATATCCCCTTCCTGTTTTATACAGTTCAACTACCTTTTCCCACAGATCCTTTAACAATTCTTTTGCTTTCCCCATGACTTAGAATCCAGAATCATCAGTGCAGCACTGGATTAAAGTTTCAAGGGTCTGTCAGGAGTCCAGAAACTCATTGACCTTTTATATACACACACTAATTACAAGCAAACAGATCACAGGTGAAGATGGTTACCTTTAATAACCATTCAAACCCCTTTGTGTTAACTTGTGTGCATGTTATCAGGCCAAAATCACCAGGGTATGTAAACTTTTGATCAGGGTTATTTGGGCAGTTTCTGTTGTCATTATGATTTAAAAAGAGTAAACACAGTTGATTCATAATAAATGGCTTCAGCCAAACACTAACCATGAGTGAAAGAAAAGTTTTGTGTTCTCATTCATATTCTCTGAAAAATGGCCAAGAAATCATAAATTCTGCCAGGGTATGTAAACTTATGAGCACAATTGTAAATACCTTTTCCCCCCATTTTTTTTATAACTGGTCACAGTCCCTCTGTTCTCAGCTGCATAGGAGCTTTGGGGTGGGGAATTTAAACTAAATGGGTTGATTTACAAGGTGATCATTTACAAAGAAGACTTAGGGGGACTCACCCAAACATAGGGGAATCACCAGAGGACTTATCTTGCATCTGTCATTTCACAAAAATATGTATGGATCAACATATCGAAAAAAGAACAAAAAAACAAGAAGGTTGGAAAATATTCCCAGAAAGTTGGTATATAGTGACCCCAGGCAGTAGGTTATCAAAAAAGGAATAATGTTTATTTGGACTTAAAATGCAATAACAAATAAAGACAAATAGTAACCTCCACCAAACACTCCAATAACAACATTGTTATTTAAACCATGATGCATATAAAGCCCATGGGCACAAACTGAAAGGGACGGGTGAGAGTCTCCTCTGTCTATAGTGTGTATGTTTGAAATCAACCAGAAGATTTGCTCACAAGAGCACTATCAATCCCTTCATGGAGGGATATTGGATCAACATGCATCACACATAGACAGTGAGCCACCCGCTCAGAAGAGTATAAACATGAGGGTAAATTGGTATCAAAGGAAAGTATATATTAGTGTATGTTGGACCAATCCTCTTGGCCAGTTTCAGGTCAGGGCTTGTTTTATTGTAAATGTGCCTATTAGTGTGATAACAGTTCCAGAGATATGGATGGAAACACAAGTGTGAAATTGAGATCAGAGTTCATTCTGTTGATAAAAAAGCTTTGGTGGATATAGGTATATCTCCCGCTATGATTGTTTTGGCCGATGGCTATGTAGCCTCATAGTAATTAAGGAGAGGGAAACGGGGGAGTCTGCGGAGTAAACAGGGACAGCTGTCAGTGATGAGAAGTTGGCATAACAGTTTGTGGAACCACTCTCAATGGTGAGGGATGTAAATCATCCAAACACAGACTTCTCAGCTGTAAGTTTGTATGTCAGTCTGGTGCTGGCCTACTACAGTTGATTCCAACAGGGGTATATCCCCTCACAAGCCTGATTGACCCACTAGCCATATGGCTATGTGTGTCCACCATATCCGGTAAACGCACAATCTTACCACTTCTGCTTTTGGGTTATGCACATGGCTTTATGATTGGATTATCATCATACAAATGATCATCACTGGTTCATTGTTATCACCCATCTTTTCGGAGTTACACCGGAGATTTTTGTTTTATTGATTGCACTTTAACCGGTTAACAACCAGCTTGCCTACATTTACTCCTGCAGAGTGGCTGGATAGCGCGAATTGCCGTCTATGAACGGCGGCTCGCGCATGCCCACCGCACTCTCCAGCAGTGTGGCCGTGGGTCAGGCAGACTCGATGTCCGCCGGCTAGAGCCAATTTGCCTGGCACAGAAGAAATACCGGGAACCGCCGATGTAAACACGGCGGTTCCCCGCTCTGTCAGGCAGCATGTAAGAGATCTACTGATCCGTGTCACTGGTATCAGTTAGATCTCTTATGCCCCTGGCAGCCCAGCCCCCTCACAGTTAGAACATGCCTAGGGAACACAGTTAACCCCTAGATCGCCCCTGCAGGTTAACCCCATTCACTGCCAATGACATTTACACAGTAATCAGTTAAATTAAATCAATTAAATTTATGATCGCTGTACAAATGTCAGTGGTCCCAAAAAAGTGTCAAAATCATCCAACATGTCCGCTGCATTATCGCAGTCCCAATAAAAGTCTCAGATCACCGCCATTACTAGTAAAAAAAAAATAGTAAAAACGCCATGAATTAATTTTCATGGTTTGTAAACACTGCAACTTTTGCGCAAACCAATCAATAAACGCTGATCGCAATTTTTTTTACTAAAAATATGAGGAAGAATATAAATCGGCCAAAACTGATGAATAAATTTTGTTTTTTTATATATTTTTATTGGATATGTATTATAGCAGAAAGTAAAAAATACTGTTTTTTTTTTCAAAATTGTAGCTCTTTTCTTGTTAATAGCGGTGATCAGAAGTGGCGCAGAAGGGATCAGATACCACCAAAAGAAAGCTCTATTTGTGGGGAAAAAAGGACGCTAATTTCATTTAGGTACAGCATCATATGACCATGACCGCGCAAGTGTCAGTTAACCACTTCAGCCCCGGAAGGATTTCCAGCTTTAGGACCGGAGCCCTTTTTGCGATTCGGCACTGCGTCACTTTAACTGACAATTGCGCGGTCGTGCGACGTTGTACCCAAACGAAATTTGCGTCCTTTTTTTTCCACAAATAGAGCTTTCTTTTGGTGGTATTTGATCACCGCTGCGTCATTTCTGATCGCCGCTATAAACAAAAGAAGAGCGACAATTTTGCAAAAAAACCCAAATTTCTTACTTTTTGCTAACATACAAATCCAAAAAAAAAAATATAAAAAAACATTTTTTTTCATCGGTTTTGGCCGATTTATATTCTTCCTCATATTTGTGATAAAAAAAATCGCAATCGGTGTTCATTGATTGGTTTGCGCAAAAGTGGTCGCGTTTACGGATGATGAGAATTCATTTTTGGGGTTTTTATTTATTTTATTTTTTTTACTAGTAATGGCGGCGATCTGCGATTTTTAGCGGTACTGCGATATTTCAGCGGACATGTCGGACCATTTTGACACTTTTTTGGGACCATTGGCATTTATACAGCGATCAGTGCTATAAAAATGCACGGATTACTGTGTAAATGCCATTGGCAGTGAAGGGGTTAACCTACAGGGGGCGCTCTAAGGGTTAACAGTGTTCCCTGGGTGTGTTCTAACTGTGTGGGGACTGCCCTAGCTGGGGAAGGGAAGTGGTCACCGCCTCCGTATACAGGAAGGCTGTGATCACAGCCCTTCCCCCTTCACAGAACGGAGGTCCGTGTTTACATACACGGACCTCCGTACCTTCGCTCCGGGGGGCCATCACGGGTAGCCGGCGGCAATCGAAGCCGCCGCACCCGCTCCCTGGCCCTCCCCAAACACAGTGAGCGCGCGGGCGCGCCTCCGGCGGCGCGCGCGCGCTCGCTAGGCTCGGGTTTGCGGCCGCTGTCGCTGTATGACAGCGATTTGCGATCACCAGCCACCTTGTCGCCGTCAGATGGGACGGCAAGGGGTTAAAGTGATGCAGTGCCGAAGCGCAAAAAGTGCTCTGGTTCTACAGTGGGAAATCCTTTTGGGGCTGAAGTGGTTAATCACTTCTGTCACTTTATTTGGGTCAAATCCAAGACCCTGCATATGAACTTGCAAATGGATATTTATTTATGGACTATTGTTGTTTAACCTATATTTATTACAAATTAACATTGATCATAGCGCTGCACTTATTTTTCTTATTTTGTATTGCACTATATGTCTTTTGGAGTGGTAGCTGCTCACTTGTCCCTTTGCGCAATTTTTTTACATATCCTACCACTCATGGATGGACTGAAGGTTTGACAAGGGGGCAGCAATGCGTTTCAAAGGACTGCCTTCTTTCTCAAGCAGGGAGATCGGGAGACACTGCTTTTTGTCAGCAAGCTGAGCAGGTCTGCAGCCACTAGTGCCAAATTCAGAACTCGACATCTCATGTTCCATTTAGAGTGTTCTGATTTCTATGCAATGTGCTGGGTGTACTACACTTGTCGGATCAACACTGCTGTCATGTAAGTGTGCTATTGTTTTAATGCAATAACTGTACACAGTCCTTTTTAAGATCCCGAGCCCTTGTCTTTAATATCTCTGCACCAGTGATGATCTACTCGCATCCGTGCAAGGAGCTCCAGGATCTAATCTACTCTTAGGCATGAACCTTTTTTAGGCACTGATCACCCATCCTGGAATATATGCAAGTGGATTTCTGTGTGCACTTTTGTATTTCTATTTTGTTTAGGAAGAGTTTACAGAAGCCTGACATTGCACCCTCAAGCCACTGAGTGCAGGTGCAATGCTTTGCCAGCTCCTGTGAACAAAAAAAAAATGCATGTTTACCTTTTCTGCAAAAATATGTACGTTTATTTTTTTTATTTTTTTTTAGAAAGATGAACATAGCCTTTAAGTAGTATATTTCTGACTAAGTGGGATGCATAATTTGATATTTGATATTTATTCCAGAATGCATGATGACAGAAGGGTGGTTCTTCTAGGTTTTCTTTCTCTTAGCCCTTGTTCACATCGGTGCAATTTGTCATGTGATTTGACAGTTCCAAGTTGCATCCCATTGCCGACAATGGAAACGTTCAAACTTTGAAAAACGTTCCTGCACTACTTTTTCCTGATTTAAATTTCAATTAAATGGCGGTTGTCTCTACTTATCTTATAGACTATGTCAGTGTCTATTAGACACAAATAAACATTTATACTATCAAGTCTCACCTTTGTTGAGCCGCAGCAAAGTGTAATCTTTACCATTGGCGGGTGGGATGCCCCGTAGTGTTACATGAAAATCATGATGCGTTACTATACATCACAGGTGTCAAACTGGCGGCCCTCCAGCTGTTGTGGAACTACAAATCCCATGGGGCTTTGCAAGGCTGACAGTTACAAGTATGACTCCCACAGGCAGAGGCATGATGGGACTTGTTGTTCTGCAACAGCTGGAGGGCCGCCAGTTTGACACCCCCGCTATACATGAAAGGTAATAATTACTACTATATAGATTTAGATGTAAAAATGCAGTAATGTTTTTTACATATAAGTTAAAAAGTCCCACATTGTCATTGAATTGAATTTTAGTCTTCTGATAGGATATATTTGCACCTGCCTTTTCCATATAGATTCACCACCGTATATCGGGTCTATAAAATAATCTCTAGCCCATCAGGACAAACATCAAAAATAAATAGCAGCTAAGCACTAAGCACTACAAAAAAAGGTAAACATGCTTCTGCTTTGATTTTCCTTCTTTTTAAAGAAAAGTAATGAATAGCCTTTGAGCGTTAGATGACATTTCAACATTGATACTTGATATTGTATATGAAAAGTGAGGCCATGCTGGAGGGTTGGAGGTAGGAGGAGGAGGAGGAGGAGGAGGGGGAGGGGGGGCTCAGGGTGGTCACGGGTATCTGTGTGTATTTGGGAATTCCCTGGTGATCTTTGGGGGCCATCTCCTCCTCAGGTTGAATTTCCCTTTTCTCTTTCGTTCCCTCTTTACCCGTACCTTTCCTTCCCCTTCTTTCTCCTTCCCACTTTCCTCCCTTGGTCCTCCCTATAGTATAGAAAGTCTATATTGGTAGCTCCTGATGAGGAGGACTAAGTACGAGAAACGCGTTGAGCTGTAAAAAGACTACTATGTGCATATTTATTGCAGTAACAAGATAGATTGGATTTAATGAATGTGTTTTATTGTATTGTTCTATGCAATGTAAATTAAGGATGGAATATTGCTTTGTTTTAGCAAAAATTAAATAAATTATTTTTTTTTATAAAAACATGCTGTGCCTTAAAAGTCCTATATCTATGCAATAGCACAAATTCGATGTATCAAGCATAGGGATGTGGCACTCAAATTCAGCCCATATTGACTGGTTTTGACAGTGATCCAGCAGCTGATGGGAGGACCAAAAAATAAAAATCACACACCCCAAGTGCTGCTGTAATTTTGGATTTCTAAATGTTTTTTATAAATGGCAAGATTAACTTACAGTGGTTAGTAGGCAACAGTATAATACTAGGTTAGCATTTAAAGAAAATAGACATTACATGCACTCTACTACATGAATCAATATGTCATTATATGTAAATACAGAGACTGCCATCGCCTACTTCTCTCTAAAAATGTGATTTGTCTGGTTGCATAGGGTGTCAGCACTTCTGAGCCACAGGACCTGAACAAGCTTGGGGCAAAAGTCTACGTTTCCTCATCTTTTTCTGGGCCAGTGATTCAGGATATGGAGTACAAAGAATCAACATATCAGTCTGGCAACCAACATTTTCAGAAAATATGTATTTTATGACAAGTGAATTTTACACATTTAAGAATCTCTCCTCTTCTCAAATATCAAAATGGAAATGAATAAAGTGGTTGCAGCTTTTGCTCTAATAGCTGACACATCATGCATTGCTATGAATAATACTAACCTGCAGGCGGCGCTACTTCAGTTTCACACAGTGGAACATGTGGGTCTACAGCAGGCGAGACAGTAAAACGAGTGAATCGCAGTGAGTCCATCAGATTTCCTTCCACTCTTTTCCCAGGGAGTGGAGGAGGTGACGGCATACTAGGACTTATTGGTGACTTGAGAGCGGCTCCCTCTGCTGCCATAGGAAGGAATGTGGAGTTCTGTGTCATCAGAGGAAAGTCATCATCCCACTCAAAACTTCCACCTAAAAAACAAGCAAGTTTGAAAGACATCTCTCAGTACCCTATACATGTACGATATTCCAATCAGTACCCTATACATATACAGTATTCTGATCCATACCCTATGTGTGTACAATATTTCAATTAGTACCATATATATATATATATATATATATATATATATATATATATATGCTATTACAAACCATGCTCTTATACATATAGGGTATTAAAATATGTCTCTAAAATATGATAGTTTATGCCTATATACAATATTCCAATTAGTACCCAAGACATACAGTACTGTGCAAAAGTTTTAGGCAGATGTGAAAAAATGCTGTAAATTAAGAATGCTTTCAGAAATAGAAGTGTTAATAGTTTATTTTTATCAATTAACAAAATGGAAAGTAAAAGTACAGAAGAGAAATCTAAATCAAATCAACATTTGGTGTGACACTGACCACCCTTTGCCTTCAAAACAGCATCAATTCTTCTAGGTACACTTGCACACAGTTTTTGAAGGAACTCAGCAGGTAGGTTGTTCCAAACATCTTGGAGAGCTAACCATAGATCTTCTATGGATGTAGGCTGCCTCAAATCATTCTGTCTCTTCATGTAATCCCAGACAGACTTGATAATGTTTCAGATCAGTGATCTTTGGGGGCCAAACCATCACTTCCAGGATTCCTTGTTCTTCTTTACACTGAAAATAGCTCTTAATGACATTGGCTGTATGTTTGGGGTTATTGTTCTGCTGCAGAATGCATTTGGGGCCAATCACACGACCTCCTGATGGCATGGCATGATGGATAAGTATCTGCCTCTATTTCTTAGCATTGAGGACACCATTGATCCTGACCAAATCTCCAACTCCATGTGCAGAAATGCAACCCCAAACTTGAAATGAATCTCCACCATGCTTCACTGTTGCCTACAGACACTCGTTATTGTACCGCTCTCCAGTCCTTCGATGGACAAACTGCCTCCTGCTACAGCCAAATATTTCAAATTTTGACTCATCAGTCCAGAGCACCTACTATTTTTCTGCATCCCAGTTCTTACGTTTTCATGCATGGTTGAATCACTTAGCCTTTTCCATTTCCATGTCAGAGGTATAGCTTTTTTGGTCGCAGTTCTTCCATGAAGACTACTTCTGGCCAGACTTCTCTGGACAGTAGATGGGTGTACCTGGGTACCACTGGTTTCCGCCAGTTCTGTCTTGATGGCACTGTTGGTCTGATGTCAAAAGGAAGTAAGCATGATGTGTCTTTCATCTACTACATTAAGTTTCCTTGGCTGACCACTGCATGTACGGTCCTCAATGTTAACTGATCAATGGTGTCTTTAATACTGAGAAATATAGGCAGATACTTATCCACCATGCCATACCATCAAGAAGGCGTGTGATTCACCTTAAATTTATTCTGCAGCAGGACAATGACCCCAAACATACAGCCAATGTCATTAAGAACTATGTTCAGTGTAAATAAGAACGAAGAGTCCTGGAAGTGTCAGTTTGGCCCCCACAGAGCCCTGATCTCAACATCGTTGAGTCTGTCTGGGGTTACATGAAGAGAAAGAAGGATTTGAGGCAGCCTACATCCACAGAAGATCTGTGGTTAGTTCCTTCAAAAATTGTGTGCAAGTGTACCCAGATGAATTGATACTTCTTCTGTTCGCTCACTTTGCATTTTGTAAATTGATAAAAATAAACAATTAAAATATATATTTTTTTTAAAGTATTCTTACTTTACAGCATTTCTTCACACTTGCTCAAAACTTTTGCACAGTACTGTATATAGCAGTGATGGCAAACCTTGGCATCCCAGATGTTTTGGAACTACATTTGCCATGATGCTCATGCACTCTGCAGTGTAGTTGAGCATCATGGGGAACTGATTTCCAAAACATCTGGGGTACCAAGGTTCGCCATCACTGGTATATAGCAATATATAATAATAATAATATATAATTCAAATTAGAACCCTATACATATATAATATTCCAATTTGCTGAACAACTACACGCTTTCATGGAAATGAAATTCCCTGGTGGCAGTGGCCTCTTTCAGCAGTATAATGTGACATGCCACGCTGTAAAATGGTTGAAGAATGGTTTGAGGAACACAACAATGAGTTCAATTCTCAATTCTCTAGATCTCAATCCATCAAGCATCTGTGGGTGCTGGAAAAGCAAGTCCGATCCCCGGAGGCCCCACCTTGCATCTTACAGGACTTAAAAGATCTGCTACTGATGGTTGGTGCCAAATATCACAGCATACCTTCAGAGGTCTAGTGGCATCAATGCCGGGATGGGTCAGGGCTGTTTTAGCAGCAAAAGGGGGACCTACTCAATAGTAGGTGAATTATCATAATGTAATGGCTGATTAGTGTAAATGGCAGATATAAATGTTGAGGTATGTTCCTGACATTTTGCTATGTCCTCAAAACCTACTTGCCCCCTGGTAGTAGTATGCAGTAGTATAGTAGTAGTCTACCATACACTGCATCTCTGCCTCTCACTTTACAGCTATCTATCACAGTACTTTTTTGGAGGGTGATAATCTTCAGTGAAGGAGGAAATATACTCATTTACAAACATTTTTAACAGAATCTATGAAAAACTTTTTTTTTCAAAATTTTCTGTCTTTTTTTAATTTGTTTAGCAAATATAAACCCCAGTGGTGATTAAATACCACCAAAAGAAAGCCCTATCTGTCTCAAAAAAATGATAAAATTTACTTTGGGTACAGCATTGCATGACCACACAATTATTATTCAAGGTACAATGCTGAAAATTGAAAATTGGCCTGGGCAGGAAGAGGGGGAAAGTGCCCATTATTGAAGTGGTTAAAATTGGGTGAATAGATGACCTTGAAAATAGTTATGCATTTGTAATGGACCATTCTATTACACTTTACTTCCCATGAAATATCGGAATAAATTACTTTAGCTAGAATAAGGAAATATGTCTTACTGAAGCCATCCGTTGATGAAAAAGCATCCATACTTGACTCTAAGGAAGGATTCTGGGGAATAAGATCATTCTCTGCTGCATTATTATTACCTAATTCATTTGTAGGTGTTTCCTAGGATGAACAATAATAAATCAGTACATCACTATAACAGTCGGGATTTGATTAGCGCTAATATTTTAAGATTTTTCCCTTGACAGAAAGAATCGCAAACATGTACATCAACACTGTATATTTTTTTTTCTGGAGCTGAAGCCCAAAAAAGATAAAATAAAATAAATAATTTTCTCTGTGTTTTTAGTAAATTAGAGCCCAAAGGGACAACACAAATGATTTAAATCGTTTAAACACAAGCACCATCTTACAGGTTACGCTCATCTTGCATCTCTCTAGAAGTAAAAGCAACAGCAAGTGTCACTTACAAGTTAAAATTAGAAAAAAGAAAAGTATGTTTACATCTCTGTTCCCATATTGCTAATTTAAGCATCAGGTCAGTATGCTATGAGAATACCCTAGTTTGTATATCATCATGAAAATGCAGATAAAATCATATGCCCAGACTGCTTATCTAACAGCTGTACAGTGATGCTAAGGTCAGAAAAATCTAACATATGGAAATAGGATACGCTGTCTAGACTTATGTAAAGTACCTTTAAACCCCAAGACAAAAGTCTAATAAATTTCAATGAATCAGTCCTTAGATATGATGGCTGCATTAGTTTCCTTTTTTCCCCAGGACTTTTCACTTTATTTTCACCTGGTAATTTTGTGAATAACACTCTTCCTGACACTGGGTGGCTACATTTACTGTATATACTCGAGTATAAGCCGAGTTTTTCAGCACATTTTTTGTGATGAAAAAGGTCCCCCTCGGCTTATACTCGAGTCAGCGTCTCGTCTGAAAAGTCTATGTATGTGTGCTGAACAGCTGATTGGCTGCAGTGCACAGTGACTGCCAGCGATTGGCTTGTCACTGTGCTGTGGGTGGGGGCGGGTCCGGAGCCAGAGCGCAGGTTGGAGCAGCTGACATGGAGTCTAAAGAGGAGAAGAGAGACGGTACTGTTCTCCCTGTCCCTGTGTAATGCCGATTATCAGTGTAATGGCCCCTGTGTAATGCCGATTGTCAGTGTAATGGCTCAGTCCCCTGTATAATGCCGATTGTCAGTGTAATGGCTCAGTCCCCTGTGTAATGCCCATTGTCAGTGTAATGGCTCAGTCCCCTGTATAATGCCGATTGTTAGTGTAATGGCTCAGTCCCCTGTGTAATGCCGATTGTCAGTGTAATGGCTCAGTCCGCTGTGTAATGCCGATTGTCAGTGTAATGGCTCAGTCCGCTGTGTAATGCCGATTGTCAGTGTAATGGCTCAGTCCCCTGTGTAATGCAGATTGTCAGTGTAATGGCTCAGTCCCCTGTGTAATGACTGAGTCCATGTGTAATGGCTACAATACCTGTGTTCTGGCTTAACAGTAGCTGCTGCATTTCTCACCCTAGGCTTATACTCAAGTCAATAAGTTTTCACAGTTTTTTTGTGGTAAAATTAGGTGCCTCGGCTTATATTCGGGTCGGCTTATACCCGAGTATATACAGTACTCCTCCACTCTGTCTATGGAGGGAGCTATGGCAGCCATGTAGGCTAGACTTGCAATATGACTGCCTTAATCATTTTCCTTACACAGGGGGTGATGGGATTAATCATTTACACAAGGAAGATAACATTTGTTTTGCTGCCAGTTCATCTCACAGGAAGCAAGAAGGACACTGCATTTCTGGCAAGATCAACAGGTATTTTCTGTACTTTCAGACAGGGCCAGGGCAAGGGGTGGCCAGGAGGGGCGGCTGCTCTGGGCAATGTGGTATCATGTGAGGTGGGGGGGCACCACAAGGAGATTGGAGGGAGGAGATTTGTGTTACAAGGGGGAATTTGGGGGGCTGCATGGGTTAGGTATTGTTCTAGGAGGGGAAATTTGGGGGAGGAGCAGGAGTGGTGATTTAGGGGGATTTGTGTTGGGAGGGGGATAGGTGAGAAAATTTGGCTAGATGGGGGGATTTGGGGGCAATTTGTGCTGGGAAGGTGGATTTGAAGCGGGGGGATGTGTACTAGGAGGGAAAATTTTAGGGGTAGAGAATTTGTGCTAGGAAGGGTGAATGTTTTTGGGGGAGGAGGATTTGAGCTGGGGGGATTTGGGGGATGATTCAAGAAAAAAAAGGGGTAGCCCCTGGAAGTCACACATCTAAGATGTTCTAGAGACATAAATGGAGTGGCAACCTCAGCCTGGACTGCAATCTTGGGGGATGGAGGGGGCAAAGATTTGTGCTGCAATGGGGGATTTCAGCAGGTGGTTGGATTTGTACTGAGAGGAGGGGAAATTTATGCTTAGGGGTAAGCATGCAGATTAGTGTTCAGTGTTTATGCGGGGAGATTTTTGCTGATGCATAATGCTCCTACATCTTGGGGGGGGAGGGCGCAGTTCAGCATGTTCACCTGGGCTCTAGATTAACTTTCCCCGGGCACTGCTTGCAGATAATGTTTTTAAAACAAAGAGTGAAAACTACAGCAGCCACCAAATCTAGGGACTGGTAGGCTACAATATGTTACATTTTTTTGGGGTTTAGATCAGCTTTAATGACCTTGGAAACACGAGCATTTAAATCTAATACCTGGTCAAAAAGATAAACGGTTACATCATCAAAGAAGGACACCATCTTCCTCTTCCGATCAAAGTCATCATCCACTTCATCAGCTGATTTTGGGGATTTTAGCAGACTACGCAAATTACGGCCATCATCTGTCTCAGATACTACAATTGGGATCCCAGTCACCTCTCCTTCAGACTCAGAGCCTGTTCTCTGTGACTCTTGAAGTCCAAACCCATCATCGTCTTCATCCTCATCTTCCTTATGGAAATGTGAATCCCTTTTTTCTTCTTCATTGTCCCACAAAGACTTTCGCCCAGAGGAGCTCTGGAATGTTTGAAGGTTCAGTGGTGGAAGAGATAAAGAAAGCCTGGCAACTTTTGCTGTGAGGATAAAAATGAACATTTCCTTTCAGTAAACACAGTTGCCAAAATACAGAATTACTCAGGGCCAGATATAGTCCTTCTTACTCCCCAAGTTTGTGCGGCCTACCTTTGTAAATATCTGACTGAAGTCATGAGAACCCCAGGGTTGCATGATTGATCTGCCTCTCTCTGCTGAAAGGACAGGTCTAAATGCACAAGAACACCCTAATTTGCTATGATTAGGCTACAGCTGTGTTCCATAACTCCAGACCTTGAGTAATTCTAACAGGATATGTTTTCTTATTTTCTTTCATTTTCCACAGACAAGTGGATGACTGGAGACGATTTACTAAATGCAAATAGATTGTTTGCTTTGCAAGGGAATTTTCCCCAATCACATGCAAGGAAAATAGAAAAACAAAACAGCATTTCCGCTTGCAAACGATTTGACAATGGCAGTCAGCACAGCTTCACCACATTCACTAACTTCTGGGGAAAATTTCCTTTGCAAAGTGAACATACTATTTGCCTTTAATAAATCAACGCCAATATTGCTGTCTCAGTAATCACCAGCAGATGTTTAATCTGTGTGAAATCCTAAAAATGATTATTTAGTTGTGTGTGGGTGGAGGTTGGGGGTACTTGAGGATTGCAGTTGATAAATGGCCTATGGTATGTATTTAGATAAGGCCCTTTGTACAGTAGCAACAGAATCAGCTAAGGATTACACTCTGATTTGTGTGGAAAGATTTTTGTAGTCATAACGTCCCAGTCTAGGACATTTAGCATCATACCCAATAAA